>CM041786.1:13318444-13747269 GCA_023375725.1 Nephotettix cincticeps | reverse complement strand
ATTCAGCAAATACGTTCTTATTAATTTACGGAAACGATTTTCATTGATTTCTTTAAAGTTGTCTGGTAATTGGTTGAAAAAGGTTGGTTCCAAAAAAGAAAAAAACTTTGTATATATGGTAAGATTTGGTTTAGGCACTGCAACATAGAATCTATTTCTAAGGTTCTCCCTAGGCCTATTGTAGTTGAGCCTGTTACCACTTTTACAATAAAAAACTCGTAAAACTTTAAAAACATATAAGTTTCTGAGAGGTAAAACATTGAGATCCTTAAATAGAGGCTCTGTATGTGCTAAACGGTTTTTTTTATATAAGTCTTATAAAATGTTATTGAATAATTATTAATGGTTTCAAGGTTGAGAAATATGACCCTCCCCATATGGTGAGGCCATACTCTAATTTAGAGTTGATAAATGCATAATACACAGTTCTAAGAACATTAGAATTACATAAAGATTTTAAGTAGTAAAATATCCTTAAATATTTTATAAGTTTTTCTTTTAGGCTATTAATATGAACGTTCCAGTTTAATTGGTAATCTAAATTTAAACCTAAATATTTAATTTCATTTACCTTTTCGATAATTAGACAATCACACATATTCTGAGAATCACAATCAATTCTATGGTACTTTACTGGGCTAGTAAACGTTGGAAATCCTCTTAGGCTAAAAACGACATACTTAGTTTTCGGGCTTAAAACCATGTAATTATCTGTAAACCACAGTCTTAATAACTTAACATCACTTTGCATATTACATTTTAGCTGTTCAATACTATTTGCTTCATAAAATAAGGCAGTATCGTCTGCAAACGCATACGACCATTCATTCATAGTTTACAACAACTGTGTAAACTGTTATGTTATTTTTATTATTATTCGTCTGCCAAAGACAGTGAAAGTTTTCGCACTCAAAACGTGGCGCAAAGCAAGTTATTTCGGTATTTATTTTTCTCTACGCACTCTTTTGTATTTTGTGCGCCAGTTTTTAAGTTCAAAACATAAAGTATTAATAAGGTTGATAAAACAGAAATAAAATTGGCATATACGGGATATAAACATCTGACTCGATGTGAAGTTTCCGATTACAACTAGTATTGCTAGCTAAAGAACAGTAAATAAATGTTTCGATATATTAATTTTGTTAAGAGATAAAAATGAATGTAACAGGACAGGATGTGAGGTTTTAGTGGGCTGAGGGCCCACTGCGGCTGTTATAGTAATGTCCTCTTCAGCAATGCAACCTACAGTCGACCGGGGCACTGACCAGACTTGACATTCACCTCCCCTCCGGGGAGTGAGAGATGTTTGCTTAGCAATTCTTGTTTCAAGTCCAAATTTGTTGCTTCAATTTTTTTCATGTCTAGCGGGTCCTATTGTCTTGTTTGTCTATTACAAGTTTTCTTTCTTCATCCAATATAAATTTTTGTTTGTTTGTTTTTTTTGCACTCATATTTTTTTGTTTAAAGCGCTAAATTTTAAGAGGCAGCAGGAGTCAGTCCAGGCGCTCACACGCTTGACATGGAATGGGTTTAATTATCTTTTATTTGTTCATAAAGGAAATTTATCAAAAACATAATACCAAATACAAAGTATTTTATAGGTCCTTATCAACACGATGTGGTGTTAAACTAACAGAACTGAGGTTTAGAAATATTTTTTTATTAGAAAGTGAAAATCTTATAAGAATTTAACAAAACTAATTCTGCTGTATTGTTTTTGATAATCAGTGGAAAATTTCAAACTTTGGACCTAAATAAACTTCACATATTCATTAATAAAATGTCTTGAATAACTTTTTGTATTTAATTTGCTCTTAGCCTTAATATTTTTTAAAAAAAGAAAAAAAGTGCGTGAACAGTTAACGCACTTTCTATTTCATTTTCCAATTCCCAAAAAATAAAATATTTCCAAACCTTAGTTTTGTTGGTTTAACACATCAATATGTTGATAAGGACCTATAAAATACTTTGTATTTGGTATTTTGTTTTTAATAAATTTCCTTTACGAGCAATAATTGAACCCATCCCATGTCAAGCGTGTGAGTGCCTCTTAATTTTGATATTTTTCCCCCAATGTGCAAATCTAATTACTGTCAGTCTTTATAAATATGATTAGTGCTTCAACTCAGGCCTACGCACAGGCTCCTGCCCATGTAGGCCTTCCTTATGTATTGGCTAAGTTTAAGTGGTTTAGGTTATTATTGCCATGAATTGCTATTATTTATTTTTATTTAAATTTTATGACATGTAAATCACTATAAGGATAAATAAACATATTTAATTTCATTTCATATACATGTCAAAATAAAATGTAATAATACATTTTATTCACCCTTTGATACAAATTGCCCATTTCCTTATTACTAATTTAGTCTTGTCTAGTTTCAATTCTCAGTTCTGTTTTGTACGTAAATACCCTGTGCTGTAAATTATGTTATCAGATAAATTTACGTTAGTCATAAAAATCACAGGTACAATTAAATAATTGTGATATAATATTATAGTATATACAGTATACATTTTTGTCCTATCATGGAATCATCAGTAAAGTGAGAAAGAAAAACTTGATTTTTATATTTTAAATGTTGAACCAAATTACTTACTATAAGATCACGAAAAGTCATGCAGTAATTTTTTAGTTGGTAGCAAAACAAATCCATGAATCTGATTCATACTTTGAACTTTAGCTCTCGCTGAATGACGCCTTTGGATTAATCATAAAGTGTGTGTGTGTGTGTGTGTGTTAAATGTATAAACTTTGACGATCTTCAAGAGATGTGAGAAAGAAGCTTCGTTGTAGCCTGGTGATGACGTCGTAAGATGTCTAATATAGTCACAGCTTTGCGTTTGGATTGCTGAATCAGGTATTAATTCCCCATAGAAATAATTTTTTGTCTCCATTTCCTAATTTGTATAGGAAAGAAAGGCAGAAACCACATATATGTAACATTTATTCATAATTTAGTCTAGATAATTGGCTCATCTTAAAACACAAAAATATAATTTAGGCCTACTTATCTGTTGAATTCTACAAAAATTCTCTCCTCTGTAGTTTGACAAATTTGCAATTTTTGGAGATTCATTATTGGAAAATTATACATAATGTAGATATTTAGATTTTTATATAATATAGTCTAGTAAAATATTTAAAATTTATTTTTTCTCCCAAAACCTTTAAAGGCAACCTTTAAGGCTTAGGCCAATAATTGGTCAAACGTTTTTGTATTCATGCTACTTTTTCTAAACTACAAATTTTCGCTAAATTCATAAATATTGAAATTAATTGTATTTAGAGTGTGCTTAAGAAAAATTAGCATTTTATCCATTACGATATTACATAATAATGTGGTAGTCATAGCTGAGTGGGTAGAGTACTTGTCTACCATCCAAAAGACCCGGGTTCAATTCCCAGTCTTGACACATATGTAATTTTTACTTCCCAGACTGCCACCGTGCCTCGCAGAGCACGTTAAGCCGTTGGTCCCGGCTACATAAGTAGTCGTTAGGTCACGTTAGAAGCAGTAGTGCGACCTGAAAACTCTAACATTAGACCTTGGCCAGAAGGTTATACGAACATTACTAACATTATTACTATGCTACATTTTCCCATTTATTTTATAGTTGCTGCTCAGAGGATCTATAGATCACAAGAGGCTACTGAGAACATCAAATCTCTATTGTATATCAAAACAAGACTGCCAGAAGGTAAAGAATACCTTATTAATGGCAATAGGATTGCATACAATTTTGATAAGAAATTATGTGCTTATGACAATAATTGACTGGGTTGGTGGCGTGTCCTGCAATCCAGCTACTTGGAGGTCACGAACTGTGGAAAGTAATGAGCAATGGTCGGTGTATATAATATTCTCTGGAATTAATTAAGGTACGTTCTACTGAGTGCTACATTCATCCGCAAATACCTTCCTCGTAAATAAAATGAGGCAACCACTGTCTCGTAATTCAGAGACAGTGGTTCGATGACATTTTTACCTATCAGAAACATTTCACAAACATAACATGTTTCATGTTAATGTTTCTGGAATATTTCCGAAACTATTTTGAGCTGTTTGGAATTGGATTGAGGATATTTTGAAACATCAAAACATTAAAGTTTAGCCAAATTTATTTTACAACACAGTACTTTTACAGTATATGTATAAAAAACAAAAATAAATGCCAAAAACCTAATTTCTAAAGTAAGGACAAAATTGAAAAAATAGAAATATATACAAAACAATAATCCAAAATATACCGAATTTTTCCAACTACTTATTTCCATGTATGGTTGAAAACAAATTTAAAGTAACGTAACGCTTTTTAAAATATCATTTCAAATTCAATGTAATTTTTTTTATTTGGCCCACTCACATGTTCTCCATTAGAATGTAAACAAAGAACAAACAGATATGAATATTTACGCATGTCAATAAACAAATATAATCAATATTTCAGTAAGATTTTTTATAATTTTGTTTACTCAATAACACAATAATATAACGAAAATTCAAATATAATCTAATACGGTTTATAAATATTCTAGTATAAAAATTTTTTGAAACTTTATACAAAAACAGAATCTCTATAGTCTACTGGATGTAAAACAGCTTATGAGCTATTGAAGTCATAGAATATAAAAAAAAAACAGCCAGTTATTTGATTTAGTGCTATAATATCCAAATCCTTAATAATCATAGTTATCTGCAAAACACTCCTTGTTTGTTATATTTTAGATTATACTAAAAAGAATAAAAAATAAACTATAATAAAATTTTTAGCAGGTTGTCTTTAAAAATACAGTAGCAATAATACATATTTTTTTACATTTACTTATTGTTATACTATGATGTAACAGATTGTAAATAAATACACTGGTTATATAAAAAAATAAAAAAAATAAAAAAAAATAAAAAAATAAATGAAATAAATAAACACAGCTGAATATAGCCACATACACATTTATTGCCACAACATACGAGCACGCACAATAACAACTTATGACACAACTTATGACAGATGTGAAACATAATCGTTGGGTTCTGCGAGGGTTCCGCCACTGTGGCCAACTGCAAAAACAAAACATCGCTTTAGAAATCTTCCAACTATACTCTTAGTTTGGTAGGGATGTGGTAGAAAACGTTGAACTCGCTTGTTTTCAGTAGATTTGTAAACTAAATCACAGCTGATAAACTAATGAATGTAGACAAAATATCTCAACAGACAAAGCACTACTTTGTGTGTTGAGATTCAATGTATTTAGTTCTGCTAACCACTATTATCTAAGACGAAAACTAAAGCTTACAAACCGTACAAAATGGCAGATTTTGCCTTCCCTGATCTCTATATATAAAATTTAATGTATGTCTGTCTGTATGCATGTATGTATGTCCTTTATGCGTTGCCAAACTACTCATCCGATCGCCATGAAATTTTAGGAAGCTGCTTTTCATGTGTCCGGGAAGGTTTTAGTGAAAAAATATTTTTGAAAACCCCATAAGTTTCCATTTTATGCGTTTTCAATTTCTAATGTTAACCTTATGGAGACTAAGTTTGTTTAAAAATTGTCTACAATTAAAACATTTGATTTCTTAGCTACAGCTGATTGGTTTACATTCCATTAGCAACATGCTTTACTATCCAATGCCATCTGAATCATTCATTAATGTAAAACTATGAAGTAAATGTGTACTGTAAAAAATGAACAGCTTTATTCACCACGTTAATAGTTTACGGTTTTGGGGGATTATGTATTTAAATTTTCATTTCCTGTCTGATTAAAGTCACGTGTTTATATGATAATTACAATGTTTATATTATTAAGTTTATTATAATAATCAGCTGTTGTATATCTTTCCTATAAAAGCCGTATAACAGTTAGGTTTCGTTTGGTTTTGAATTGGATTTGAAAATTGTGAATTAATCCACTCAGATTTACAGTATTTGTTTTATGGGAATGTTATTAATATGTTTTATCGTGTCAGTATTGTTATTCACTATGCAGCGACCCAGAATATATAACCTTTCACAATGAAGCCGTATTGCTATTCGGCTTCAGACAGAACATGGCCAATCTTAAAGTTAACATGTATTTACTGTGAGGCGTTACGAAGTTCGCCGGGTCAGCTAGTCTATTTATAAAGTCTTTCCCCACAATCCCTTAAAACAGAGTTAATCCAAAATAAAATTACGTAGAATTACGATTAGGAAACTTCATCCATCTGTTGTTGGGAACCTGTTGATAAATAGGTTAATATCAGTTGGTAAATAGTTGAGAGTGTATAGAAAAGGTGGGCAAAGTGGATTTATATCAACTTTCATGTCCGATGAATTAATATGTTTCATTTGATGAAGTTAAAAGTGAAATGAAAATAATGTATTCTTACGATGTAGTAGATTTAGAATATGTAAATAAATATTAAAAGCCGAAGAAAAATTTGATTCATCAGCTCCCCTAAATTACTCTGATAAAAGGTATATTTTAACAAAAGACACAACCAATCAATTGTTACAATACAAAGTATGGTGGATAAAATAAATGATTTATGAAAGGAGATGCAATTCCATGAGAATGCAGTATATACAAAGTGAATACCATTTATCTCTTAATATTTAAGATACAAAAACCAAATTGTTCCTCCATCTAAAAGTAGCCTTACCAAAAATTCTTATTAATTGTTGAAGATCTATATTTATACAAGAGAATGAGAAGTTTATGCACTCGGGCACCGTTGGACGTTTTTCCTTTAAAAGTGGGACACACTTAGGTAAAATAAATTTAACGGAACAAATTTGATTTTTATTTACTTTACATTTTGGTTATAAGTTTATGTGAGTGGCTTGTTTTAAGACGGAAAGCCAATTGGCAATTGTAAAAGAGGATTAATCAATAAACTATATAACATAATTTCTAAATTCATTAGAGCCTCCTGGATATGCATCACGTTCTCATCGGTTCACCAATATTGCTTCTTCGGAATTTGAAAACACTAAAACTGTCCAACGGGACTAGACAAAAAAACTAATGTCCAATGCGAATGAAGCAAAAAATATTGGACGGAAAATGTAAAGAACATGGCTGTGCTAATACCAAGAATTCCGATATTTTCTACCGATTTTCCATTCAACTTTAAACAACTCCAATTTCTTGTACAACTTTCTTTCGCAATGACAATCAACCCTCCCTAAGGACAGTCATTGCGCGTTGCCGCAATAAATTTAAGAGATCCGTGTTTTCATATGAACACCTCTACGTCGTTTGCTCGAGTTTAGACTCACCAAAAAAACCTTTAAATTTTACACCTAATTACAAGATCAAAAATATAGTTTACCCTCTTGAATTCGTTTAATTTAAAAGTTTTTTTCTATAATTCTTTTTATTGCTTTATTTTGGTTTGTTAATGAATAATAAAAGGCGATAAAATGTAAGGTTCAGCTAGTACCGTTTAATAAGGTTTAGGATTGTACGTGTACATACCATGGCTTAAAGTGTCGACCCCACTGTGTGCATCTCCCACATCGCCAACTCGAAGACCTGTAGACATAACAGCATCAATATGAAAGATATATATCGATGGATGGATGGATGGATGTATGGATAGTAACAATAGGATGTTAGCACCATTATTTATCATCCGAAAATTATTTAGTGAAACAGTTTTCGAAAAAAAAGATTTTCATCACTGAAAACTTATCAACTACTATATCAAGTACCATACAAGACTATATCAACCAGCACACTAGACCATAGCTTTATATTTAGCTTCATGTGGTTGAGGTTGATCCATTTATGCTTTAAAATCATAGTATAAATCATTCGTATTTAAGTCTTTGAAGAATCAAGACATACCACTATGTTTGACAATTGGTTAAATAACTTATGTCATCTCAAAATATCCACAGGAATTTGACACAGATAGTGTACTATCCGTACTGACAAAACCCAAAAAAGACTCAATTATGTTTTGTAAGAGAACTGATATTATATCAAGATTTTTTTCAACTTGCTAGACAATTATACAGTTACTTATTGTTTAAAAATAAGTTCCATCTTAGGTCTACCACTTGGATTTTCAACCTGAAGGTTTTACATTTAGCAATTTTCCTGATAAAAACAACGATGTTTACTGCCAGCAGTGGCATGCACTAACAATAATTCAAATTAATGTTACTTTTTTCCGTAGATAATATTTCCTTATAGTTTTGTATTTAAACAACCTAAAATCTCATTTAATCTGCTGTGTTTTATCATTAATTTCTACCCAAGACTTGCATTGAAAAAGCTTAAATAAACTTGTTAAAAAAGTTAATGCCATGCTTGTAATGCCTTAAAATAGCGCTTTTTTGACGGAATTTTATAAACTTTCTGTCGGTTGGCCAAGGAACCCTGTTCAGCCCCTCCACTGAGCACACCTAAAAAACTATAATAAACTAAGAAACTAAGAATAAGAAACATACACCTAAGAAACTATAATAAATGACACTGTGAAAATGAACTAAGTTTCAAAACTTGTGTCGTATATAATGTAAAAAATAAAATGTTTAAAGGGAGTTTTATTTAATTCACTAATAACTATAATATTATTACTTACTTACATACAGCCCTTACTTGTGAACTGCATAATCAAATATATATATATATAAATATAAATATATATAAATATATATATATAAATATATATATATATATATATATATATATATATATATATGTGTGTGTGTGTGTGTGTGTGTGTGTGTGTCAACACGATAACTCTCGTAAAAATGGTCCGATCGGAACCAAATTTGGTAGAGACGTGTATTCCTAAACTTTCTTGGACCAGTTCGTAAACCAGACATATCGGTCAATCGGAACGGGTAGTTTGGGGGGGGGGTTTGTACTCAAAAATTGGGTTTTTGTGTTTTTCATATGAAATTAAAAAATTATTTTGTTTTTAACTTTCGTCATTAGAATCAGCTTAAAAACTAACACAATTTAATTTTTCTCTATCTTCAACGGTTACCGAGATATTAAAAAATCAAAACACAGTACGTTGTATCTTGAGACTCCAATGTTAATCTCATGGAGGATAAGGAAAAATTAATTTTTCACTTATTAACAAATATTTTTGGATAAAACTTTATATTTAGCTCCATGTGGTTGAGGTTGATCCATTTATACTTAAAAATCATAGTTTATGTGTTTATCATGGTAGCTAACCTGCATACTCTTTTCCCAATTTAATCATATGGAGAATAGGCAAACTCCTTTATTTATGGAAAATGTAAATGAAAGTTGGTATACATGTTAATAAATAAAAAACTTTGATGGTATAAATGCCTACTCTAAGTGTTCCTCACAGCAGCAAACCTGTACACTCTTTCCCATGTTAATCTTAAGGAGAATAGGCAAATAATTCCCATGTTTATCGACAGATTTTGATCAAACTTGTCATATATTATTATTATATTATTGATTTGTAAATTTGCTGAGCCCGCAGGTCTGCTGTGACGGGGGTACTTTAATATGGGCTGTAACTCCACCTGATATATTATGACATTAAACAAATGTCATAGTTTGGTACTATATAACACTCTAATCATCAGATAAATTTCGTAATAAGTATATAATTGTGGAGCTCCCATTTAAATTAGTAATAAGTATACTGAACCTTCCTTGTTTTGTATATTTTACACATGTTTTTTTATCTATATGCCTAAATAATGCAGAGTTATTATGACTCACTCTTTTATCACTCATTTAAGTTGGTTTAACTGATTCAGCCTCCCAAGCCAAGTAAATAAAATAATTTAAATAAAATTTACATTAAATACAGTATATATATGTATATTATACTTACATCTTAAGCATGTGCTCATGGCTATTAGGGCTAAAAGAAAAAATATCAAAAATAAAAAATAAAAATAAATGGAATCCATCTGAAACAGAAGAAATTTTGTTAGTGTCTGAGACTTAGGTAAAGTTAAGTTGTACAAGCACAAATCTTGACATTGTTGTAATGAGACTTCTTTTTGAGGCTATCAAAAAGTCATTTATTACTACGCACTGTTAAGTAACTCTAAATATATATTTTTCAATGTTGGCGTTAATTTAATCTTAAGTTGGCGATGAAAAAGGCTATTGCGTTCGTTTTTGTAAATTGTAAAGCGCCTTTGATATTATCAAAAGAAATGCTTTGGTATGTAGGTCTACAAAATGTGTTTGTGTCTTTAAATGTTCTGAAATATATGTATAATGGCACTTCGGTGGAGTACATGATTTTTAGCAACCGCGCCTATCCCATTCGTCATCTTAGGGGGCCATAAAAGTGTCAAATCCCGTAGTCCGGAACTTTGGCAACTGCTGTCCTCTCTGGTGGGGATTTCAGGGATTTCGTTCGTGCCGGGCGGGGTTGAGAGTGAAGGAGAAAGCGCGCTAGAGACTGTCGAGAGGGGAGGCGGCAGCCGAAGATACACAAAGAATGACAAATCACAACGCATGACACCCCATTCATTTCAAGTGTGATATTACTATCATCTAATCATCTACTATCATCTATTCGGTCTTATTTTTAAACCCATACCTTTTTGGGGAAAGAATTAACGATTGATATTTCTTTAAAATCAGAAAGACTTGTAATTTTCAATTAATAATAATTATAATAATAATAATTATAATACTGTAATAATTTTATATTCAAAATATAGTCAGAATGTGCGTAATCAATTAAACGAAATACACTGTCATACACTTTGTTTTATTCGTTACAAATACAATTGGTTTAAGACATTTAAGAATGTAGGTTTTATTTATAAATTTCACTGTATAAATTATTTAGAAATTATAAATTATGTATGTGGTCACAAACCTCTTTGTCATAGTTTAAATCTAAATTTTCAGCGAGGTGCAGCAAGAGTCCTATACAAGTACATAATAAAATATTATTAAAACCTTAAAATTCAAAAATTCTTAATAGAAATACTGGAGAGAGAATAAATACGATGAAGAGATGAAGTTACGTTGTTACAATACGACGTCTATATCGAATGCCCCTTGCCGTCTCACTCCTACGTCTCCTGATTTCGGTAATTCCGGGGCGAGGGAGGGACTTTAAGGGATAAGAGTGATAATTTGAGGGATTAAAAAATGAGGCAGGGATTTTCAGAGAGAAAAGGGAGAGTTTTTGGGATGAAACTGAGGTTGCCAAAAGGCCGCGGTCGAGGGGTAATTTGGGTTTCGACCCTCCGTGGGGGCTGGGCGGTTGCCAAAAATCCGTTTCCCACCTCAGTGGGTGTGTGGGCTACAGAGGACGTGACCCAGATGTTTGACACGACCCTAGGCATGCACTAAGTCTACCCCTTCGTTATTCGTAATTTCTTCATTTTCATAATATAACCTGCCCACAAAGGGCGATGTGCCTTCCTACTGGGTCACTAGGCAACAAGTTGATGTTCTCCAACGAACTCGTTCTCATCCCATCAACGGCAATAGGCCTTCAATTATTAATTAACAATCTAGAATCATTTTACAACTAAACGGTATCAGTGGACTGGCGCACACTTTCTCCCTAAAATTAATTTAATAACGACAGCCTTCAATAAACCTTTTAGCGAATTTCCCATAGGGAAGAAGCTATTACCGTAGGTCTCATGGTAAGACTTAAGCCCGGGACCATGTTATTTTTTCTTCTTTAGGTTCCTAGAGACCAAAAACAAAACAATAGTCGTTAATATATATATATATATATATGTGTGTGTGTGTGTGTGTGTGTGTGTGTGTGTGTGTGCGCGCGCGCGCGCGCGCGTGTGTGTGTGTGTGTGTGTGTGTGTGTGTCTGTGAACATGATAACTCTCGTAAAACTGGTCCGATCGAGACCAAATTTGGTAGAGACGTGTATTCCTACAAATGCTCGGACGAGTTCGTAAACCAGACATATCAGTCAATGGAAACGGGTAGTTTGGGGGGGTTTTGTACCCCACAATGGGGTTTTTGCATTTTTCATATGTAGTTTAAAAGATTTTTAGATTTAATTTTCACCATTAAAATTAGCTTAAAAAACTACACAATTAAGTTCCTTAGAGGTTTTCTCTATCTCCAACAATTACCGAGATATAAAAAAATCTAGATAACACAGTACGTTGTTTTTTGAGGCTCCAATGTTAATCCTATGGAGGCTAAGGAAAAATTAATATTTCACTTATTAACCAATATTTTTTGATAAAAATTTATATTTAGCTTTATGTGGTTGAGGTTCATCCATTTATGCTTAATCTTAAGGAGAATAGGCAAATAATTCTCATGTTCATCGACAGATTTTGACCACTTGACTTGTCGTATATTATTATTATTATTATTATTATTATATTATTGATTTGGAAATTCGCTGAGTACGCAGGTCTGCTGCGATGGGGGTATTTGGCTATAGTTTCACTAAAAATCGTTTAAAAATCCAACTTCCGACAACCAACAACAATAGAAAACTAGTTGAGTTAACTGTTAGAATTTTTTGGGAAAGGGCATAACCCCCCTTATTAACAAACATTTTGTGTGAATATTGTTGGGTGATGTGACCTTACACAGCATACCAAGTTGCGTGAAAATGATTGGGTAATACGGAAGAAATTGAGTTTTTATATTCTCAGTTAGAATAACATGGGCGCTCTCAGAAAACGTACTATGTAAATTTAACGTTTCTCTGGAACCGTTAGTCGTAGAAAAATAATTCAAAATACCAATTTGTTTAGTTTTTAGGCTGGTTTTGATTGGGGTAGTCGACTTATACTTTTCTTTTACTATTTCACGGAAAACTAAAAAAAATTTATTTTACATTTAAATGCCTATAACTTTTGAACCGTCATATTTTCAGACCTGCGGATTGTGTCATATTATTCAGTACTCTATGCACCATAAAATACACTATTTCAATTATAATCGTTAGACCAGTTTTCTTTTAAATTTGATTTTTTTTTTAATTTGGTTTTAGGGGTGAATACTTTCTCCATACATTATGGTATAAGTGAGAGAAAGTAAAAAGTTAATGGAACAAAAAAATCTTTTAAAAAAAATATCATCTGAATGACATAAATCAAAATATTCGTTAATTTGTTTAATACTTTCTTTTTTGGGTCAATAGACTACAGTATAGTATTGTGCACAGAACTTTAATTAACTTAAATAACAATTTAATAAGGAACACACTATGGGGATCGCTCCATTTGGATACCCCTGTACATCAATGAGGCTCTTAAAATGCTTTTATAGAATAACGATCTATATTTAGGTTTAAAGTAACGATTTTCTCTTGATAAGGGGGGAAAAGGGATTGAAGACGAAAATAAGCTTGGTTTAATTTTAAACGATTACAAACGACTCTTGTTTACCCGTCGCGCCTTGCAGCGATGCACAACACAGACTTATTAGGGTTAGATTCACTGGAAAATATAAAATATAGTATAGTTATTATTACCTTTCTGAATTTGCAGCCTAGCTAGGTATTTTAAGCCAAAATATTTTTTTAAATGTTAAGTGTATGTGGAAATAAAACATTAAAACAAATATGAAAAATAGGGACATAGTATATCATCCTACACCAGGGCACCTTTGATCATTTTACAGCCTGGTAAAATACACATTCTGACACGCACGCAAAAACAAATATTCGATAATAATACAATATATCAACCATATATATTTTAGGAAGCAAGAGGAAAACATAAAAAATATAGACCAACAAAAGCTGATTATTATAATAAACCTAATATGAATAAACATTTGATTTTTAATCACAATATATAATTCACAAAAAATATCTAAAATATTTAAGTGGTAATTTAAACTTTTCATTTTGTACAGTATATATTTGCTTCATAGTTTCACATTAATGAGTGATGGAATTGTATAGTAAAGCTAATTACAAACTATTTACATTATTCGAACAAATTACAGTTTAAGAAACATTCAAATTATTTCATAACAGCTGTTAATTTTGGTAACCATTTTTCGTATAATTTCAATTATTATTTTTTATTCGGCCAACATATAAACTTTTAATTTTTAATCATAAAACATAATCACCAAAATCTGTAATGATAAAAATGATATTTACAAAGTTATTAAATGTCATTGAGTACTATTTTATACTTGCTTATTTGGTTTGCTCAATGGCTCAAATAAAAACAGCTGCTGTTTATACCTTAAGTGTTAAGACAACATATGTTGGAATCCAATACAAAATCATTTCCCCATAAGATTAACATGGGAATTTTGAAGACGTATAGGTAGGTAGTTATTTAAGTAAAAGTCTTCACAGATACAATTAGACTTTTCTATTTAAGCCTTAAGAACCAGTACACCGAATTTCAGCCTCTTAAGTAATTGGGAAGTGGGGAATGAGTGATGAGTAAGGACTTCAACACTTATATACAACTTATTTGTAGTGTAATGTTAACGAAAATGTTTGTTGATGATCCTGTTGTGCAACACGTTCGTTTACAGTGTTTATATTTCAGTTCTAAATAGTTTTTAATGAAGAAATGCATTAATTAGTTATTATTAATTGTTTTTTATCGTAATAGGGGATTATGATATAAAGGAATTGCTTCAACTCAAATATGAGTCTTTGTGACTTATGCAATTTTTATGATTTTACCACTAGCAACGGTTTAAATTAATTTCGTTGTTTTGTCAAAATGAACTATACATAAGTATATATTTTTGGTTTCACAATTAAAATTTAAGGAACTTTGCTTTTTTAATTTTTTACGTATTGTGTATATATAAAGTAAACAACCGTAAACATAAACAAAAAAGATTTGTATACATGTATTTATTTATTTGTTCATGTAAATACTAAATATTTATATCTATAATGTACATACTTTTTTAAAATTTTTTAATTATTCATTTTAGTACTGAACAAAACTAAATATCTTAACTTCTAGAATTAATAAAGATTTTTTAAAGGCTGCAAATCCCTATAAACCTGGTGACACTGAAAAAAATTAATTTGACCATAGGATTAAAGCCTTACATTTGTTGACTGAGGGCAATTCAATGCCTGGAATGGTTGCAATTGGAATCGATAATCGGGGATCGATTTAAAAAAATCGGAATCGAAAAAGTTAAAATAACCCATCCCAATATTTTTGATAAAACTTGATATTTTTAATTTCATGTGGTTGAGAATTATCCATTTATGCTTAAAAATCACAGTTTATGTGTGTCTTATGGCAGCTAACTTTCATACTCGTTTCCCATTGTAAAACTCTGTGTAAGTGAGTTAGTTACTTTACATTTACACACTCTTATTTATAATAGAACTCGCTTGGCTGTGGAGATACCCAGGATCGAATCAAATGAACACTAATAGTCAGGACACTTTATTATAATACAAAATAAAGACAGTAACACAAATTAAATTGGAAGTACAAGTTTTGAGCAAAATTCCTTTCTAATTAAATGAACCAAAGAAGATAATTAAACTGTGTAACTACAGGGGTCTATATTATTCACTACTCGTCATACTGAACAATTACCAACACATCATATACTATCAAACAACTAATTTACAAGACAAGCTTTTAAAGAATCTATACACATCTAAGGCGTTATTAAGGTAAATCAATTATATATATTTATAAATTCGAACCTTTCTATAGATTATTATTATTGAGATTATAACTTGACCATGTTTTCTATCATATCATTTTATTTATATTGTTTTAACTTGTATGACTTAAAAGGGAATATACTTCAATCGGAAGGCTTCTCCTAATTTTTATATGTATATTTTTGTATTTATATTGAAATCATAATTCTCTGTTGGGAAATCTTTAAATCATGGGAGGAGCTGACCTACCGGTCACCGCCAACGTAGCCCAGCCGCCTACTCTCTCGGCCCAGGTCCTTTGAACCGCTTCCGGACGTCCTCTGCGTAGGAGGTGGGTCCTCGGGTCGTCAGGGTCGTCTTCTGTGTCGGCGGAGTCGTCTCTCCTCGCTGTCGGCAGGGCAGATGGTGAGGTCCTCCGGATGTGGTAGGCTGGGTCGTCTTCTTGATGTTGTAGGGCTCCAACAGGCGCTTGCTACGTCCCTGCTGAATATTGCCCCTACTCGATCCAGGGCTTCCCAACCGTCACTCTTCCTAAGACTCTCTCCACACACTCCTCTCTAGCTTACAAATCCCTTCTCCCCGTCAGCTACCACGACCACGCCTCTCTACCAATCCCAATCTTTGGTCTTGGTGATCGAAGCCACATTGGTACTACCCCTTCCGCTTGGATCTTCACTTCACGTGAAAGGGCGTGGTGCTGACCACGAGTAAACCCGTGGTTAACTCCAGGTTGTTCCCGTGGGAGAGGGTGATTTTTACAATTCTTCGTTATTAAATTTCGCCTGCGGCTGTGCCGCCGTAATTCTGTAAGCCTGGGATGTTACCCGAGACGTCAAGACTTGTGGCGACGGACGTGCTTTCTTCGCACACCTTTTGCTTGTTTATTTCACTTTAAGTAATTTATAAATATTCTAATTTGTGGTATTAATAAATATTCCCTGTTTTTGAAAATTTAGAAATATATATATATGTTCTTATACAATGTCTTTATACCATGTAAATCATATAGAGAATAGGTCAACTCTTTTATTTATGGACATATGTTTATGAAACTTTGTAAAACATTTTCACTCTCCATCTCTCTTCAAACGTCAATCAAGTTTTTCGATTTGTTCGTCACTGACCACAATATTCCCCTCATTTAGTTCATTACACAATTTTGCCACTATGATTGTACCACCCATGGTAATAGAACAATGTAACTGACCCGTGCTATTACTTTAGAAATTATCAAAATCGGTGTCACGTGTGATAATACCCTCGACGCAGCAGACCTGCGTACTCAGCGAATTTCAAAATCAATCATATAATAATAATAATATATAAGATATGTTTTATCATTATCTCTCGATAAATATTAGTTATTTACCTATTCTCCACAAGATTAAGGTCGGAAAGCATATGTAGGTTTGCTGCTATGAAAAACACTGGAAGTAGGCATTTTTACCATAAAATATTTTTACTTTTACTATTTATACCAAGTTTCATAAACGTCTGTCCATAAATAAAAGAGTTTGCCTACTCTCCATATGATTAACTTAGGAAAAGAGTATGCCGGTTAGCTGCAATGATAAACACATAAACTATGATTTTTAAACATAAATCTCAAATAAATCTCAACCACATTAAGGTAAATATCAAGTTTCAATAAAAAATATAAATTGAGAAGTGAAATATTAATTTTTATTTATCCTACATAAGATTAACATTGGAGCCGGAAAATACAACATACTGTGTTTAGATTTTGTAATATCGCGGCAACCGTTGCAGAAAAAAAATTTAAGGAACTAAACCGTGTAGTTTTTAAGCTTATTGGTGAAAGAAAAAAAATTAAATTACATATGAAACACGCATAAAACCAATTTTTGAATACAAACCTACCCTCAAACTACCAGTTCCCATTGACCGATATGTCCGGTTTACGAACTCGTCCGAGCAAATGTAGGAATATATATATATGGTTGTTTTATACTTGTATATATATATATAAATTTTAACGACTATTGTTTTTGGTCTCTAGGCACCTATAGACGAAAAATAACATGTTCCCCGGCTTAAGCCTTGCCACGAGACCTACGGTAACAGCTTCTTCCCTATGGGAAATTCGCTAAAAACTTTGTGATTATAATTTTGTACGAATTATATAAAATAAATATACGGTTTTGAATAATTCTAGATACTTACGTGTGATCACTTCACAAACGCGTATCAAACTAATAATGTATGTATCGCTGTTCACCCTCAAACGGATAGATGCGTCTGCGCTGGTTCTTTGTAACTCAACTGTTCATATACCTGTTCACATGATTTAATTTTGACATGGCTACATTCTTTCAATTAAATTAAATTGGGATACACAATGGTATCCAATTACAAAAACCTTTATGTTATTTCGTGAAATATTACTTTCTTACAATTATAATGAATAGAATAGAATAATGTCTAAATACCCCTTTACAGCACACTTGTACCTTGTGAATATCCAAATCAATATCATGATAATAAAAAGATATGACAGGTGTGATCAATATATGTCAATAAATATGAGAGTTTGTCTAATTGCTTTATGATTAACATGGGAAAAATTATGTGGGTTTGCTGCCATGATTAACACTGTAATAGTTAACCTAGCTTGTCCCAAACATCTACGGTACTTTAAATATTTACAGTGGTAAATATTTTCCATTTGGTCAATGAACAAATAAAAACTGAGGTTATTTATACTGATAGGTAATTTTATAAGCTATGAAAACTGAAGATAATGATCAAGTCGATTGCTATAACTATAGTTAATTTCTTTATCGTGTCTGATCACAAAATCATGTAAGTATAATACTGGATTAAATTAAATTATTAATTAACTTTTTATTTATTAATAGCTTAGCTTTATGTATATTTGTTTAGATTTGGAACCGAAAGTTAATTTATTGTGATATATGATTTGAAATACAAGATTACTATATTTACCTATTGTATCATACAATATTGTTTGAACAGTCATTGTCTGTTTTATATACAAATGTAAAAAACATAAATTAACTCAATTGTAAATTGTTTACAGTTCCGTTTTGGTTCTAAATCAAAGAATTGTTAGACAATGCATTTTTTTCTCTCCTTATCCGCATATAAACGGCAAAGCCCTCACTGTCTCACTCAGCACTAATTCTCTCACTTCCATTACACAGGAGACTGAAATTGGGTATACCGGTTATTAAGGTCTAAAATAGGAAAGTCTAATAGCTTTTCTACTCTATATGCCTTTAAAGTTCCTATGTTAATCTTATGGGGAAATGATTTTGTTTAGGATTCCAACATATGTTGTTTTAACTCTTAAGGTATAAACAGCATCTGTTTCATTTGAACCAATGAGCAAGCCAAAAAAGCAAGCATAAGATAGTACTCAATGGCATCAAATTACTGTATAAATAAAATATTGTATATTTTTGTAGCTATTTTTGTATACTTTTTATAACTGTTGTATATTTTAATATTCTACTTTAGCCATCTGAAATATATAAATGGTTGATACTGTGTATATCTGAATATTTGATTTTGTATGTGTGAGTGTGAGTGCGTGTGTGTGTGTGTGTTCAGTTATTAAGTTCAAGTTCAAGTTGAAACATCTTTATTAAAAAAATAAAAAAATAAAAAATATACATTTTTTTATTACATTTAAAATTTTAAATTGAGACAGCTGAGATTTTTCAAAGGATAATTAGCATTGCTGTCTCAATTTAAAATAAAAATTTAATAAAAAAGTATATCTTATATTTTTTAATTTTTTTAATAAAGATGTTTGAACTTGAACTTGAACTTAATGTTTGAACACACACACACACACACACACACACACACACACACACACACACACACACACACACACACACACACACACACACACATTTTATCTATTGTGCCATAGACATAGTTGTTTATATGGCTGCTCGTGAACACCTATTGATGTTGTTGAGAATGTTAAATACCTCGGGAGGTATGTCGACAGTATTTGAAAAGGGTCCAGCATGTTAATTATGTATCAACTAGGTTAATAACTGAAACTGCAACTGCTAATGATTTAGCTGTAGTGTCTGATTTAGATTGCATTATTTTGCCTGTCTCAATTTAAAATAAAAAATTTAATAAAAAAGTATAACTTATATTTTTTTATTATTTAATAAAGATGTTTGAACTTGAACTTGAACTTAATGTTTGAACACACACACACACACACACACACACACACACACACACACACACACACACACACACACACACACACACATTTTATCTATTGTGCCATAGACATAGTTGTTTATATGGCTGCTCGTGAACACCTATTGATGTTGTTGAGAATGTTAAATACCTCGGGAGGTATGTCGACAGTATTTGAAAAGGGTCCAGCATGTTAATTATGTATCAACTAGGTTAATAACTGAAACTGCAACTGCTAATGATTTAGCTGTAGTGTCTGATTTAGATTGCATTATTTTGCTAAGTGTTTTGTTAAATATTTTCTATGTTGATGCTCCCTGTGTTTGATATACATAATCTTATTTATTTTTACTTATTTATTGAAAATGCTGGCCAATTTGAATTATATATTAGTTGGCATAGCATTAAAACTACCGATAACCATTGTATTATATATCTTGTTTTATTTGCATAGTTTTTATGAATGTTTTGTTGAAAATTGGATGTTTTTGATTAACATCATATATACATACATATATATATAATTGTATAAATTGCTATTTTTTTGCTAGTATAACTTCCATTTTTCAGCTTGTGCTTATTTGTGATCACAGCGCTGAAACAAGTGGCTTTGAAATGATGAACTGTTTCTAGAAGGAAATATGAGCGTGGTTTTGTACAAAATGATCTTTCAGAGGATTATTGGCACTGCTGTCTCAATTTAAAATCCAAAATGAAATAACAAATTTACATTTGAGAGTTTTGATTTTTTTAATAAAGATGTTTGAACTTGAACTGAATGTTTGAACACACACACACACACACACACACACACACACACACACACACACACACACACACACACACACACACACACAGGTCAAGCATAATGTAACTACTATCATTATCGTTAGCTTAAAAACATTTAAAAAATCGTGTTTTGAATTGTTTGTCCATGACTAACAGTTCCAGACAAATTTTTTATTTACCGTCTTTGATAAACGCAGTACGTTGTCTGAGAGCGTGCAGTGTTATTCTTATGGAGAATATTGCAAAGTAATATTTTTGACTATACATATCTTCCTTATTTCGCATCCGTTCTCCATGAAACTTGGTATGTAGAAAAAGGTCACATCACCCATGAAAGCCCACTTGAAAGACCTTGGTATTACCGGTGGCCCCTCTAGATTCTAACAATTAATTTAACTTTGTTTCTTTGTTGTTATTTTTAGAAATTGGATGTAATTGTATACGGCTAAGAACAGTAACGCAGAAAACTTGAGTTCTCTCCTTTAATCCTGCTTACTCCTGAGATTATTTTAAAATTGATGTGGAATACACTTAACCCATCCCACAGGTTTCGAGTTAGCTACAGGCTTAGTCACAGTCTCAGAGGGGAAATAGGAAACTGTTATAACATATAAGAACGGGCTATTTCAAAAACACCATCAGCCTGACTTACGTGGTCTCTGTAGAGAACAATGTAAAAAACACCCTAAAAGAACAATATTCCGTGCACAATTTATTTTGACCAAAAATGACCTTTGTAGCCTGAAAAACATAGTTTATTAAACTATGATTTTAAGCATAAATGGATCGGTCTCCGTTTTTCATTTCATGTAGTTAAGTACCAAGTTTGGTCCAAGAATGTAGCTTAGTTAGTGAAATATTAACGTTTCCTTATCCTAATATTAACTTTTTAATTAACTATATAGGACTTTTTAATATATTGTTAGCCATTGGAGCAAAACCTTAAATTACTGAACTGTGTAGTTCTTTAGCTGATTCTAAAGGTGAAAGAAAACGTTTAAAATATTTAAATATTAAAACTAAAAATAGGTACTTTTGGGATACATACCCGTCCGACTGACCCTTAAAAGTGGGATTACGAACTCGTCCCAATAAATGTAACTGCCTGTATGTATGGATAGTAGTATGAGACACACACACACGCACAAGCGCGCGCGCATACACAGGGAGCGGCAGAAAAAACTTGTGGTTTTCAGTTGCACGCAGTTGGCAGCACTGATGTCGGAAAGTTGTGGAAAGTACAGCATTTTGAAGTTCATTTTTGATAAATTCCGCATCCACAGTTTCAGTTGATATAGAACAGTAGATCAGCGATCATCATACGTTCGCCATTGAAAATGTTTACGCCCTTCCCTTTAACATAGTATTCATGAAGAAAGTGTTGTTTTCGTTAACATTATAGAATTGGAGTTCAAAAAAAATTGGAATCAAAAAAGTGGGTTTCAACTGGATACCTGTCCGTCCGTCCGTGTGTGTTTGGATGTGTACAGAGCCACAGCCTACCCAGTTGCTCCGATTTAGATGAAATTCTGTTTGTATGTACCAGAGTCCTGTTCATCCGAAACCCCGGTAATGCGAACGTCCGACTTATTTGAAAAAACTGATGGGGGGAAAGGTTACTGAGTTTTAATAAAAAACGGAGAAATTTAATGTCAATTACAACATTTTCAATCATTAAACAGTTAATAATATAATTCAATAAACTGCCCTTAGGTGTTTCAAATATTTCAACTTTTATGCTGTACGCGATTCAAACCTATGAGGGTCCATCTTTAGCAGCATATTTTATTTAGCCAACTATCCAATTGTCGTGTTGATATCCAAACACACATTTTTACATATATCCGAATAAAATACATGTATTCATATCTAATCACTTAAAACCACACAAAGTTGAGACACGAAAATTGTAGCGCACCAAACCAACTATCGGATGCATTCCGGCTTCATGTCGTAGGCCTACTGAAGCTACGTCAGGAAGGAAGCTACGTCATCTCATCAGGTTACATTTGCCGAGTGAAATAAAGAGCTGATATGTAATTTTTTCCGCATAATCCTCTTTTTTATTTAATGAATTAACCTTTCCGTTGGCTAAAAGGTCTTAAAAGGTCGTTTTACTAAGGTGAATAGCTTTAATTAAATACCATTTTAATCTACAAAACGGTTACACTAATTTTTACATTACCGCGTACACAATTCTAATAATATACAATCTTTTACGTTTTTGAACATAAACATTCAATTTTTTGGCTTTTGACGTAACAAAGATATCCTGTTAGCCGAGTTTTCTAATGACGAGTACATAAAGGATAGAATGTCTGAGCAGGAACACTTGATGCCGTTGGGGCAAAACATGTAATGGACAAACTGACAAACCTATATGTGAACTGTGATGAGGTGTATGTTAATTAATTGCTCTAAATACACCGTTCGGATCTAAAATAAAGTCCATTTATTAATACTTTTAATGTACTAATCATGTTGTGTTAAAAGTACAACATTGTTTTTAATAACTTTACACTGCACCTTCGGATAACCAAAACAGCTTGGTAATCCGAACAGGGTCGGTCCGGATTATTTCGGATTATTGGAACTCTGGTGTATTTATTCACCGTATATCCAAACGTTTTAAATTGTTTTTATATTTTATTTTTAAGGGTATTTCACCCGTAAAAACCCTGAAAAATGTAAAAAATGGCTCTACTGATTATAAATTGAAATTTAATAGGTTATATTGCATAGAGTCCTAAATAGTATGACACAACATGCATCTCTGTAAAAATGACCGTTCAAAGGTTATAGGATTTTAAATGTAAAAAATATATTTTTTTAACATTCTGCGAAAACAATAAAGGCAGGTATAATTTGACTACTAGCATTAAAACTAGCTTAAAAAATAAAGCAATATAGTATTTTGAGTTATTTGTCTACGATTAACGGTTCCAGAGAAAAATTAAATTTCTCGTCATCCAACGTCATTATGGAGAATATTAAAAAATCGATTTCTCTCTTAGCTCCCAACCGTTTTCCATGAAACTTTCCATGAGTATGCAGCATAAGGTTACCCAACAAACTCAACTCAATGAATCTTGGGTAATAATTAATGCAGCGGGGGTATTCCCTCCCCCCAAATCTCTAACAAGTAATTTAATTTTGTTGCTTTCATTTTGATAATTTCAGAAATTGGGTTATTTTTTTAAACAATAAACTATTAAATGATACTTAGATAAACTTTAAAAAAAGTGAAATTTTTGTTATAGATTTTTAAAATTTTAAAATTAGGCTCGGAATTTCGATCATTGAGTAAGAAGAATTTTGCACAATGATTTACACCTCTACCCATACAAAATTGTCACTGTTCAAAAACTTCAGCCTCAGAAATTTGCTTAGATACTTAGGAGCTGATTTGTCAAGCAATGTCGGAACGAATGATCTAATAAATGACTTCGTCATTTTTAATGACACTAGTATCACTCAAATCCAACTGTTTAAGGGATCATTACTTTATTTTAATAATGGGTCAGTAATATAAAAACTACTCCAAAAAGTTATAGAAATTGTTTAAGTTTTATCATGGGTGCTCCAGGGTTTCTTTTTGAGTTAAATATTTTAAATATTGTAAAGATTCGTTTTGCTCGTGCAAGTCACGCCAAAGTGGCAAGTGATATTCCCTGCTTGACAAACGGCGCAACAGGTGTGAGAGGGGGGAGGGGGAGGTAGATACTGTTGAATGTTGGGGTAGATCAAGAGTAGATCGATACCTGCCAACCCACCACCTACAACAGGGTGGGGATGAACCAAGCACTCTTACCTACTTTGTGTCAGCAGTGCCAAGGTCGACTTTACTACAGACTTGAGCGTTTCACCACCCCCCCCCACAAGCACCCCCTACGTTACATCGGGGGTTCATCGCCGCCTCTGCAGCTTACGGCTTTCGATAACTCTTTGACGGCGTTGGGATCCTGATATTATGGTTGGGCAGTTTATTTCTAGATGGTGTTTATTGTCGAGTGACATGTATCCTAGTAATAAATAATCATTTACTATAAAAAAAAAACTACTATTATTATTTTGTGAACTTGACAATGGTCACGATTTTTCACGTTTACAAACTTAATTTTAAGAAATGGTAGTTGGATTAAAAATGTAATTTGTAATATCATCATTTTCATCAAAGAATGTAGCTTTTCAAAATATAATCATATATTAGGTTGTTTTGACAATAACATTCACAATAACAATAACATTTGACAATTCTTAGCGTGTGTTCATTTTGGCGACTGTCGGCTAAACGGTATTACCATCATTGTTGTTTAGCCGTTCCTTTGATATTTGGTTGTGGCTAGCAATTCAACTGCATACCAGTCGGATGATTGAAACAATTTGACTTCTATTAATCGGATTTTGAAGCTATAACCCGAACTATACTGTTCATATTTGATTTACCTTAATTGGCTTAGTATTTCTCCAGTGATGAATTCTGCAATATAACGTTATAACTATTTAATAATTTGTAATGTTAAATTTTCATTACACTCTGTATGTGGTAATATTAAAGGGATACGATATATCCTCCACCCTACCGTTCAAGCTGCGGTAACCAGCATAAATGACCCACTCAAACTCTCAATGCAGAACCTTAGACTTAGTCATCTCCCATCCTCAGCGCTACCGGTCAAACCACGGCGACCGGACCTAATGGCCCACCCAAAATCCTAACGCAGAAGCATTGACTTAGTCATCTCCCATCCTCTGCACTACCGGTCAAGCCACGGTGATCGGTCCTAATGGCCCGCCCGAAATCCTAATGCAGAAGCTTTGACTTACTCATCTCCCATTCTCAGCGCTATTAGTCAAGCCACAGCGACCGGTTCTAATGGCCCGCCCGAAATCCTAACGAAGAAGCTTTGACTTACTCATCTCCCATCCTCTGCACTACCGGTCAAGCAACGGTGACCAGTTCTAATGGCCCGCCCGAAATCCTAATGCAGAAGCTTTGAATTACTCATCTCCCAACCTCTAGACTACCGGTCAAGCCACGGCGATCGGTCCTAATAGCATGACCGAAATACTAACGCAGAAGCTTTGACTTACTCATCTCCCATCCTCTGCCCTACCGGTCAAGCCACGGAGACCGGTTCTAATGGCCCGCCTGAAATCCTAATGCAGAAGCTTTGAATTACTCATCTCCCATCCTCTGCACTACCGGTCAAGCCACGGCGATCGGTCCTAATGGCCCGCCCGAAATCCTAACGCAGAAGCATTGACTTAGTCATCTCCCATCCCCTGCACTACTGGTCAAGCCACGGCGATCGGTCCTAATGGCCCGCCCGAAATCCTAACGCAGAAGCTTTGACTTACTCATCTCCCATCCTCGGAAACACCGGTCAAGCCACGGAGACCGGTTCTAATGGCCCGCCCGAAATCCTAATGCAGAAGCTTTGAATTACTCATCTCCCATCCTCTGCCCTACCGGCCAGGCCACGGCGATCGGTCCTAATGGCCCGCCCAAAATCCTAATGCAGAAGCTTTGAATTACTCATCTCCCATCCTTTGCACTACCGGCCAAGCCACGGCGATCGGTCCTAATGGCCCGCCCAAAATCCTAATGCAGAAGCTTTGACTTACTCATCTCCCATCCTCTGCACTACCGGTCAAGCCACGGAGACCGGTCCTAATGGCTCGCCCGAAATCCTAATGCAGAAGCTTTGACTTACTCATCTCCCATCCTCTGCACTACCGGTCAAGCCACGGAGACCGGTCCTAATGGCCCGCCCGAAATCCTAATGCAGAAGTTTTGAATTACTCATCTCCCATCCACTGCACTACCGGTCAAGCCACGGCGATCGGTCCTAAAGGCCTGCCCGAAATCCTAATGCAGAAGCTTTGACTTACTCATCTCCCATCCTCTGCACTACCGGTTAAGCCACGCTCGCCCACATGGTAAAACTTTCCCTGAACCAAGAAGGCGACTCCTTAATCTCTTCTAGTCTCCCTCCAGCCTGATATCTTCAGGGAGGTTGTTTTAGAGCTTAATCCCTTCTTGAGATAGCAGGTTCATGGCAGCTCTGGATCTGTTCAGGGATAATCTGTAAGACTCTAAGAAAGTGATGAAGATGCTCACGATCACGAAAAATCCCTAGAAATTTCGTGGACTCGACCTGTTCAATGACAGTATAGTTGACCATTACAGTCAGGTCTTGTACTTGGGTCCCTCACCTCGAGTGGCATATCCAATTGGTTTTCTCAGGGTTTATTTTCAAATTGTTTTCTAAAAAGTACACATGAGTTTAGTTGAATAAAGTGTCAATTTTGTTGATTCTCTTTTAACAAGAAGAAGTAAATTGGCTCTTTTATTTTTGTTTAAATTACTTCATAATTTAGTTGACAGCTCTGTTTTATTAAGTAAGATTAATTTTTATATTCCTAGGAGTAATCTACGACCCTCATTAGTTTTTTCTGTTCCTCGTTGCCACACTGTTCAACATAATAATTTATCAATTTTCAAAGCTTTAAGGTTATTAAATTTATATAGGGATGATAAAGATTTGTTTCGTTATAGTTTTAATTTATTTGTGAACCAATTAGATAGATTTATTACTTTCTAGATTATTACCATTATTACCATAGTAGTTTTAATACCTGAAGTTTGTTTTCGTTTTGTTAAACACACACATTACTCTTTCTTTTGTATTTGCCTACTATAGTTAGTTATAAGTTTGCTATTCTTGTACTCTTATTTTTCATTAATTAGTTTTAGTTTATTATGTTTTCAAAATGGCTGTTTCGGGCATTAGCCTGTAGCCATTATGTATATAATTCAATAAATAAATAAAAATAAATAAATTTCCAATTTTGAACTTAAAATACATTACAACAGAGTAGTGTCGTCTACATATTGAACAAATTTGCCGGATGTTAAGGCAGACGACCAATAGTTGACGTATACTAAAAAGAAAACTGGTCCAAGTATTGATCCCTGCGGGACACCATGCTTGAGGACCATACTTTGTTTGAAAATTAATTTTAAATCTGCTCTTGTGATCTGTTTGCAAGAGATGTATCGATCCACTGCAGTGACACCCCACGAATACCACACTGGTGGAGCTTTGAAATCAAAAGACCGTGATCAACACAGTCAACCGCCTTCGATAGGTCAAGAAAGACGCTCAGGCTTCTGTGTTGTCTGTCAAGGTTCTCCACAATCTAAGTGACAAGACTGTTCACTGCTTCAACTGTGGACCGACCTTGCCTGAAACCGAACTGATCTTTGAGAAGAATGTTGTTTAGTTCGAGGAACTCAGTCAACCGCTTTAAAAAAAGCTTTTCAAAAATGTTGCTGAATATTGGCAGGAGGGAAATCGGGCGATAATTTCTCATTAGAAGAGGGTCCTTTTTTTTGAAGACTGGAATGATCTTTGACTTGGAATTTGTTTTGGCGTTATTGTCGATTTCTTTAAGTTATTTTATGATGACGTAAGATTTTGCAGTGCAAATCAGTTTTTGATAGATGCGTTTGTAGTTTTGGAAAAATGAAGTAAATTAACAATTTATGTAACTGACAATTTGGAATCCTGGCAGTGGCAGCATGTTGTTTCAACTTTTCCCTAGATACCAACAGACCTTTGGTTATCTAGGTACTTTTCATTTTAGAAGCGGACGATTTAGAAAAGGTTGAAGGGACAGCACTGATAAAGAGTGAAGGAAAATAGATCATAAAAAGCTTAAAATTCGTCATCAGCCAACACACAATCGTCAAGATAATTCAAATCCATGTATTTCAGATTACCCTTTGGAAAATTTACTGAGGCAGAATTTACTATCCTAGTTATTGGTTTTTGAGGGATACGGGTGTTGATGGGCAGTCATTTAACAATACCACCTGGGCGTCATGGTCCGAGATAGCAGTCACCACAGTGGACACAGAGCATTGTGTACTATTGATAATAACATTGTCAATAGCTGTGGATGAGGTACCAGTCACGTGAGTAGGCGAGTTGATGGACCACTTCAGCCCAAAAGATCCCTATTTATCCCGGACTCTTCTTGTTTCAGGATGAGAAGCGTCAAGTACATTTATATTAAAATCGCCCAGGATGACAAAGACAGAAGTCTTCTGGGTCAAATCCATGAGAAATTGTTCTAAGCTTTTGAATAAAATGTCCAGATTGCCATAGGGAGATCTATATAAACCAGCTACCCTGTACTTGTTTTATTAAGCAAAGATATCTGGACACCAGCAACCTCAAAGTCTCTGTCAACTCAGAAGTTAATGGGCATAGGGCTGACAGTGAAAAGGGAATTGACGTACAGAGCGACACCCCCACTCTTAAAAATATCTTTCAAATGAACGTGCCAATTTATTATTTGGAATTTTGAAAAACTTTTTGTAGGCTGTACTGATAGAGTTAGTTATTCACTTACTTCTGATCATCCTAAGCATCATGGTGTTGAAAATTAAAATATTCTTCTCTGAATATAACAAATTATACCTTATTTTTATCATATAGGAGCCCTATTAAAACAAACAGTTTACTTCTTTCTTCACTTATAATTTAATATTTTATGTGTTTCTGCTGGATGATCTTGGAAAATGTATTCATCATAAGCACAAGGGTCGCTACCAATGTGTGCATGGACGCGGGAGAATGGTTCCTTAACAGTTATACCAACTCCACCTGGACCAACTATACACAATGTTACTCTGTGTTACAGAAGGTCGCTACCAATGTGTGCATGGACGAGGGAGAATGGTTCCTTAACAGTAATACCAACTCCACTTGGACCAACTATACACAATGTTACTCTGTGTTACAGAAGGTCGCTACCAAGATGTGCTTGGAGACGGGAGAGATGTGCTTGGTTCTTCAACAATGGTACCAACGCCACCCGGACTAAACTATTCACAAGGATTGTCTGTGTTACAGAGGGTCGCTACCAAGGTGTGCACGGAGGCGGGAGAATGGTTCTTCAACAATGGTACTAACGCCACCTAAACCAACTATACCCAATGTTTGTGTTACACAGGGTCGCTACCAATGTGTGCATGGAGGCGGGAGAATGGTTCATCAACAATGGTACTAACGCCACCTAGCCCAACTATACACAATGTTACTCTGTGTTATAGAGGGTCGCTACCAAGGTGTGCATGGAGGCGGGAGAATGGTTCTTCAACAATGGTACTAACGCCACCTAGCCCAACTATACACAATGTTACTCTGTGTTACACAGGGTCGCTACCAATGTGTGCATGGAGGCGGGAGAATGGTTCATCAACAATGGTACTAACGCCACCTAGCCCAACTATACACAATGTTTGTCTGTGTTACAGAGGGTCGCTACCAAGGTGTGCACGGAGGCGGGAGAATGGTTCATCAACAATGGTACTAACGCCACCTAGCCCAACTATACACAATGTTATTCTGTGTTATAGAGGGTCGCTACCAAGGTGTGCATGGAGGCGGGAGAATGGTTCATCAACAATGGTACTAACGCCACCTAGCCCAACTATACACAATGTTACTTTGTGTTATAGAGGGTCGCTACCAAGGTGTGCATGGAGGCGGGAGAATGGTTCTTCAACAATGGTACTAACGCCACCTAGCCCAACTATACACAATGTTACTCTGTGTTACACAGGGTCGCTACCAATGTGTGCATGGAGGCGGGAGAATGGTTCATCAACAATGGTACTAACGCCACCTAGCCCAACTATACACAATGTTTGTCTGTGTTACAGAGGGTCGCTACCAAGGTGTGCACGGAGGTGGGAGAATGGTTCATCAACAATGGTACTATCGCCACCTAGCCCAACTATACACAGTGTTTGTCTGTGTTACAGAGGGACGCTACCAAGGTGTGCACGGAGGCGGGAGAATGGTTCATCAACAATGGTACTAACGCCACCTAGCCCAACTATACACAATGTTCGTCTGTGTTACAGAGGGACGCTACCAAGGTGTGCACGGAGGTGGGAGAATGGTTCTTCAACAATGGTACCAACGCAACATAGCCCAACTATACACAGTGTTTGTCTGTGTTACAGAGGGACGCTACCAAGGTGTGCACAGAGGCGGGAGAATGGTTCATCAACAATGGTACTAACGCCACCTAGCCCAACTATACACAATGTTTGTCTGTGTTACAGAGGGTCGCTACCAAGGTGTGCACGGAGGCGGGAGAATGGTTCATCAACAATGGTACTAACGCCACCTAGCCCAACTATACACAATGTTACTCTGTGTTATAGAGGGTCGCTACCAAGGTGTGCATGGAGGCGGGAGAATGGTTCTTCAACAATGGTACTAACGCCACCTAGCCCAACTATACACAATGTTTGTCTGTGTTACAGAGGGTCGCTACCAAGGTGTGCACGGAGGTGGGAGAATGGTTCATCAACAATGGTACTAACGCCACCTAGCCCAACTATACACAATGTTTGTCTGTGTTACAGAGGGTCGCTACCAAGGTGTGCATGGAGGTGGAAGAATAGTTCTTCAACAATGGTACTAAAGCCACTTAGCCCAACTATACATAATGTTACTCTGTGTTACAGAGGGTCGCTACCAAGGTGTGCACGGAGGTGGAAGAATAGTTCTTCAACAATGGTACTAACGCCACCTAGCCCAACTATACACAATGTTTGTCTGTGTTACAGAGGGTCGCTACCAAGGTGTGCACGGAGGTGGGAGAATGGTTCATCAACAATGGTACTAACGCCACCTAGCCCAACTATACACAATGTTTGTCTGTGTTATAGAGGGTCGCTACCAAGGTGTGCATGGAGGCGGGAGAATGGTTCATCAACAATGGTACTAACGCCACCTAGCCCAACTATACACAATGTTTGTCTGTGTTACAGAGGGTCGCTACCAAGGTGTGCACGGAGGCAGGAGAATGGTTCTTCAACAATGGTACTAACGCCACCTAGCCCAACTATACACAATGTTTGTCTGTGTTACAGAGGGTCGCTACCAAGGTGTGCACGGAGGCAGGAGAATGGTACTTCAACAATGGTACTAACGCCACCTAGCCCAACTATACACAATGTTTGTCTGTGTTACAGAGGGTCGCTACCAAGGTGTGCACGGAGGTGGGAGAATGGTACTTCAACAATGGTACTAACGCCACCTAGCCCAACTATACACAATGTTTGTCTGTGTTACAGAGGGTCGCTACCAAGGTGTGCACGGAGGCAGGAGAATGGTTCTTCAACAATGGTACTAACGCCACCTAGCCCAACTATACACAATGTTTGTCTGTGTTACAGAGGGTCGCTACCAAGGTGTGCACGGAGGCAGGAGAATGGTACTTCAACAATGGTACTAACGCCACCTAGCCCAACTATACACAATGTTTGTCTGTGTTACAGAGGGTCGCTACCAAGGTGTGCACGTAGGTGGGAGAATGGTTCTTCAACAATGGTACTAACGCCACCTGGACCAACTATACACAATGTTCGTCTGTGTTATAGAGGGTCGCTCCCAATGTGTGCACGGAGGCGAGAGAATGGTTCATCAACAATGGTACTAACGCCACCTAGCCCAACTATACACAATGTTTGTCTGTGTTATAGAGGGTCGCTACCAAGGTGTGCACGGAGGTGGGAGAATGGTTCTTCAACAATGGTACTAACGCCACCTAGCCCAACTATACACAATGTTTGTCTGTGTTATAGAGGGTCGCTACCAAGGTGTGCATGGAGGCGGGAGAATGGTTCATCAACAATGGTTCTAACGCCACCTAGCCCAACTATACACAATGTTAATCTGTGTTATAGAGGGTCGCTACCAAGGTGTGCATGGAGGCGGGAGAATGGTTCTTCAACAATGGTACTAACGCCACCTAGCCCAACTATACACAATGTTACTCTGTGTTATAGAGGGTCGCTACCAAGGTGTGCATGGAGGCGGGAGAATGGTTCTTCAACAATGGTACTAACGCCACCTAGCCCAACTATACACAATGTTTGTCTGTGTTACAGAGGGTCGCTACCAAGGTGTGCACGGAGGCGGGAGAATGGTTCTTCAACAATGGTACTAACGCCACCTAGCCCAACTATACACAATGTTTGTCTGTGTTACAGAGGGTCGCTACCAAGGTGTGCACGGAGGTGGGAGAATGGTTCTTCAACAATGGTACTAACGCCACCTAGCCCAACTATACACAATGTTTGTCTGTGTTACAGAGGGTCGCTACCAAGGTGTGCACGGAGGTGGGAGAATGGTTCTTCAACAATGGTACTAACGCCACCTAGCCCAACTATACACAATGTTTGTCTGTGTTACAGAGGGTCGCTACCAAGGTGTGCACGGAGGTGGGAGAATGGTTCTTCAACAATGGTACTAACGCCACCTAGCCCAACTATACACAATGTTTGTCTGTGTTGCAGAGGGTCGCTACCAAGGTGTGCACGGAGGTGGAAGAATAGTTCTTCAACAATGGTACTAACGCCACCTAGCCCAACTATACACAATGTTTGTCTGTGTTGCAGAGGGTCGCTACCAAGGTGTGCACGGAGGTGGGAGAATGGTTCTTCAACAATGGTACTAACGCCACCTAGCCCAACTATACACAATGTTTGTCTGTGTTGCAGAGGGTCGCTACCAAGGTGTGCACGGAGGTGGGAGAATGGTTCTTCAACAATGGTACTAACGCCACCTAGCCCAACTATACACAATGTTTGTCTGTGTTGCAGAGGGTCGCTACCAAGGTGTGCACGGAGGTGGGAGAATGGTTCTTCAACAATGGTACTATCGCCACCTAGCCCAACTATACACAATGTTTGTCTGTGTTGCAGAGGGTCGCTACCAAGGTGTGCACGGAGGTGGGAGAATGGTTCTTCAACAATGGTACTATCGCCACCTAGCCCAACTATACACAATGTTTGTCTGTGTTGCAGAGGGTCGCTACCAAGGTGTGCACGGAGGTGGGAGAATGGTTCTTCAACAATGGTACTAACGCCACCTAGCCCAACTATACACAATGTTTGTCTGTGTTGCAGAGGGTCGCTACCAAGGTGTGCACGGAGGTGGGAGAATGGTTCTTCAACAATGGTACTAACGCCACCTAGCCCAACTATACACAATGTTTGTCTGTGTTACAGAGGGTCGCTACCAAGGTGTGCACGGAGGTGGGAGAATGGTTCTTCAACAATGGTACTAACGCCACCTAGCCCAACTATACACAATGTTTGTCTGTGTTACAGAGGGTCGCTACCAAGGTGTGCACGGAGGTGGGAGAATGGTTCTTCAACAATGGTACTAACGCCACCTAGCCCAACTATACACAATGTTTGTCTGTGTTACAGAGGGTCGCTACCAAGGTGTGCACGGAGGCGGGAGAATGGTTCTTCAACAATGGTACTAACGCCACCTAGCCCAACTATACACAATGTTTGTCTGTGTTGCAGAGGGTCGCTACCAAGGTGTGCACGGAGGCAGGAGAATGGTTCTTCAACAATAGTACTAACGCCACCTAGCCCAACTATACACAATGTTTGTCTGTGTTACAGAGGGACGCTACCAAGGTGTGCACGGAGGCAGGAGAATGGTTCATCAACAATGGTACTAACGCCACCTAGCCCAACTATACACAATGTTTGTCTGTGTTACAGAGGGTCGCTACCAAGGTGTGCACGGAGGTGGGAGAATGGTTCTTCAACAATGGTACTAACGCCACCTGGACCAACTATACACAATGTTCGTCTGTGTTACAGAGGGTCGCTACCAAGGTGTGCATGGAGGTGGGAGAATGGTTCTTCAACAATAGTACTAACGCCACCTGGACCAACTATACACAATGGTTGTCTGTGTTACACAGGGTCGCTACCAAGGTGTGCACGGAGGTGGGAGAATGGTTCTTCAACAATAGTACTAACGCCACCTGGACCAACTATACACAATGGTTGTCTGTGTTATAGAGGGTCGCTACCAAGGTGTGCACGGAGGCGGGAGAATGGTTCTTCAACAATAGTACTAACGCCACCTGGACCAACTATACACAATGGTTGTCTGTGTTATAGAGGGTCGCTACCAAGGTGTGCACGGAGGCGGGAGAATGGTTCTTCAACAATGGTACTAACGCCACCTAGCACAACTATACACAATGGTTGTCTGTGTTACAGAGGGTCGCTACCAATGTGTGCACGGAGGCAGGAGAATGGTTCTTCAACAATGGTACTAACGCCACCTGGACCAACTATACACAATGTTTGTCTGTGTTACAGAGGGTCGCTACCAAGGTGTGCACGGAGGTGGGAGAATGGTACTTCAACAATGGTACTAACGCCACCTAGCCCAACTATACACAATGTTTGTCTGTGTTACAGAGGGTCGCTACCAAGGTGTGCACGTAGACGGGAGAATGGTACTTCAACAATGGTACTAACGCCACCTAGCCCAACTATACACAATGTTTGTCTGTGTTACAGAGGGTCGCTACCAAGGTGTGCACGGAGGCGGGAGAATGGTTCATCAACAATGGTACTAACGCCACCTAGCCCAACTATACACAATGTTTGTCTGTGTTACAGAGGGTCGCTACCAAGGTGTGCACGGAGGCGGGAGAATGGTTCATCAACAATGGTACTAACGCCACCTGGACCAACTACACACAATGTTCGTCTGTGTTATAGAGGGTCGCTACCAAGGTGTGCACGGAGGTGGGAGAATGGTACTTCAACAATGGTACTAACGCCACCTGGACCAACTACACACAATGTTCGTCTGTGTTATAGAGGGTCGCTACCAATGTGTGCACGGAGGCGGGAGAATGGTACTTCAACAATGGTACTAACGCCACCTGGACCAACTATACACAATGTTTGTCTGTGTTACAGAGGGTCGCTACCAAGGTGTGCACGGAGGTGGGAGAATGGTTCTTCAACAATGGTACTAACGCCACCTAGCCCAACTATACACAATGTTTGTCTGTGTTACAGAGGGTCGCTACCAAGGTGTGCACGGAGGTGGGAGAATGGTTCTTCAACAATGGTACTAACGCCACCTAGCCCAACTATACACAATGTTTGTCTGTGTTACAGAGGGTCGCTACCAAGGTGTGCACGGAGGTGGGAGAATAGTTCTTCAACAATGGTACTAACGCCACCTAGCCCAACTATACACAATGTTTGTCTGTGTTACAGAGGGTCGCTACCAAGGTGTGCACGGAGGTGGGAGAATGGTTCTTCAACAATGGTACTAACGCCACCTAGCCCAACTATACACAATGTTTGTCTGTGTTACAGAGGGTCGCTACCAAGGTGTGCATGGTGGCGGAAGTGGTACTTCAACAATGGTACTAACGCCACCTGGACCAACTACACACAATGTTCGTCTGTGTTATAGAGGGTCGCTACCAATGTGTGCACGGAGGCGGGAGAATGGTACTTCAACAATGGTACTAACGCCACCTGGACCAACTACACACAATGTTTGTCTGTGTTACAGAGGGTCGCTACCAAGGTGTGCACGGAGGCGGGAGAATGGTTCTTCAACAATGGTACTAACGCCACCTGGACCAACTACACACAATGTTCGTCTGTGTTATAGAGGGTCGCTACCAATGTGTGCACGGTGGCGGGAGAATGGTTCATCAACAATGGTACTAACGCCACCTAGCCCAACTATACACAATGTTTGTCTGTGTTACAGAGGGTCGCTACCAATGTGTGCACGGAGGCGGGAGAATGGTTCTTCAACAATGGTACTAACGCCACCTAGCCCAACTATACACAATGTTTGTCTGTGTTACAGAGGGTCGCTACCAAGGTGTGCACGGAGGCGGGAGAATGGTTCTTCAACAATGGTACTAACGCCACCTAGCCCAACTATACACAATGTTTGTCTGTGTTACAGAGGGTCGCTACCAATGTGTGCACGGAGGTGGGAGAATGGTTCTTCAACAATGGTACTAACGCCACCTAGCCCAACTATACACAATGTTTGTCTGTGTTACAGAGGGTCGCTACCAAGGTGTGCACGGAGGTGGGAGAATGGTTCTTCAACAATGGTACTAACGCCACCTGGACCAACTACACACAATGTTTGTCTGTGTTACAGAGGGTCGCTACCAAGGTGTGCACGGAGGTGGGAGAATGGTTCTTCAACAATGGTACTAACGCCACCTGGACCAACTATACACAATGTTCGTCTGTGTTACAGAGGGTCGCTACCAAGGTGTGCACGGAGGTGGGAGAATGGTTCTTCAACAATGGTACTAACGCCACCTAGCCCAACTATACACAATGTTTGTCTGTGTTACAGAGGGTCGCTACCAAGGTGTGCACGGAGGCAGGAGAATGGTTCTTCAACAATGGTACTAACGCCACCTGGACCAACTATACACAATGTTCGTCTGTGTTACAGAGGGTCGCTACCAAGGTGTGCATGGAGGTGGGAGAATGGTTCTTCAACAATGGTACTAACGCCACCTGGACCAACTATACACAATGTTCGTCTGTGTTACAGAGGGTCGCTACCAAGGTGTGCATGGAGGTGGGAGAATGGTTCTTCAACAATGGTACTAACGCCACCTGGACCAACTATACACAATGTTCGTCTGTGTTACAGAGGGTCGCTACCAAGGTGTGCACGGAGGCGGGAGAATGGTTCATCAACAATGGTACTAACGCCACCTAGCCCAACTATACACAATGTTTGTCTGTGTTACAGAGGGTCGCTACCAATGTGTGCACGGAGGTGGGAGAATGGTTCATCAACAATGGTACTAACGCCACCTAGCCCAACTATACACAATGTTTGTCTGTGTTACAGAGGGTCGCTACCAAGGTGTGCACGGTGGCGGGAGAATGGTTCATCAACAATGGTACTAACGCCACCTAGCCCAACTATACACAATGTTTGTCTGTGTTGCAGAGGGTCGCTACCAAGGTGTGCACGGAGGCGGGAGAATGGTTCTTCAACAATGGTACTAACGCCACCTAGCACAACTATACACAATGTTTGTCTGTGTTACAGAGGGTCGCTACCAATGTGTGCACGGAGGTGGGAGAATGGTTCATCAACAATGGTACTAACGCCACCTAGCCCAACTATACACAATGTTATTCTGTGTTACACAGGGTCGCTACCAATGTGTGCACGGAGGCGGGAGAATGGTTCTTCAACAATGGTACTAACGCCACCTAGCACAACTATACACAATGTTTGTCTGTGTTACAGAGGGTCGCTACCAAGGTGTGCACGGAGGCGGGAGAATGGTTCTTCAACAATGGTACTAACGCCACCTAGCCCAACTATACACAATGTTTGTCTGTGTTACAGAGGGTCGCTACCAAGGTGTGCACGGAGGTGGGAGAATGGTTCTTCAACAATGGTACTAACGCCACCTAGCCCAACTATACACAATGTTTGTCTGTGTTACAGAGGGTCGCTACCAATGTGTGCACGGAGGTGGGAGAATGGTTCTTCAACAATGGTACTAACGCCACCTGGACCAACTATACACAATGTTTGTCTGTGTTACAGAGGGTCGCTACCAAGGTGTGCACGGAGGCGGGAGAATGGTTCTTCAACAATGGTACTAACGCCACCTAGCCCAACTATACCCAGTGTTTTTCTGTGTTACAGAGGGTCGCTACCAAGGTGTGCACGGAGGTGGGAGAATGGTTCTTCAACAATGGTACTAACGCCACCTAGCCCAACTATACACAATGTTTGTCTGTGTTACAGAGGGTCGCTACCAAGGTGTGCACGGAGGTGGGAGAATGGTTCTTCAACAATGGTACTAACGCCACCTGGACCAACTATACACAATGTTTGTCTGTGTTACAGAGGGTCGCTACCAATGTGTGCACGGTGGCGGGAGAATGGTTCATCAACAATGGTACTAACGCCACCTAGCCCAACTATACACAATGTTTGTCTGTGTTACAGAGGGTCGCTACCAAGGTGTGCACGGAGGTGGGAGAATGGTTCTTCAACAATGGTACTAACGCCACCTAGCCCAACTATACACAATGTTTGTCTGTGTTACAGAGGGTCGCTACCAATGTGTGCACGGAGGCGGGAGAATGGTTCTTCAACAATGGTACTAACGCCACCTGGACCAACTATACACAATGTTTGTCTGTGTTTCAGAGGGTCGCTACTAAGCTGTGCACGGAGTCGGGACATTGGTTCTTTAATAATGGTACTAACGCTACCTGGACCAACTGCACATTATGTTACTCTGTGTTTCAGAGGGTCGCTACTAAGCTGTGCTCGGAGTCGGGACATTGGTTCTTTAATAATGGTACTAACGCCACCTAACCCAACTATACGCAATGTTCGTCTGTGTTACAGAGGGTCGCTACCAATGTGTGCACGAAGGCGGGAGAATGGTTCTTCAACAATGGTACTAACGCCACCTGGACCAACTATACACAATGTTTGTCTGTGTTACAGAGGGTCGCTACCAAGGTGTGCACGGAGGCGGGAGAATGGTTCTTCAACAATGGTACTAACGCCACCTGGACCAACTATACACAATGTTTGTCTGTGTTACAGAGGGTCGCTACCAATGTGTGCACGAAGGCGGGAGAATGGTACTTCAACAATGGTACTAACGCCACCTAACCCAACTATACACAATGTTTGTCTGTGTTACAGAGGGTCGCTACCAATGTGTGCACGGAGGCGGGAGAATGGTTCTTCAACAATGGTACTAACGCCACCTAACCCAACTATACGCAATGTTCGTCTGTGTTACAGAGGGTCGCTACCAATGTGTGCACGGAGTCGGGAGAATGGTTCTTCAACAATGGTACTAACGCTACCTGGACCAACTACACAGAGTGTTATTCAAGTGTCATAGAGACCGAAGACGATATACGTTTTACAAATGTCAGAAACTCCTCTCTGGCTGCTGTGAGTGGTTTTCTTTGTGGAAGTTTTTAATATATTGATTAGTCATATGTGGAGTATTTAATTTTCTTAGGGATTATATGAATTGTAAATGTATTATTTCTTTAAGAACTACTAATTCTGTAAAAGAGCGTCGTTTATTACTTCTATGTTTTAGTAAATATTTGTCGAGAAACGTTAAAATCGTTCTCATTGTTAAAAAATACCAGTAAACAGCTGATCTGAGGTCATAACTTGACTGGCCAATAAATCGAGATGACCAGCTGATCATGAACCAACGCATTAGTGAATATGAATTTTACACTCTATGAGTTTATTTTTGGACTACTAAACTTAGTTGAGAAAACTTGATGTTTGCACAATTGGAAATGCGTTTCTGACTTCTCAAATGGTCTTACCGATTAAACGGCCAAAATGAAAAATAAATAACCTTTAAAATGTGTATAGCTGAAACAATGTGTATTTTCTACTAAAGAAAGGATCCATTTATAAAAAAAACATTAGTTGTGCATAATAACTTGGTCACAGTTAGGTTCAATAGTAAAATATTTTATGCTCTAAAGATGTTGTAGTCAAATTTACACCTTTAAGGTTTAAATAAAATACATTTATTTGTGAAAATAATTATAAATTTTACTTTTAGAGTTTAACTTACTTGTAATTCATTCACCAAACCACTTCTTAAATAGTAAAAAATACGTTTATCTGTTACCCATATAGGTTTCTTAGCATTTCAATGAATGGCTAATTTGAAACTAATTTTAGTGAATTTTCCATAGGGAATAAGCCCGGGACCATGTTCTTTTTTATTTTTAGGTGCCTAGATACAAAAACAATAGTCGTAATATATATATATATATATATATATATATATATACATACTAATGTGTACACACACATATGTGTGTGTGTGTGTGTGTGTGTGTGTGTGTGTGTGTGTGTGTGTGTGTGTGTCCGTGAACACGATAACTCTCGTAAAAATGGTCCGATCGAGACCAAATTTGGTAGAGAGGTGTATTCCTACAACTGCTCGGACGAGTTCGTAAACCAGACATATCGGTTAATGGGAACGGATACTTTGGGGGGGTTTTGTACCCCAAAATGGGTTTTTTTGCGTTTTTCACATGTAATTTTTAAAAATTTCAAATTTTCACCATTGGAATCAGCTTAAAAAACTACACAATTAAGTTCCTCAAAGTTTTTCTCTATCTTAAACGGTTACCGAGATATAAAAAAAACTAAACACAGTACGTTGTATTTTAAGGCTCCAATGTTAATCTTATGGAGGATTAGGAAAAATTAATTTTTCACTTATTATCTAATATTTTTTGATGAAACTTGATATTTAGCTTCATGTGGTTGAGATCCATACATTTGTGCTAAAAAATCATAGTTTATGTGTTTATCATAGCAGCAAACCTGCATACTCTTTTCCCATGTTAATCATAAGAAGATTAGGCAAACTCCTTTGTTTACGGACAGATGTTGATAAAAGTTGGTATAAATGTTAAAAATAAAGTTTTTGATGGTATACTTTCAGTGTTCCTCACAGCAGAAAACCTACTCACTCTTTCCCATTTTAATCTTATCGAGAATAGGCAAATAATTCCCATGTTTATCGACAGATTTTGACCAAACTTGTCATATATTATAATTATTATATTATTGATTTGGAAATTCGCTGAGTACGCAGGTCTGCTGCGACGGGGGTAATTTATCTTTTACTATTATCATTAGAATCAGCTCAAAAAATACACAATTTGGGTTCTGAAAGATTTTCTCTATCTCCAACGATTACTAAGATATTAAAAAATCTAAACACAGTACGTTGTATTTAGGGGATCCAATGTTTATCTTATGAAGGATCAAATTTTTGATAAAAAAACCTGCATGCCCTTTCCCATGTTAGTATTATGGAGAATAGGCAGACTTATTTTTTTATATCCAGATAATGATAAAACTTGGTATATGGTCAGAATAAAAATAGTTTATGGTAAAAATGCCTACTTTTACTGTTCCTCAAAGCAGAAACCGGCATATTCTTTCCCATGTTAATGTTACGGATAATAGGCAAATACCCTAATTTATCAACTGGCATTGATTGATCAATCTTCTCATATACTTGTACTATTATTGATTTTGATATTCACTGAGTACGCAGGTTTGCTGTGACGGGGGTAGTATTGAATGTAAATTATTGAAATTATATTTAGTAATGATATGTTGTTGCAGCAATACGACCCCCTGGTGAATGCCGTGTCCATGGCTGGCGACATCGTCTCGACCTTCACGCTCATCATTGCTTTCTGTATATTTACTACTGTAAAGTGAGTAAACGTGAATACAAAAAACTAATTTAACATGTAACATTTGTGACAGATTATAGGGAATAATTTCTTTACAAAGGATTTTTTTATATCTTTAATAGAAAGTAAATACGATGAATTAAATTTTATGTCTTGGAAAATAAATAAATATTTTGTATGTACTATTTGATAACTGTCAATCCAAACCCTTTCTATACTAATAATAATAATATTTTTATTCCATCAATAAATACAAGTTTACAAAATAAAATAAAAACCTTGGAACAAGGTTGCCACATTGTCCAGTACGTGTGACAAACCTTTAACAAAATAAAAAAATACTATTATTTATTATATGATGAGTCCAGTTCAACAATTTAAAGTCTCTCATGATGCCACTCACTATGTCGTCTTAAACAATAGAATGTGTAAATAGAATGAAAATAAACATTTACTCTTATTAATAAGTAGCTAAACAAAATAAATAATATATAACTAAACAACGAAAATAACAGATTTTTTATTTGGAATCGGAAAATGCTACTTGTAAAAAAATGAAATTTGATTAAAAATAAAATTTGGTGAAAGTATTAAAATTTTTAAAAATTACTGAAATTTGATGACCAGTATGGTATATTAACATAAAATATTAGCCATGAAATTTATGTCTGGTTTGCTAAAAAGTCAAACTTGTAATTTAAAGGAGAACGGAGTTAAGTTAAACAATTTCTGATTTCCTCAGGAATTTCGTTAAAATACTTCGGACCCTTATACAAATAAGAATGTCTGAATAATGTTTTATATACTTTAGGTAAGCGAAATATTCCTTGTTTATTACGCCTTGTGTTGTAAAATAGATCACTTGTTCCAGTATTTCCACTACAGACATAAACAAGTTTTAAAACTTTGAAAACATATAAATGCTGTATTGGAAGTATTTTAAGCTCAAGGAAAATAAGAATGGAACTATCTCGTATATAGCTACTTTTTATTATTCTTAAAAAAATGATTTTGTGTTGTTCTTAATTTTTTTATATGGCTCTTGAATGTTCCACCCCAACATTGGAGAGCATAGCCTATTGAAGTATTTAATGAACAAGAGCAAAATAGAGAGTTCTAAGTAAAGTTTCATCACAAATATTCCTTAAGAAGTAAAAGGTTCTTATAGAAAATTGTATTTTTTAGTGTAGGGTGGAAACATGTTTTCCCAATTAAGATTCTCATCCAATATAACTCCAAAGTATCGAAAATGTTTAACCTTTTCAATAATATTACAGTTGCATGAATTTGAAGTACAGTCTAAAGTGTTGTAAAAAATGTCTCGCGGAAAATTAAAACTGTTTACTATACTAAAATTTATATATTTCGTTTTATCCACTTTTACTTGCATTCTATTAGATTCACACAAATCGTTTAGTACTTTAAGGTCATCTTGAGTTATAAAAAGTTGAACTGTCTTTTTCAGGATAAAATAACGCTATGTCGTCAGCTTATGCGCATATTTGTCCACGGAAGGGGAGCTCAAGAAGATCGTTTATAAAGATGAGAAAGAGGGTTGCAGAGACCACCGATCCTTGAGGAACTCCAGTTTTAACATGTAGCGGTGAACTTAATTTATTTAAAATTTTAGTTTTTTGGACTCTATTGGATAAAAAACTAGAAACCCAATCTTTATCTATTCCTCGTATACCAGCTGCTTTTAGTTTTTGCAATAATATATTATGGTCAACTAGATCGGAAGCTTTTTTAAAATCCACAAACAAACCGGTGACTTATTTTTACTATTGAAACCTTCATAAATATTTTCTGTAACTGTAATTATTGTATCCCCTGTAGATTTACTCTTTCTGAAACCAAACTGGGAAATGCTAAACAAATTCAAATTTTTCAAATATTTTGTTATCCTGAGTTTGATTAATTTCTCGAAAACTTTAGAAAAAACTGGAAGCAAACTAATCTGTCTTAGATTTTCTAGCCTTTTACAAGAACTTTTTTATGAATTGAAACAACGGTGCTTAATTTTAAAATTTCAGGAAAACTACCACTGGAAAAACTGAGATTTATTATGTGAACCAAAACTGGAGTTATGAATTCACTTATAGATTTTAACAGTTGGGTGGATATTTCATCAAAACTTGTTGATTTTTGATTCTTTAAACCATTTATGACAATTAGTACTTCAGGAACTGTGGTTGGAGTAATAAAGAACGAGTGAGGTAGTGAACGCCATGGTTGTGGCGGTGGAGGAGGTGGACAGCTGGAATAATTCCAGCTGTCCACCTCAAAGTCAAAGTCAAGGCTTGAATTATTCAAGCCTTGACTTTGAACCGAGGTAAAATACTGATTAATTACCTCGACTACCTGGCTATGATCGCTCAGAACTGTACCATTTTCCATTTCAACTTGAGTTACATTTTTGTTCTCAGCTGTACCTATTGCTTTGTTTAACACTTTCCAGTATTGAGACGTGTCACCATTACAATTATTTATTGTATTACTTATATATTCTTTTTTGCCCTGTCTATATCTGAACTTAATTTTTTACAGAACTTATTAAAGTAAATGCCAAATTGTAAATCAAAGGGTCTTATTTTATACAACTGGTACAATTTTCTTCGTTTTGTTAAACGATTATATATGTTTGTAGTCATCCAAGGACAAAAAGATTTTGCTTTATAGACTTTATTGTACTTAACACTTAAACTAGAATCGTGTATAATATTAGATAACTTCTCATTAAATAGATTGTAACAATTGTTTGTGTCATAAGATAGCAATATGTTATTCCAGTTTTAAATCCTAATTTACTTTTAACTAAATTAAAATATATTCTGCCCTTTCTGACAAAATTATGAACTAAATCATTTATCTTTTCATTTTTATAGGTTAAATTAAGTTTCAAACGCAATAAGCAGTGATCGGTTAAACCAATATCAAAAATAACACTATAAAAACATTGATGTTTGAATACCTTACAAAAATATGGTCCACCAAAGTTTTTGAAAGTTTAGTAATTCTAGTAGGGCTATTGATAACAGAAATAAAACCATAGTTATTTAACATACTGATATAGTTTTGGACAGATGACTGGCAATCATTTAACAGGTTAATATTTACATCCCCAACAATAATTACATTACCTTTTACAGAATTTAAAACATTGCAGAATTCATTAATAAAATCATTTTCTGAATGCATGTGTGTATAACCTGTAAACACAAAAATACTAAAGTATACCCTATTAATTTTAACACGCATTACTAATATATCAGCATAAATCATTCCACACTTAATTTATTGGTGTAGCATCAATACTCTCCTTGATGTAACATATTACACTCCCAGCTCTGTAAAAATTATTGCAATGTGCAAATAATTTAAACCCAGGAATTTTGTACTATATGGTTTCATCCTCATTTATCCATACTTCACTAAACACGATACAATTCAGGCGAATTGAAATATTATCTACTTTTGATAAAAAGCAATTAAAATGTTTCCTAAGAGATCTTATATTTGCATACACTAAACAAAAAGCTATATTCATTACCTTCATTTTAAAAAGTATGTTTCAAATTTGTTTGTTGTTGATAAATGTTTAAATATTCAACTATAACAAAAATTTAATTTTTACGTATTTTTCGCTACACGCTAAACAAATGTGAATAAAAAATATACTACCCTAATAATTAAAATTGTCTAGACATTGTTTGTTCAAAATATTGTTAGGGGTGGTGTTTACCTTTGTAATTTTATGAAACATTTTAGTTTTTTATAATAAACTGGCCATACGAAAAATATATTTTTAAAATGGTACACATTTTTTTGCATTAATTTCAAAAATGATCGTTAGAAATATGCTGTATACTAACTGACCCGGCGATATTCGTAACACCCTACGGTAAATATGAGTTAACTTTAAGATTAGCCATGTTCCGAAGTCAAAAATGGCATTTCTTCATCGTTGTGAAAGATTTAGATATTCTGGATCTGTGTAGTTTTTACCAATTCTAAACTGGTGCACCTAACACGACTTTGTTTCATTATTTAGAGGGATAATAGAAATAAATTAATCAGTATACAATACTATGGCGTTTATTAAAAGATAACCTTTAAATAGACCCAAAATAAAGAAATAGGTACATAAACCCTCAATACTCTAAAGTATGAAAACTATTCATTTTGTACAGTATTTATTTACTTGATAGTTTGACATCGACAGTTTATACAGAAGGCATTGAATAGAAATTCACACTGCAAATGGAAAGTAAACCAACAGCTGTAGCTTTAGAAATAAAATGTTTGTAGAAAATTAGAACTACATTTATTTGCCATAAGGTTAACATGGAGACTTTGACCCTCTATAAGGTAGTGTTAGTCTTGAGGGACTGATAATAATGTAATATGATAATATGATAATAATGAGTCAAACGAATCTCAATGTTCCTTCATATTCTGATATTATATTGGTAGGATAAATATAGGGATATATGATAAATACATGCAAATGAGTGTGCTATGAACATAATATCTAAAGATGCAGCATGCATCATTATTTTTACTGGACACTAGAAGGCGTCCAGTACTATCTTTGTACAATTAGTTATGTACTTATTTTTGTACTGCAGTTAATAGTAAAGACAATATAGAGACGTAACATTTAAAACGAGGTTATAAATACTGAAACAATCACTTTTTAAACTATATATTTTAAAATAAAAATTTCTGACCTGCCTGCTTATATAAATGGTGGAAAAGGACCATCAAAAAATCTGGAAATCAAAAGAGTTTTAAGGTCCGAATTTTAGTGTTTGAGGGGTGCGGAATATATTTGTTTCATTATTATTTTTTATAACTATTTTCTATATCTTTTCATTTTATATAGTCTTCATGTTAGAAAAATTTGTTTCTGTTTAATAAATTACTGACCACTGATTTGCAGAGATTTTCAGATATAGTAGAGATTAAGAATTTGTTTTTACCTAAAAAGATGCAATAAGTAGGCCCAATGTTACACCGTATCATTTTGATTAGTACAATTTGCACCCTTCATGAACACTTGCATCGATAGAGAATTTCCCTCAGGAGGAAAATTATACATTTTACTTGCCTGATGTCCATAATCAGGTTACTGTAACATGATCAGTTGTATTGTGTTCAGGAAGCTGAGGTGTCCCCGCAACAAGCTTCATATGCACCTGTTTTTGTTGTTCTTGATGTTTTCCTTTACCAAATTGCTCAAGGATGCTTTGTTCGTACGAGGGGTGGGCCAACCCTCGGACCTCGTGGACTTTTGTCCATTCAATTGTTGTATGGTACACACATATATTTATTTTTCACTTCATTTGATTTTAATGTTGTGGGTTGATTCTTATTTTTTAGTTTTTTCTTTATCATTTTTGTTTTGTATCCATTTTTTTCTGCTATATATTTTATGGTGTTTAATCTTTGATGAAATTTTCTGTTGAGAGTGGAATATTTACGAGTTTGTGAATACGTGAGTGAAATATTGCTTATTTGTGATTCCATGGGTGGTTAGGATGATAGGGATTGATGACATCTGTCGTGGTATGTTTTCTGTGTATGTCAAGTTAGTGTTTTGTTCTATCTTTTATCATTGTAATGACAAGGAAGCTTGTAGTTTTTTTAATTTTTCCTGTAAATTTTATCGTCGGTGGTAATGTGTTTATGTGTTTAAATAAATTTTGAGCTTCAATGTTTGTTCCTTCAAATAGATAATACCATACAATTAATATCATTTACGTATCTATACCAATAAATAATTTAGTTTTTGAACGGATTGACATAATTTTTATTTTTGATTTTGAAACAAAACTATTTCTGCTTTAATAAGACTTTCTATCTCCAAGATGAAGGTTTACCCATGGGATTACTCCTATCAGGATTGATTGCAGTTGTTTATATATGAGAATTAGATGCGAATCAAACTTCGCAGAACATTCAATAACATCAATACAGCTATAAAAAACATAACAGAAAATTTATCAGCATTAGAGTTCAAAAAGCAACCAGAAAATTTACATGGTCCCGGGCTTAACTGTCACCATGCGGGTTATGTGAATAGCTCACTTTTCTATAGGAAATTTGCTAAAAATATAGAGTTAATAGAGTAGTTTTCAAATCTGGTAATGTTTAAATTTGTATTATAAAACATTCGTAGGCTTATTAGGTTATTGATTTCTATTAACGTTTATAGTGTTTCTCATGTACAAATGATCAATTAATTATTATAATTTATAATTTTTACATAGACTTTGACGTTAGATTTCTATTATTAACTTACAACCTGTGTGAACAATGTTACAAGCATAACTGGCAGTGCAAGGTGGTGATGCATGTTTGGCAGTACTTCAACTTCGCCAACTACACGTGGATCCTGATGGAAGGGCTATATTTGCACCGCCTAATGTTTGCTATCTTCTCCGACAGTAACACTATTAAACTCTATGTCATTCTAGGATGGGGTAAGTCAACTACCATGCGAATTTATTTTTTATTTTATGATAATTTTTATTAGTGAGAATGTCTGGTCGGTCGCAGGTCTGCCTCTGTTAGTCGTCGTGCCATGGGTGATGGCAAGCTTGCAGTGGGAGAACACGCTCTGCTGGACCACCAACATCCCCCACCACTTTCTGTTCATCAAGGTCCCCACCACCGTCACCATACTGGTAATCTAACTCTTGATTGCAAAAATACTAATACAGCGTCTTACGTACAACTTATCTTTTATTATATCGTAGAATTTGATAATTTTTTAAACTTAGGTATGTGATATAACATAAATCCGTAACATAAGTTCTATTATATATGCATTTATATAATTTTATAATTTTTACCTAATAGCCTATATATTTAGCTTCATACTTCAGCGTAGGGTTTCAAAAGACTCTTTTAATGTGTCGGAAGAGTCAATGCGTTGTATTTGTTATTTACATAAAAGAAAACAACTTAATCTATTACACCTTTTAAAATTGTCAATAGTTTGAGTCTAAGAAATCGTCGCTAATTGTTTGAGGCTAGGCTAAAAATAGTTCGTTTTCTATATTTGCCACTATACACGTGTTTTTCAGTTAAAACATACTAATTAACAGGTATCATGGCTTAAAATATACAGAGTGATTGGATCTCGGTGTGAAATAAAATATATGGTTATTATATCGACTTTAGGAGGTAAAAAATAACTTAAAACAATTTTATATGAAAACCCACATTTATTGCGATATTTTACATTTTTTCCATCAATCAAGAAGTCACTAATTCTTGATAAAAACACAATTGTTCACCAAATATTTTCTCTTAATTTTTATTTAATAGGAATTTTCTGAGAGTTCTACTAGTTGCCTAGTTTTACTAATGAGGTATTTAAAGTGCCAATCAATTCACAAATTTCGTAATCTTTTCAATGTAATAAGCTTCAATTTGATATAAAAAAGTCCCTTTTTCCAATTGTTAAATTTGGGGGAAAATTAAGTTAAGTTCATAAAAACATGGTGTTTTTAAACAAAAAAGGTATTTAATGACTAAGTAATTGTTTTACAACTGATTTTAAGTTAATAGAAAAACATTTGAAACATTGGGAGCTACTATTAGTATAACAGTATTTCTAGTATAGAAATACTAGTATTAATTACAAGGAAAATGCTTAAAACATTTTTAGAATGAGTCATTCTCAAGCTGCCGGTCTTGATTACTGTTTCAAGCTCTCACAGTCTTCCTCACCGCTACAATTGTCCCTCCAATTCCCTGTCCCTCAAATACCTTCGGATGATCCGATTCAGGTATTCAGGAACGTGGAACATTTCCTCTAACGCCACATAACCCATTTATACACAATTTTTGTCTGTGTTACATAGGATCGCTACCAAGGTGTGCACGGAGGCGGGAGAATATTTCTTCAACAATAGTATCAACGCCACCTAGCCCAACTATACACAATGTTCGTCTGTGTTACAGAGGGTCGCTACCAAGGTGTGCACGGAGGCGGGAGAATGGTTCATGAACAATGGTACCAACGCCACCTAGCCCAACTATACACAATGTTCGTCTGTGTTACAGAGGGTCGCTACCAAGGTGTGCACGGAGGCGGGAGAATGGTTCTTCAACAATGGTACTAACGCCACCTAGCCCAACTATACACAATGTTTGACTGTGTTACAGAGGGTCGCTACCAAGGTGTGCACGGAGGCGGGAGAATGGTTCTTCAACAATGGTACTAACGCCACCTAGCCCAACTATACACAATGTTCGTCTGTGTTACAGAGGGTCGCTACCAAGGTGTGCACGGAGGCGGGAGAATGGTTCATGAACAATGGTACCAACGCCAGCTAGCCCAACTATACACAATGTTTGTCTGTGTTATAGAGGGTCGCTACCAAGGTGTGCACGGAGGCGGGAGAATGGTTCTTCAACAATGGTACTAACGCCACCTGGACCAACTATACACAATGTTCGTCTGTGTTACAGAGGGTCGCTACCAAGGTGTGCATGGAGGTGGGAGAATGGTTCTTCAACAATGGTACTAACGCCACCTGGACCAACTATACACAATGTTCGTCTGTGTTACAGAGGGTCGCTACCAAGGTGTGCATGGAGGTGGGAGAATGGTTCTTCAACAATGGTACTAACGCCACCTAGCCCAACTATACACAATGTTTGACTGTGTTACAGAGGGTCGCTACCAAGGTGTGCACGGAGGCGGGAGAATGGTTCTTCAACGATGGTACTGACGCCACATAGCCCAATTATACACAATGTTTGTCTATGTTACAGAGGGTCGCTACCAAGGTGTGCATAGAGGCGGGAGAATGGTTCTTCAACAATGGTACCAACGCAACCTAGCCCAACTATACACAATGTTTGTCTGTGTTATAGAGGGACGCTACCAAGGTGTGCACAGAGGTGGGAGAATGGTTCTTCAACAATGGTACCAACGCAACATAGCCCAACTATACACAATGTTTGTCTGTGTTATAGAGGGACGCTACCAAGGTGTGCACAGAGGTGGGAGAATGGTTCTTCAACAATGGTACTAACGCCACCTAGCCCAACTATACACAATGTTTGTCTGTGTTACAGAGGGTCGCTACCAAGGTGTGTACGGAGGTGGGAGAATGGTTCTTCAACAATGGTACTAACGCCACCTAGCCCAACTATACACAATGTTTGTCTGTGTTACAGAGGGACGCTACCAAGGTGTGCACAGAGGTGGGAGAATGGTTCTTCAACAATGGTACTAACGCCACCTAGCCCAACTATACACAATGTTTGTCTGTGTTACAGAGGGTCGCTACCAAGGTGTGCACGGAGGTGGGAGAATGGTTCTTCAACAATGGTACTAACGCCACCTAGCCCAACTATACACAATGTTTGTCTGTGTTACAGAGGGTCGCTACCAAGGTGTGCACGGAGGTGGGAGAATGGTTCTTCAACAATGGTACTGACGCTACCTAGCCCAACTATACACAATGTTTGTCTGTGTTACAGAGGGTCGCTACCAAGGTGTGCACGTAGGTGTGAGAATGGTTCTTCAACAATGGTACTATTGACACGTAGCCTACTATACACAACGTTTGTCTGTGTTACAGAGGGTCGCTACCAAGGTGTGCATAGAGGCGGGAGAATGGTTCTTCAACAATGGTAATAACGCCACCTAGCCCAACTATACACAATGTTTGTCTGTGTTACAGAGGGTCGCTACCAAGGTGTGCACGGAGGAGAATGGTCTTCAACAATGGTACTAACGCCACCTAGCCCAACTATACACATTGTTTGTCTGTGTTACAGAGGCTCGCTACCAAGGTGTGCACCAATGGTTCCTCAACGATGGTACTGACGCTACCTAGCCCAACCATACACATTGTTTGTCTGTGTTACAGAGGGTCGCTACCAAGGTGTGCACGAAGGTGGGAGAATGTATCTTTAACAATGGTACTAAATCCACTTAGCCCAACTATACACAATGTTACTCTGTGTTACAGAGGGTCGCTACCAAGGTGTGCATGGAGGCGGGAGAATGGTTCTTCAACGATGGTACTGACGCTACCTAGCCCAACTATACACAATGTATGTCTGAGTTACATAAGGTTCGCTACCAAGGTGTGCACGATGTTTGTCTATGTTACAGAGGGTCGCTACCAAGGTGTGCTCGAAGGTGGGAGAATAAGTCTTTAACAATGGTACTAACGCCACCTAGCCAAACTATACACAATGTTTGTCTGTGTTGCAGAGGGTCGCTACCAAGGTGTGCACGGAGGTGGGAGAATAAGTCTTTATTAATGGTACTAACGCCACCTAGCCCAACTATACACAATGTTTGTCTGTGTTGCAGAGGGTCGCTACCAAGGTGTGCACGGAGGTGGGAGAATAAGTCTTTAACAATGGTACTAAAGCCACCTAGCCCAACTATACACAATGTTTGTCTGTGTTGCAGAGGGTCGCTACCAAGGTGTGCACGTAGGTGGGAGAATAAGTCTTTAACAATGGTACTAACGCCACCTAGCCCAACTATACACAATGTTTGTCTGAGTTACATAAGGGTCGCTACCAAGGTGTGCACGTAGGCGGGAGAATAGTTCTTTAAACGAAATTAACGAAATTTAGCCAGACTTTATACAATGATTGTCTGTGGTACAGAGGGTCGCTACCAATGTCTGTAAGGAGTCGGGAGAACGGTGCTTTAACAATTGTACCAATGCCACCTGTAACAACTATATACAACTTTATTCTGTGTTACAGATGATCGCTATCATGGTGTGCACGGAGATTGGAGAATGGTACTTAAGAAGAGAGAAGATGGAAATTTTAGGTACGTATGTTTTACGTTTTATTATTTTTTTTATTTGATCGTAAAAAAATAATTGAAAAAGTAAGAAAACGTGCAAAACCTGGTATATGCAGAAAGCATATGTTTTTATTGGCGTGATCTGTGCAGAAGACTAACCTCCCGCTAGTGAGGACGAACACGAATTAAAGACTGATGACTTTAGATTTTTCTGCTATTGTACATAATTTTCGTATTTACTTATTAATATTACTATTAATTGTTATTTATTTATATTTTTACTTACCTAAAAATGTCTTTAAACAATAATGACGACTATTCCAATAATACTTATGCATTCTTAGATTTAGAGAATAGCAGGCTTATTTTATGGATACATTGTGTCTAAAACGTATATTTATTCACAATAAGATATACTACACTACTTCAATGCTGTGATATTTGAATATGCAACATTTCTTCAAAGAAAACACATGTTTAAAACACTTTTGTAAGTTTTTTCAAATTAATTCTACGATGTAATGAAAGATGTATGAAATGTAATGAAAGAGATTTGAAAACTACTCTATTAACTCTATATTTTTAGCAAATTTCCTATAGAAAAGTGAGCTATTCACATGACCCGCATGGTGACAGTTAAGCCCGGGACCATGTAAATTTTCTGGTTGCTTTTTGAACTCTAATGTTGATAAATTTTCTGTTATGTTTTTTATAGCTGTATTTATGTTATTGAATGTTCTGCGAAGTTTGATTCGCATCTAATTCTCATATATAAACAACTGCAATCAACCCTGATAGGAGTAATCCCATGGGTAAACCTTCATCTTGGAGATAGAAAGTCTTATTAATGCAGAAATAGTTTTGTTTCAAAAATCAAAAATAAAAATTATGTCAATTCGTTCAAAAATTAAATATTTATTGGTATAGATACGTAAATGATATTATTTGTATGGTATTATCTATTTGAAGGAACAAACATTGAAGCTCAAAATTTATTTAAACACATAAACACATTACCACCGACGATAAAATTTACAGGAAAAATTAAAAAAACTACAAGCTTCCTTGTCATTACAATGATAAAAGATAGAACAAAACACTAACTTGACATACACAGAAAACATACCACGACAGATGTCATCAATCCCTATCATCCTAACCACCCACGGAATCACAAATAAGCAATATCCACAAAGCATCCTTGAGCAATTTGGTAAAGGAAAACATCAAGAACAACAAAAACAGGTGCATATGAAGCTTGTTGCGGGGACACCTCAGCTTCCTGAACACAATACAACTGATCATGTTACAGTAACCTGATTATGGACATCAGGCAATAAAATGTATAATTTTCCTCCTGAGGGAAATTCTCTATCGATGCAATGTTCATAAGGTGCAAATTGTACTAATCAAAATGATACGGTGTAACATTGGGCCTACTTATTGCATCTTTTTAAGTAAAAACAAATTCTTGATCTCTACTATTTCTGAAAATCTCTGCAAATCAGTGGTCAGTCATTTATTAAACAGAAACAAAGGTTTCTAACATAAAAACTATATAAAATGAAAAGATATAGAAAATAGTTATAAAAAATATTAACGAAACAAATATATCCCGCACCCCTCAAACACTAAAATTCGGACCTTAAAACTCTTTTGATTTCCAGATTTCCAGAGAAGGCGTTAGTACCATTGTTGAAGTACCATTCTCCCACCTACGTGCACATCTTGGTAGCGACCCTCTGTAACATAGACAAACATTGTGTATAGTTGGGCTAGGTGGCGTTAGTACCATTGTTGAAGAACTATTCTCCCGTCTCCGTGCACACCTTGGTAGCGACCCTCTGTAACACAGACAAACATTGTGTATAGTTGGGCTAGGTTGCGTTGGTACCATTGTTGAAGAACTATTCTCCCACCTACGTGCACACCTTGGTAGCGTCCCTCTGTAACACAGACAAACATTGTGTATAGTTCGGCTAGGTGGCGTTAGTACCATTGTTGAAGAACTATTCTCCCACCTACGTGCACAATTTGGTGGCGTCCCTCTGTAACACAGACAAACATTGTGTATAGTTGGGCTAGGTTGTGTTGGTACCATTTTTGAAGAACTATTCTCCCACCTTCGTGCACAATTTTGTAGCGTCCCACTGTAACACAGACAAACATTCTGTATAGTTGGGCTAGGTTGCGTTAGTACCATTGTTGATGAACCATTCTCCCGCCTACGTGCACACCTTGGTAGCGTCCCTCTGTAACACAGACAAACATTGTGTATAGGTGGGCTAGGTGGCGTTAGTACCATTGTTGAAGAACTGTTCTCTCACCTACGTGCACACCTTGGTAGCGACCCTCTGTAACACAGACAAACATTGTGTATAATTGGGCTAGGTGGCGTTGGTACCATTGTTGAAGAACCATTCTCCCACCTACTTGCACACCTTGGTAGCGTCCCTCTGTAACACAGACAAACATTGTGTATAGTTGGGCTAGGTGGCGTTAGTACCATTGTTGAAGAACTATTCTCCCACCTACGTGCACAATTTGGTGGCGTCCCTCTGTAACACAGACAAACATTGTGTATAGTTGGGCTAGGTTGCGTTGGTACCATTGTTGAAGAACTATTCTCCCTCCTTCGTGCACAATTTGGTAGCGTCCCACTGTAACACAGACAAACATTCTGTATAGTTGGGCTAGGTTGCGTTAGTACCATTGTTGAAGAACCAATCTCCCGCCTACGTGCACACCTTGGTAGCTTCCCTCTGTAACACAGACAAACATTGTGTATAGTTGGGCTAGGTTGCGTTGGTACCATTGTTTAAGAACTATTCTCCCACCTACGTGCACAATTTGGTAGCGTCCCTCTGTAACACAGACAAACATTGTGTATAGTTGGGCTAGGTGGCGTTGGTACCATTGTTGAAGAACTATTCTCCCACCTACGTGCACACCTTGGTAGCGACCCTTTGTAACACAGACAAACATTGTGTATAGTTGGGCTAGGTGGCGTTAGTACCATTGTTGAAGAACTATTCTCTCACCTACGTGCACACCTTGGTAGCGACCCTCTGTAACACAGACAAACATTGTGTATAATTGGGCTAGGTGGCGTTGGTACCATTGTTGAAGAACTATTCTCCCACCTACGTGCACACCTTGGTAGCGTCCCTCTGTAACACAGACAAACATTGTGTATAGTTGGGCTAGGTTGCGTTGGTACCATTGTTGAAGAACTATTCTCCTGCCTTCGTGCACACCTTGGTAGCGTCCCTCTGTAACACAGACAAACATTGTGTATAGTTGGGCTAGGTTGCGTTGGTACCATTGTTTTGGGGTGGGGGGGGGGGGGGGGGGGGGGGGGGGGGGGGGGGGGGGGGGGGGGGGGGGGGGGGGGGGGGGGGGGGGGGGGGGGGAGGGGGGGGGGGGGGGGGGGGGGGGGGGGGGGGGGGGGGGGGGGGGGGGGGGGGTGGGGGGGGGGGGGGGGGGGGGGGGGGGGGGAAGGGAACCAGTCTCTCCCCCTACTTGCACACCTAGGTAGCGATCCTACTGTACACAGACAAACATTGTGTATAGTTGGGTTAGGTGGCGTTGGTACCATTGTTGAAGAACTATTCTCCCACCTACGTGCACACCTTGGTAGCGTCCCTCTGTAACACAGACAAACATTGTGTATAGTTGGGCTAGGTGGCGTTGGTACCATTGTTGAAGAACTATTCTCCCACCTACGTGCACACCTTGGTAGCGACCCTCTGTAACACAGACAAACATTGTGTATAGTTGGGCTAGGTTGCGTTGGTACCATTGTTGAAAAACTATTCTCCCACCTTCGTGCACACCTTGGTAGCGACCCTCTGTAACACAGACAAACATTGTGTATAGTTGGGCTAGGTGGCGTTGGTACCATTGTTGAAGAACCATTCTCCCACCTACGTGCACACCTTGGTAGCGTCCCTCTGTAACACAGACAAACATTGTGTATAGTTGGGCTAGGTGGCGTTGGTACCATTGTTGAAGAACTATTCTCCCACCTACGTGCACACCTTGGTAGCGACCCTCTGTAACACAGACAAACATTGTGTATAGTTGGGCTAGGTGGCGTTGGTACCATTGTTGAAGAACCATTCTCCCACCTCCGTGCACACCTTGGTAGCGACCCTCTGTAACACAGACAAACATTGTGTATAGTTGGGCTAGGTGGCGTTGGTACCATTGTTAAAGAACCATTCTCCCACCTACGTGCACACCTTGGTAGCGACCCTCTGTAACACAGACAAACATTGTGTATAGTTGGGCTAGGTGGCCTTGGTACCATTGTTTAAGAACCATTCTCCCACCTACGTGCACACCTTTATACCGACCCTCTATAACACAGACAAACATTGTGTATAGTTGAGCTAGGTGGCGTAGGTACCATTGTTGAAGAACCATTCTCCCACATCCGTAAACACCTTGGTAGTGACCCTCTGTACACAGACAAACATTGTGTATAGTTGGGCTAGGTGGCTTTGGTACCAATGTTGAAGAACCATTCTCCCACCTCCGTGCACACCTTGGTAGCGACCCTCTGTAACACAGACAAACATTGTGTATAGTTGGGCTAGGTGGCGTTGGTACCAATGTTGAAGAACCATTCTCCCACCTCCGTGAACACCTTGGTAGCGACCCTCTGTAACACAGACAAACATTGTGTATAGTTGGGCTAGGTGGCATTGGTACCAATGTTGAAGAACCATTCTCCCACCTCCCAGAACACCTTGGTAGCGACCCTCTGTAACACAGACAAACATTGTGTATAGTTGGGCTAGGTGGCGTTACTACTATTGTTGAAGAACTATTTTCTCACCTCCGTGCACACCTTGGTAGCGTCCCTCTGTAACACAGACATACATTGTGTATAGTTGGTCCAGGTGGCGTTGGTACCATTGTTGAAGTACCATTCTCCTCCCTCCGTGCACACCTTGGTAGCGACCCTCTGTAACACAGACAAACATTGTGTATAGTTGGGCTAGGTGGCGTTAGTACCATTGTTGAAGAACCATTCTCCCACCTACGTGCACACCTTGGTAGCGACCCTCTGTAACACAGACAAACATTGTGTATGGTTGGGCTAGGTGGCGTTGGTACCAATGTTGAAGAACCATTCGTCTTCCTCCGTGCACACCTTGGTAGCGACCCTCTGTAACACAGACAAACATTGTGTATAGTTGGGCTAGGTTGCGTTGGTACCATTGTTGAAGAACTATTCTCCCACCTCCGTGCACACCTTGGTAGCTTCCCTCTAAAACACAGACAAACATTGTGTATAATTGGGCTAGGTGCCGTTGGTACCATTGTTGAAGAACTATTCTCCCACCTACGTGCACACCTTGGTAGCGTCCCTCTGTAACACAGACAAACATTGTGTATAGTTGGGCTAGGTGGCGTTGGTACCATTGTTGAAGAACCATTCTCCCACCTCCGTGCACACCTTGGTAGCGTCCCTCTGTAACACAGACAAACATTGTGTATAGTTGGGCTAGGTGGCGTTAGTACCATTGTTGAAGAACTATTCTCCCACCTACGTGCACACCTTGGTAGCGACCCTCTGTAACACAGACAAACATTGTGTATAGTTGGGCTAGGTGGCGTTGGTACCATTGTTGAAGAACCATTCTCCCACCTACGTGCACACCTTGGTAGCGACCCTCTGTAACACAGACAAACATTGTGTATAGTTGGGCTAGGTGGCGTTAGTACCATTGTTGAAGAACTATTCTCCCACCTACGTGCACACCTTGGTAGCGACCCTCTGTAACACAGACAAACATTGTGTATAGTTGGGCTAGGTTGCGTTGGTACCATTGTTGAAGAACTATTCTCCCACCTTCGTGCACACCTTGGTAGCGTCCCTCTGTAACACAGACAAACATTGTGTATAGTTGGGTTAGGTGGCGTTGGTACCATTGTTGAAGAACCATTCTCCTGCCTTCGTGCACACCTTGGTAGCGACCCTCTGCAACACAGACAAACATTGTGTATAGTTGGGCTAAGTGACGTTGGTACCATTGTTAAAGAACCATTCTCCCACCTCCGTGCACACCTTGGTAGCGTCCCTCTGTAACACAGACAAACATTGTGTATTGTTGGGCTAGGTGGCGTTGGTACCATTGTTGAAGAAATATTCTCCACCTACGTGCACACCTTGGTAGCGACCCTCTGTAACACAGACAAACATTGTGTATAGTTGAGCTAGGTGGCGTAGGTACCATTGTTGAAGAACCATTCTCCCACATCCGTAAACACCTTGGTAGCGACCCTCTGTAACACAGACAAACATTGTGTATAGTTGGGCTGGGTGGCGTTACTACTATTGTTGAAGAACTATTTTCTCACCTCCGTGCACACCTTGGTAGCGACCCTCTGTAACACAGACAAACATTGTGTATAGTTGGGCAAGGTGGCGTTGGTACCATTGTTTAAGAACCATTCTTCCGCCTCCGTGCACACCTTGGTAGCGACCCTCTGTACACAGACAAACATTGTGTATAGTTGGGCTAAGTGACGTTGGTACCATTGTTAAAGAACCATTCTCCCACCTCCGTGCACACCTTGGTAGCGTCCCTCTGTAACACAGACAAACATTGTGTATTGTTGGGCTAGGTGGCGTTGGTACTAATGTTAAAGGACCATTCTCCTGCCTCCGTGCACACCTTGGTACCGACCCTCTGTACACAGACAAACATTGTGTATAGTTGGGCTATTTGACGTTGGTACCAATGTTGAAGGACCATTCTTCCGCCTCCGTGCAAACCTCTGTAGCGACCCTCTGCAACACAGACAAACATTGTGTATAGTTGGGCTATGTGACGTTGGTACCAATGTTGAAGGACCATTCTCCTGCCTCCGTGCACACCTTGGTAGTGACCCTCTGTAACACAGACACACATTTTGTATTGTTGGGCTAGGTGGCTTTGGTACCAATGTTAAAGAACCATTCTCCTGCCTCCGTGCACACCTTGGTAGCGACCCTCTGTACACAGACAAACATTGTGTATAGTTGGGCTAGGTGGCGTTGGTACCAATGTTGAAGAACCATTCTCCCACCTCCGTGAACACCTTGGTAGCGACCCTCTGTAACACAGACAAACATTGTGTATAGTTGGGCTAGGTGGCGTTGGTACCATTGTTGAAGAACTATTCTCCCACCTCCGTGCACACCTTGGTAGCGACCCTCTGTAACACAGACAAACATTGTGTATAGTTGGGCTAGGTGGCGTTGGTACCATTGTTGAAGAACCATTCTCCCACCTCCGTGCACACCTTGGTAGCGACCCTCTGTAACACAGACAAACATTGTGTATAGTTGGGCTAGGTGGCGTTGGTACCATTGTTGAAGAACTATTCTTCCACCTCCGTGCACACCTTGGTAGCGACCATCTGTAACACAGAGTAACATTGTGTATAGTTGGGCTAAAAGGCTTAGTACCATTGCTGAAGAACTATTCTTCCACCTCCGTGCACACCTTGGTAGCGACCCTCTGTAACACAAAATAACATTGTGTATAGTTGGTCCAGGTGGCGTTAGTACCATTGTTAAAGACTTATTCTCCCACCTCCGTGCACACCTTGGTAGCGTCCCTCTGTAACACAGACAAACATTGTGTATAGTTGGGCTAGGTGGCGTTGGTACCATTGTTGAAGAACCATTCTCCCACCTCCGTGCACACCTTGGTAGCGACCCTCTGTAACACAGACAAACATTGTGTATAGTTGGGCTAGGTGGCGTTGGTACCATTGTTGAAGAACCATTCTCCCACCTCCGTGCACACCTTGGTAGCGACCCTCTGTAACACAGACAAACATTGTGTATAGTTGGGCTAGGTGGCGTTGGTACCATTGTTGAAGAACTATTTTCCTGCCTACGTGCACACCTTGGTAGCGACCCTCTGTAACACAGACAAACATTGTGTATAGTTAGGCTAGGTGGCGTTGGTACCATTGTTGAAGAACCATTCTCCCACCTCCGTGCACACCTTGGTAGCGACCCTCTGTAACACAGACAAACATTGTGTATAGTTGGGCTAGGTGGCGTTGGTACCATTGTTGAAGAACCTTTCTTCACCTCCGTGCACACCTTGGTAGCGACCCTCTGTAACACAGACAAACATTGTGTATAGTTGGGCTAGGTGGCGTTGGTACCAATGTTGAAGAACCATTCTCCCACCTCCATGAACACCTTGGTAGCGACCCTCTGTACACAGACAAACATTGTGTATAGTTGGGCTAGGTGGCGTTGGTACCATTGTTGAAGAACCATTCTCCCACCTCCGTGCACACCTTGGTAGCGACCCTCTGTAACACAGACAAACATTGTGTATAGTTGGGCTCGGTGGCGTTACTATTATTGTTGAAGAACTATTTTCTCACCTCCGTGCACACCTTGGTACCGACCCTCTGTATACAGACAAACATTGTGTAGAGTTCGGCTCAAAGGCGTTAGTACCATTGTTGAAGAACCTTTCTCCCGCCTCCGTGCACACCGTGGTAGCGACCCTCTGCAGCACAGACAAACATTGTGTATAGTTGGGCTAAGTGACGTTGGTACCATTGTTAAAGAACCATTCTCCCGCCTCCGTGCACACCTTGGTAGCGTCCCTCTGTAACACAGACAAACATTGTGTATTGTTGGGCTAGGTGGCGTTGGTACCAATGTTAAAGGACCATTCTCCTGCCTCCGTGCACACCTTGGTAGCGACCCTCTGTACACAGACAAACATTGTGTATAGTTGGGCTAGGTGGCATTGGTACCAATGTTGAAGAACCATTCTCCCACCTCCGTGAACACCTTGGTAGCGACCCTCTGTAACACAGACAAACATTGTGTATAGTTGGGCTAGGTGGCGTTACTACTATTGTTGAAGAACTATTTTCTCACCTCCGTGCAAACCTTGGTAGCGTCCCTCTGTAACACAGACATACATTGTGTATAGTTGGTCCAGGTGGCGTTGGTACCATTGTTGAAGTACCATTCTCCTGCCTCCGTGCACACCTTGGTAGCGACCCTCTGTACACAGACAAACATTGTGTATAGTTGGGCTAGGTGGCGTTAGTACCATTGTTGAAGAACCATTCTCCCACCTCCGTACACACATTGGTAGCGACCCTCTGTAACACAGACAAACATTGTGTATAGTTGGGCTAGGTGGCGTTAGTACCATTGTTGAAGAACCATTCTCCCACCTCCGTGCACACCTTGGTAGCGACCCTCTGTAACACAGACAAACATTGTGTATAGTTGGGCTAGGTGGCGTTGGTACCATTGTTGAAGAACCATTCTCCCACCTCCGTGCACACCTTGGTAGCGACCCTCTGTAACACAGACAAACATTGTGTATAGTTGGGCTAGGTGGCGTTAGTACCATTGTTGAAGAACTATTCTCCCACCTCAGTGCACACCTTGGTAGCGACCCTCTGTACACAGACAAACATTTTGTATTGTTGGGCTAGGTGGCTTTGGTACCAATGTTGAAGAACCATTCGTCTTCCTCCGTGCACACCTTGGTAGCGACCCTCTGTACACAGACAAACATTGTGTATAGTTGGGCTAGGTGGCGTTGGTACCTTTGTTCAAGAACTATTCTCCCACCTCCGTGCACACCTTGGTAGCTTCCCTCTGTAACACAGACAAACATTGTGTATAATTGGGCTAGGTGGCGTTGGTACCATTGTTGAAGAACTATTCTCCCACCTACGTGCACACCTTGGTAGCGTCCCTCTGTAACACAGACAGACATTGTGTATAGTTGAGCTAGGTGGCGTTGGTACCATTGTTGAAGAACCATTCTCCCACCTCCGTAAACACCTTGGTAGCAACCCTCTGTAACACAGACAAACATTGTGTATAGTTGGGCTGGGTGTCGTTACTACTATTGTTGAAGAACTATTTTCTCACCTCCGTGCACACCTTGGTAGCGACCCTCTGTAACACAGACAAACATTGTGTATAGTTGGGCTAGGTGGCGTTGGTACCATTGTTTAAGAACCATTCTCCTACCTACGTTCACACCTTTATACCGACCCTCTATAACACAGACAAACATTGTGTATAGTTGAGCTAGGTAGCTTTAGTACTATTGTTGAAGAACCATTTATCCACCTCTGTGCATACCTTTGTTGCGACTCTCTGTTACACAGACAAACATTGTGTATTGTTGTGCAAGGTAGCGTTGGCTATCATTGAAGAAATATTCTCCAGCCTAAGTGCAAACCTCTGTAGCAACCCTCTGTAACACAGACAAACATTGTGTATAGTTGGGCTCGGTGGCGTTGGTATTATTGTTGAAGAACCATTCTCCCGCCTCCGTGCACACCTTGGTAGCGACCCTCTGCAACACAGACAAACATTGTGTATAGTTTGGCTAAGTGACGTTGGTACCATTGTTAAAGAACCATTCTCCCACCTCCGTGCACACCTTGGTAGCGTCCCTCTGTAACACAGACAAACATTGTGTATTGTTGGGCTAGGTGGCGTTGGTACTAATGTTAAAGGACCATTCTCCTGCCTCCGTGCACACCTTGGTAGCGACCCTCTGTACACAGACAAACATTGTGTATAGTTGGGCTAGGTGGCATTGGTACCAATGTTGAAGAACCATTCTCCCACCTCCCAGAACACCTTGGTAGCGACCCTCTGTAACACAGACAAACATTGTGTATAGTTGGGCTAGGTGGCGTTACTACTATTGTTGAAGAACCATTCTCCTGCCTTCGTGCACACCTTGGTAGAGACCCTCTGTACACAGACAAACATTGTGTATAGTTGGGCTAGGTGGCGTTGGTACCATTGTTGAAGAACTATTCTCCTGCCTCCGTGCACACCTTGGTAGCGACCCTCTGTACACAGACAAACATTGTGTATAGTTGGGCTAGGTGGCGTTAGTACCATTGTTGAAGAACCATTTATCCACCTCTGTGCATACCTTTGTTGCGACTCTCTGTTACACAGACATACATTGTGTATTGTTGTGCAAGGTGGCGTTGGCTATTGTTGAAGAAATATTCTCCAGCCTATTATCTTACCTCCGTGCACACCTTGGTAGCGACCCTCTGTACACAGACAAACATTGTGTATAGTTCGGCTCGAAGGCGTTAGTACCATTGTTGAAGAACCATTCTTCCGCCTCCGTGCACACCTTGGTACCGACCCTCTGTACACAGACAAACATTGTGTATAGTTGGGCTAGGTGGCGTTGGTACCATTGTTGAAGAACATTTCTTCGCCTCCGTGCACACCTTGGTAGCGACCCTCTGTAACACAGACAAACATTGTGTATAGTTGGGCTAGGTGGCGTTGGTACCATTGTTGAAGAACCATTCTCCCACCTCCGTGCACACCTTGGTAGCGACCCTCTGTAACACAGACAAACATTGTGTATAGTTGGGCTAGGTGGCGTTGGTACCATTGTTGAAGAACCATTCTCCCACCTCCGTGCACACCTTGGTAGCGACCCTCTGTAACACAGACAAACATTGTGTATAGTTGGGCTAGGTGGCGTTGGTACCATTGTTGAAGAACTATTCTCCCACCTCCGTGCACACCTTGGTAGCGACCCTCTGTAACACAGACAAACATTGTGTATAGTTGGGCTAGGTGGCGTTGGTACCATTGTTGAAGAACTATTCTCCCACCTCCGTGCACACCTTGGTAGCGACCCTCTGTAACACAGACAAACATTGTGTATAGTTGGGCTAGGTGGCGTTGGTACCATTGTTGAAGAACTATTCTCCCACCTCCGTGCACACCTTGGTAGCGACCCTCTGTAACACAGACAAACATTGTGTATAGTTGGGCTAGGTGGCGTTGGTACCATTGTTGAAGAACTATTCTCCCACCTCCGTGCACACCTTGGTAGCGACCCTCTGTAACACAGACAAACATTGTGTATAGTTGGGCTAGGTGGCGTTGGTACCATTGTTGAAGAACTATTCTCCCACCTCCGTGAACACCTTGGTAGCGTCCCTCTGTACACAGACAAACATTGTGTATAGTTGGGCTAGGTGGCGTTGGTACCATTGTTGAAGAACTATTCTCCTACCTCCGTGCACACCTTGGTAGCGACCCTCTGTACACAGACAAACATTGTGTATAGTTGGGCTAGGTGGCGTTGGTACCATTGTTGAAGAACTATTCTCCCACCTCCGTGAACACCTTGGTAGCGACCCTCTGTACACAGACAAACATTGTGTATAGTTGGGCTAGGTGGCGTTGGTACCATTGTTGAAGAACTATTCTCCTGCCTCCGTGCACACCTTGGTAGCGACCCTCTGTAACACAGACAAACATTGTGTATAGTTGGGCTAGGTGGCGTTGGTACCATTGTTGAAGAACTATTCTCCCACCTCCGTGAACACCTTGGTAGCGACCCTCTGTAACACAGACAAACATTGTGTATAGTTGGGCTAGGTGGCGTTGGTACCATTGTTGAAGAACTATTCTCCTGCCTCCGTGCACACCTTGGTAGCGACCCTCTGTAACACAGACAAACATTGTGTATAGTTGAGCTAGGTGGCGTTGGTACCATTGTTGAAGAACTATTCTCCTGCCTCCGTGCACACCTTGGTAGCGACCCTCTGTAACACAGACAAACATTGTGTATAGTTGGGCTAGGTGGCGTTGGTACCATTGTTGAAGAACTATTCTCCTGCCTCCGTGCACACCTTGGTAGCGACCCTCTGTAACACAGACAAACATTGTGTATAGTTGGGCTAGGTGGCGTTGGTACCATTGTTGAAGAACTATTCTCCTGCCTCCGTGCACACCTTGGTAGCGACCCTCTGTAACACAGACAAACATTGTGTATAGTTGGGCTAGGTGGCGTTAGTACCATTGTTGAAGAACTATCCTCCTGCCTCCGTGCACACCTTGGTAGCGACCCTCTGTAACACAGACAAACATTGTGTATAGTTGGGCTAGGTGGCGTTGGTACCATTGTTGAAGAACTATTCTCCTACCTCCGTGAACACCTTGGTAGCGACCCTCTGTACACAGACAAACATTGTGTATAGTTGGGCTAGGTGGCGTTGGTACCATTGTTGAAGAACTATTCTCCTGCCTCCGTGCACACCTTGGTAGCGACCCTCTGTAACACAGACAAACATTGTGTATAGTTGGGCTAGGTGGCGTTGGTACCATTGTTGAAGAACTATTCTCCCACCTCCGTGAACACCTTGGTAGTGACCTTCTGTACACAGACAAACATTGTGTATAGTTGGGCTAGGTGGCGTTGGTACCATTGTTATACAACTATTCTCCCACCTCCGTGAACACCTTGGTAGCGACCCTGTACACAGACAAACATTGTGTATAGTTGGGCTAGGTGGCGTTAGTACCATTGTTGAAGAACTATCCTCCTGCCTCCGTGCACACCTTGGTAGCGACCCTCTGTAACACAGACAAACATTGTGTATAGTTGGGCTAGGTGGCGTTCGTATCATTGTTGAAGAACTATTCTCCTACCTCCGTGAACACCTTGGTAGCGACCCTCTGTACACAGACAAACATTGTGTATAGTTGGGCTAGGTGGCGTTGGTACCATTGTTGAACAACTATTCTCCCACCTCCATGAACACCTTGGTAGCGACCCTTTGTAACACAGACAAACATTGTGTATAGTTGGGCTATGTGGCGTTCGTATCATTGTTGAAGAACTATTCTCCCACCTCCGTGAACACCTTGGTAGTGACCTTCTGTACCACAGACACATATTGTGTATAGTTGGACTAGGTGGCGTAAGTACCATTGTTGAAGAACTATTCTCCCACCTCCGTGAACACCTTGGTAGTGACCTTCTGTACCACAGACACATATTGTGTATAGTTGGACTAGGTGGCGTAAGTACCATTGTTGAAGAACTATTCTCCTGCCAGTGCACACCTTGGTAGCGACCCTGTAAAAACACCATTGTGTATAGTTGAGCTAGGTGGCGTTGGTACCATTGTTGAAAAAATTCTCCTGCCTCCGTGCACACCTTGGTAGCGACCCTCTGTAACACAGACAAACATTGTGTATAGTTGGGCTATGTGGCGTTGTACATGTTGAAAACTATTCTATGTGAACACCTGGTAGCGACCTCTGTACCACAGAAAAAAAGTCCCTGAAGAACAGACAAACACATTGTGTATAGTTGGACTAGGTGGCGTAAGTACCATTGTCAAAGAACTATTCTGAGATTTTTTTAAAATGGTAAAAACAGTACATTGTGCAATGTTTATGTTATGGAGAATAGTTAAAAGTCCTTAACTAAATTTTACTAAAATATTCTTCCAAAACTTAGTATGCAAGTCCATGTATTTAAGTTTTCTATTAGTGAAGTTAATTAAGTTAATCAATATAATATTCTAATTCATCTGTAATCCGGTCATGTAATCTGGTTGATCATTACACTTTGTACCACGAAAAACGAAACTATTCAGAAAGATTTCTGGAATATAAAAAGTTATCGTTACAGTTGTAATAGCTGTAATTTAAACGATTTTTAAATTGAACACTAGGCCAATTAATGGCTCTACTTTGTTCTCGTTGAGGAAGTATGTTTCATGCCCCCAGAAGACGAGGTCCGAGGGTTGGCCCGCCCCTCGCACAAACAAGGGGTCATGTGACTCTACGATTCATACCAAATTTCATAGAAAATGGTTGAAAAATAAGGAAGAATTTGATTTTTATATTCTCCATAAGAATAATATTGGGTGCTCTCAGACAAAATATTGCGTTTCTCATGGACACTAAAATTAACTTTTCTCTGGAACCGTTAGTCGTAGAGTAATATTTCAAATTACTAATTTTTTAGGGGTTTTAGCTGGTTTCAATAGTGGCAGTCAAATTAGACCTTAACTGTATTGATTTTGTAACTTAAAAAATTTTTTTGCCATTTTTAAGCCCATAACCTTTCAACCTTACTTTTTACACACTTGCACGTTGAATCATATTAATTAGTACTCTGTTTACCATAAACTTTCAACTTCAAAAAATTCAACTTAAAAATCAAAATTGATAGAGCCATTTTTGAGAAATTTGGATATTTCGTCTTTTTAAGGTTTTTAGAGGTGAGCTAACTTTAAAAATCAAAAATTAAAAAAACCTGGAGATACGGTAATTAAATACATACATGCTAAATTTCATCTAATTCGGACCAACGGAGTAAGCTGTGGCTCTGTACACGTCCAGTCTCAAACATGGACGGAGAACCTTCACAACAAAACCCTCATTTTTTGATTCAGGGTACCCTAAAATGGATATATCCGCTCATCAAAATTTTGAAAGTTTTGACGAAAACATAACTTTCTGCATATACTATGTTTATGCGGAGAAATAAAATGTAAAAATACTGTACATTCAATTAGCAAAACAAAAAAGAATGTAGCAAGATCAGGATCAATTCAAGGATAATATAGTGGTCCGTTTCCGATAAACTTGGTGCTGTTTGTTAAGATTTTGGGGCTGCTTCTGTCCAAGCGTTTGAACCCCGTATCCAAGGAACCCCGCAGTAAGGTCTTGATCAATTTAAGGATAACATAGTGGTCCGTTTCAGATAAACCTGGTGCCGTTTGTTAAAAACGTGGGGATGCTTCTGTCCAAGCTGTTTAACCCCATATCCGAGGAAACCAGCAGTAAGATCATGATCAATTTAAGGATAACTTTGTGGTCCGTTTTAGATCAACTTAGTGCTGTTTGTTAAGATTTTGGGGCTGCTTCTGTCCAAGCGTTTGAAACCAGTATCCAAGGAACCCCGCAGTAAGGTCATGACCAATCTAAGGATAACATTTTGGTCCGTTTTAGATCAACTTGGTGCTGTTTGTTAAGATTTTGGAGCTGCTTCTGTCCAAGCGTTTGAACCCAGTATCCAAGGAACCCAGCAGTAAGATCATGATCAATTTAAGGATAACATAGTGGTGCGTTTCAGATAAACCTGGTGCCGTTTGTTAAAAACGTGGGGATGCTTCTGTCCAAGCTGTTTAACCCCATATCCGAGGAAACCAGCAGTAAGATCATGATCAATTTAAGGATAACATAGTGGTGCGTTTCAGATAAACCTGGTGCCGTTTGTTAAAAACGTGGGGATGCTTCTGTCCAAGCTGTTTAACCCCATATCCGAGAAAACCAGCAGTAAGATCATGATCAATTTAAGGATAACTTTGTGGTCCGTTTTAGATCAACTTAGTGCTGTTTGTTAAGATTTTGGGGCTGCTTCTGTCCAAGCGTTTGAACCCCGTATCCAAGGAACCCAGCAGTAAGATCATGATCAATTTAAGGATAACATAGTGGTGCGTTTCAGATAAACCTGGTGCCGTTTGTTAAAAACGTGGGGATGCTTCTGTCCAAGCTGTTTAACTCCATATCCGAGGAAACCAGCAGTAAGATCATGATCAATTCAAGGATAACTTCGTGGTCCGTTTTAGATCAACTTGGTGCTGTTTGTTAAGATTTTGGGGCTGCTTCTGTCCAAGCGTTTGAACCCCGTATCCAAGGAACCCCGCAGTAAGATCATGATCAATTTAAGGATAACATAGTGGTGCGTTTCAGATAAACCTGGTGCCGTTTGTTAAAAACGTGGGGATGCTTCTGTCCAAGCTGTTTAACCCCATATCCGAGGAAACCAGCAGTAAGATCATGATCAATTTAAGGATTACTTTGTGGTCCGTTTTAGATCAACTTAGTGCTGTTTGTTAAGATTTTGGGGCTGCGTCTGTCCAAGCGTTTGAAACCAGTATCCAAGGAACCCCGCAGTAAGGTCATGATCAATTTAAGGATAACATAGTGGTGCGTTTCAGATAAACCTGGTGCCGTTTGTTAAAAACGTGGGGATGCTTCTGTCCAAGCTGTTTAACCCCATATCCGAGGAAACCAGCAGTAAGATCATGATCAATTTAAGGATAACATAGTGGTGCGTTTCAGATAAACCTGGTGCCGTTTGTTAAAAACGTGGGGATGCTTCTGTCCAAGCTGTTTAACCCCATATCCGAGGAAACCAGCAGTAAGATCATGATCAATTTAAGGATAACTTTGTGGTCCGTTTTAGATCAACTTAGTGCTGTTTGTTAAGATTTTGGGGCTGCGTACTGTCCCAAAGCGTTTTGAAACCAATCGTATTCCAAGGAACCCCGCAGAATGTCCAAGCGTTTGAAACCCCGTATCCAAGGAACCCCGCAGTAAGATCATGATCAATTTAAGGATAACATAGTGGTGCGTTTCAGATAAACCTGGTGCCGTTTGTTAAAAACGTGGGGATGCTTCTGTCCAAGCTGTTTAACCCCATATCCGAGGAAACCAGCAGTAAGATCATGATCAATCTAAGGATAACATTTTGGTCCGTTTTAGATCAACTTGGTGCTGTTTGTTAAGATTTTGGGGCTGCTTCTGTCCAAGCGTTTGAACCCCGTATCCAAGGAACCCCGCAGTAAGATCATGATCAATTTAAGGATAACATAGTGGTGCGTTTCAGATAAACCTGGTGCCGTTTGTTAAAAACGTGGGGGATGCTTCTGTCAAGCTGTTTAACCCCATATCCGAGGAAACCAGCAGTAAGATCATGATCAATTTAAGGATTAACTTTGTGTCCGTTTTAGATCAACTTAGTGCTGTTTGTTAAGATTTTGGGGGGCTGCGTCTGTCCAAGCGTTTTGAAACCAGTATCCAAGGACCCCCCGCAGTAAGGTCATGATCAATTTAAGGATAACATAGTGGTGCGTTTCAGATAAACCTGGTGCCGTTTGTTAAAAACGTGGGGATGCTTTTGTCCAAGCTGTTTAACCCCATATCCGAGGAAACCAGCAGTAAGATCATGATCAATTTAAGGATAACATAGTGGTGCGTTTCAGATAAACCTGGTGCCGTTTGTTAAAAACGTGGGGATGCTTCTGTCCAAGCTGTTTAACCCCATATCCGAGGAAACCAGCAGTAAGATCATGATCAATTTAAGGATAACTTTGTGGTCCGTTTTAGATCAACTTAGTGCTGTTTGTTAAGATTTTGGAGCTGCTTCTGTCCAAGCGTTTGAACCCAGTATCCAAGGAACCCCGCAGTAAGGTCATGACCAATCTAAGGATAACATTTTGGTCCGTTTTAGATCAACTTGGTGCTGTTTGTTAAGATTTTGGAGCTGCTTCTGTCCAAGCGTTTGAACCCAGTATCCAAGGAACCCCGCAGTAAGGTCATGATCAATTCAAGGATAATATAATGGTCCGTTTCAGATCAACTTGATGCTGTTTGTTAAGATCGTGGGACTGCTTCTGTCCAAGCTGATGAACCCCATATCCCAGGAACTCCGCTTAAGATCATGATCAATTCAAGCATAACATAGTGGTCTGTTTCAGATAAACTTAGTGCTGTTTGTTAAAGTTGTGACAATTTGATTGTATGTGAGCGTTGAACTTGTCCCCAATGATCACTGGCCATGATCATTTCTAACACTCATGTGACTTATGGAGCTCCAAAATACATAGGGGAAAATATAATCATTACATGCAGTCAAAGTTGTAGCGGTGACAGAATTGAAGGCACTAAGGGAAATCAGCAAACAGGTACCTTCGGTGAACTTTAGTCACTCCACCCTCCCCCCTCCTTGTCAGTGGAGACACTTCAAACCTGCACCCTGTCTGGAATTATCATGAAACGAGAAAAAACAGTTTTATGCAAGATCGTTCTGAATGTCCAGGACTGTAGTACATGTGAGTTGGAGGTTAGCACAATTAAATATTGCAGCAGTGTTGACAACCAATCCTTCCCTCTTTCACCTTTTGTGATTTTATTTGATAGAGGTAAGATTAATTTCATATTTACCTTAGTTTGTACTTTAAATGTTATATTTTAAATATTTTGTAAATAATTGTAAATAATTATTTTGAGATTCTCAATACATGAACATGACCGGCAATGAATGTTGAAGAATAATATGTTAGGATTATATATTTTGGTTAGTGACAATCACAATTAAACGGTTTAAGCTAATTTTCAAGTAATAATATTAATGCGACTATTCAAATTAGATTCTTTCCTTTGTGTTTAGTGTGAAAGTAGTGGCTGTTTAAAATTTCTATTTGTTCATGTTATTTCTGTCCTTAAAATTTATTCAAATAAAAAATACATTTAAAATTATATAACTAAAGTTGTATATTATATTATATTGTAACTTAGCAGGAACATTTACTTATTGAAATTTTGGTGTAAAATTAAATAGTATACCAAAGTCTCCCTCTGTAACAAATTTATTAAATTGCTTACTAGGTATACAGTTCATTGAGTTTCACATCTGGATAGGGGTTATGTTTGGCCAATATCACCTGAAAAATTTACCTCTGTCGTTTCCTTATTGTTTACCAATAATTCTATCCTTATCCCTGGAAAGTTTCCTCGTTTGGATCCAAGGAATATTAAAACTAGGTGGCGCCCTCTCTATCCATACTTATATATACACTCTGCTATATCATAGATTATTCATAGATTCTGCATTACATTATCGAACCACCCCAGACTGAGCAAAACGAAGCCAGAGTGTTACAAATGGCGCCCAACGTGGGGCCTGGCAGTTGAAATGTTTGGTGCTTTTGATATTTTGTGCTTTGGGATTTATTAAAGGATTTATACTTTGGATACTCTGATCAATGATAGTTGCTGCTTTTCAGGAATTTATTGATTTATTTTGGAATATTATTATTATTATTGGCTGATGGTACATCTGACTTATTTGTGGCAGCGGATGAGTTTTAGTCCCTCTCTATATAATCTAGTATCCTCAATCAACATGAATGCTTACCATTTAAGACCTGAGGTGGAATATGAGTTAAAAATTAGGAATATGTCACTTGAGGGAACAGCCGCTGACAACAGGAAAAATCTTGTTCTTCGTTTCAGGACAAATGTTGAGGTGGTACCGGCCTGTGGTAATGATCTGGATCCTTCTTTGGAACTTGATGTTTGTTACGAGACATTCCAAGATTTATCTTCACTGATAGAGAAGTATAAAGTAACTTTTAGAGATAATAAGTATCACCTGATAGTCGCTCGGATCTGGCACGTGTACTTATGAATTGATAGGATTACTTCAGCAGATCCTGAAAAGGAGGAAACAAGAGTAGAGCTAAAAACCCAAACAAAGAAGCTAATAGATGAATTTAAGGAGTCTGAACCTAAAATGAAACCTGATGAGAAATCTCCTAACATATCTGACGAGTCGTATTGTTCAGTCTGGCTTAGACAATAAAATGGAGTCGATAATGAAGGAAACACTTAATCCAGATAAGAGTAAGTCAAACATCTGTGAATAGTTTCTCTAATTTATGCCCTTCTGAGATTGTTGATTGTGTAAAAGCGTGCGGAACTTCAAAATTGGATCCTTTTGATTCTGATAAGAGGGATCATCATTCTGGTGTTGAGTGCTATAGCCAACTGCAAACGTCTGGTTTTGTTCCTGTCTACAAATGGGGTCTGCAATTTTCCAGTAGTTCTGGTCAAAGTGTCGGTTGGTTTTCACAGCGTGTGGAGGAGTTGCGACGAGTACGAGGATTATCTGAGGCGCAGTTGTTCAAGTCTGCAGTAGATTTGTTTTCTGGGAGTGTATTAATCTGGTACAGGTCTACAGTAGAGAGAATCTCAAACTGGGGGGAGCTATGTAAAGAAATGAAGGAAGTCTTTCAAACCCCGGACTACGATGACAAGTTGATACAAGAAATAATGAATCGTAGACAAGGAGAGTTTGAGTCAACAGACCTACACATAGCTTCTATGGAAGGTCTTTATAGCCGGCTATCCAACCCAAAGAGTGAAGATAGTCGATTAAAGCAAATGTTGAAAAACTTAAACCGTTACCTCCAAGAGAAGTTGTGCATGTTCCCAATCTTTTCTGTAGCACAACTGAGGATTTTAGGAATAAAAGCAATATTAGGTCAACTGAGGGCAGCTAATTGCCAGGCAATGGCCAGTTCTGTTCCCATCTTAGAACCTGACCTTGCCTATCGAAGACCCACCTCAGCTAAACAGCGTGTCGCAGCTGTGTCTCATTCCACTTCTTCTTGGAGATTGCCCAAAATTAAATGTTAAAATTGTAATGAAGAGAGACATTCCAAAGAGGGTGTAAAGACCCAAGAACTGTGTTTTGCTATGGTTGTGGGGCTAAAAATGTTAAAAAGTCGGATTGCTCTTCATGTTGTCCAAAAAAGGCATAGAGTGGGGGGTCAGGCCATCACAATCTGCTGTCCTCCCAAATGAAAGGAAAATGCTTAAGGAAAATGTGTGTTTAAAACCAAATAAGATTGACCTTGTTATTGAGTTTGTGGAGGGTGATTCTCACCCATATCTGGATGTCAGGGTTTTTGGTCGTGATATGCGTGCTCTTTTTTGGATTCTGGTGCATCCCGTACCAATTTGGGTAAGCAGGGTAACTGAATCTTTGGTGGATTTCCCGCAAAGCTTCGATCCTCCAGCAGTCAATTTGTAGAGACAGCACACTCGCAACGACAGTCTGTAGTTGGAACGGTTGTTTTGCCAATCACACTTGAAGGAAAGACTAAATATATGGATGTATTTTATGTGCCTACTCTTAGTCATAGTTTGCTTTTAGGAATAGATTTTTGGAAGAAATTCCATATTGTTGCCGATCTTCATCATAGGAGATGGGAGTTTTCAAATGTCATGAATACACCTTTCTGCAGTACAGTTACTATTGGAATCATGGGAGAAGTGCATCTTAACCCTGATCAGAAAATTCAGTTGAATAAGTTAATAGAACAACATTTTAGTGGACACCAGCCAGTGTTGGAGAAGACTGACACAGTTTTCCATACTATTGATACGGGTAATGCACCTGCCGTGAAACAGAGATATTATCCAATGTCTCCTGCCCGCTAGAAGTTGATTTCTGATGAACTTGATAAGATGCTGCGACTGGGGGTTGTGGAACCTTCCAATATCAATTGGTCATCCATCACCAATTCTTCTGGTTAGTAAACCTGATAAATCTAAAAGAGTTTGCGTAAATTTTAAAAAACTGAATTCTGTCTCAAAGAAGGATGCTTATCCACTCCCACAGGTAACGACCATTTTAGACAGACTGCGTGACGCCCGCTATATATCTAGTTTGGATATAAAGAGTGCGTTTTGGCAAATACCTCTAGATCTATCCAGTAGGGAAAAGACTGCCTTCACTGATCCAGGTCGGAGACCATACCATTTTGTCACTATTCCAATGGGTCTTAGTAATGCACCTGCAACCTGGCAGAGGTTTGTTGATAATGTTCTAGGAGCTGATTTGGAGCCATATTGTTTTGTGTATTTAGATGACATCATTGCTGTTACCCCGACTTTCGAGAAGCATCTTGAGGTAGTATCTGAAATATTGAAGAGAACCAGAAAAACTAAGATTACACTCAATAAGGATAAATGTCAGTTTTGTCGTCATGAACTCAAATATCTTGGATATGTCGTTAATGAAAAAGGGCTTAGGGTTGACCCTGACAAGGTAAAAGCAATCATTGATTTACCGGTGCCTCAAAATCAGAAGGACGTTCGTCAATTCTGTGGGACGGCTTCGTGGTATTCCAGACTTTTCTTCACGCATTTATCCTCTTACTTCATTATTGAAGAAGAGAGTCAAATTTGTCTGGTCCAAGGAGGGCCACGATGCATTCCTGGATATTAGATCTTGTCTTGTGACTTCACCAATTTTATCCTGTCCAGATTTCACAAACCATTTGATATATTCTGCGACGCATCAACTGTAGACATGGGGGCTGTGCTAAGTCAAGAGACTGATAACGGAGAAGTTGTGGTGGCTTATGCAAGTCGTACCCTAACCAAACAAGAGCGAAAATACTCTGCTACCGAGCGAGAATGTTTGGCTGTCATTTGGTCAGTAGAGCGTTTTCGACCTTATGTAGAGGGGACAAAGTTTAAGGTTATTACGGACCATTATAGCTTATTGTGGTTGTATAATCTACGAGATCCATAGAGTAGACTCGCAAGGTGGGCTTTAAGAATTCAGACTTATGATTTTGATCTAATTCACCGCAAGGGGAAGGAGAATGTTGAGCCACATTCGTTGTCGAGATCAGCAGCAATAAAGCCTGATGAAAACTTTCATTGTGATGTGGTTGTACCTGTTAAAGTCAAATGGTATGACAAGATGCTCAGCAATGTTAAATCTGAAGGACAAAAGTACTCAAAATGGAGAGTGAAAGATCATCAACTGTGGAAAAAGGTTGTTGATGATCAGGTTGTTCTTTCTGAAGAAGATGCAAAGAAGATGAAGAGTTACAATCATGAAAATTAGTACTACCTAAGGAGACTCGAACTGCAGCTTTGGAAGAATATCATGATCATCCAACTTCAGGACACCAGGGTACCTTCAAAACCTACAAGAGACTTCAGTTAAGATATTACTGGCCTAAAATGAGACAAGATGCTGCTAAGTATGTTGCTCGTTGTAAAGTTTGTCAGACGGTTAAGTATAGTCAAAGTTTACCTTCTGGATTTATGGGAGAGCGTCGTGGGATTGATGAACCTTGGGGTATAGTTTTCGCTGACCTGATGGGACCCCACCCCAGATCTACCAAGGGATTTAAGTATATTTTGGTCATAACTGATTTATTCACTAAATTTTCAATTCTTGTACCCCTTCGAGCAGCTACTGCAAGGTTAGTAGCTCAGCATCTGGAGGAGGATATCTTTATGGTGTATAGTGTGCCAAGATACTTTGTGTTAGCAGCATCATATATGTGCAAGATTCTTTATGATCCAAGTAGGCATCCACAATCGAACCCTACTGAAAGAGTCAACCGAAATGTGAATACTATGCTACGAACTTAAGTTGGAGATAATCATCGTGAATGGGACAATTGTGTTGCTCAGGTTGGATTTGCGTTGAGGATTGCTGTTCATAAAATCACTGGATTTTCACCAACCGATTCAACTTTGGTCGAGAACCACCTGCTTCTGGAGATGGTGTCGATCTGCTTCACATGGATACCATACCACCAATACAGATACAGGACTGTGCAAATTATGGAAGAAAACTGCAAGAACTTCAAGATATCTACATGGATGTAAGAAAGGATCATAACGGCTCATGAGAAGAATAGTCATCACTACAATCTTCGAAGAAGGTCTTTAAAATTCACCGTGGACGATCTTGTACTCAAGAGGAACTTTGCTCAATGAAATGCTACTGTGGGGTTTTCTGCAAAGCTTACACCTAGATTTGTTGGACCCTTCAAAATAGAAAAGAAAATTTCTAATCTGATGTACTCTTTAGAAGGCACTAAGGAAAATCAGCAAACAGGTACCTTCAGTGAACTTTAGTCACTACACTCCCCCCCTCCTTGTCAGTGGAGACACTCCAAACCTGCACCCTGTCTGGAATTATCATGAAACGAGAAAAAACAGTTTTATGCAAGATCGTTCTGAGTGTCCAAGACTGTAGTACATGTCAGTTGGAGGTTAGCAGAGTTAAACATTGCAGCAGTGTTGACAACCTATCCTTCCTTCTTTCACCTTTTGTGATTTTATTTGATAGAGGTAAGATTAATTTAATATTCATAGTATTTTTCATGCTTATAATATTCTCAAAAAAATAATTAAGCTAATAATACATTTTAAATTTAATTATTTTGTTTAGTAAATTTTGGCCAGACATGCAATTATTAAGGCTTTGGAATAAATTTATGAGCATATTAAACTATATTGAGTGAATTTTAGAGCTGCAATACTTTGTCATATTATCATGATAATGGTCATAAAATATAAGAATGAAAATGTCTTAAATAATATCTAAGAATAGGGCTTATGAACAACTGTTTTAAAAATATGCAACTCTAAACCTGCCTAGTGGTCTGAACATGAAAATGTTGTCCATTGGTTAACAAAGTCATTCAAGCATTTATTTAGTGAATATTAATTAGCATTTACCTTAGTTTGTACTTTAAATGTTATATTTTAAATATTTTGTAAATAATTGGTAAATAATTATTTTGAGATTCTTAATACATGAACATGACCAGCAATGAATGTTGAAGAATAATATGTTAGGATTATATATTTTGGTTAGTGACAATCACAATTAAACGGTTTAAGCTAATTTTGCAGGTAATTATATTAATGTGACTATTCAAATTATTCTTTCCTTTGTGTTTAGTGTGAAAGTAGTAGCTGTTTAAAATTTGTATTTAGATGTTAATCACTGTCCTTAAATTTATTGAAATAAAAAAATACATTTAAAATTATTTAACTAAAGTTGTATATTATATTTTAACTTAGCAGGAACATTTACTTATTGAAATTTTGGTGTAAAATTAAATAGTATTCCAAAGTCTCTCTCTGTAACCAATTTATTAAATTAATTAAATTGTTTACTAGTTATAAAACATTGATTTCCACATCTGGATAAGGGTTAAATTATGACAAATTTCTAAGGAGTTAAGGACCTTCTTATGGACATTCTTCTAGTTTATATTCTTTCTATATTCTTTGTCTGTAAGTTGTATATTATATTGTAACTTAGCAGGAACAGGACTATTACATCAACCAGAGGCTAAGAATATTGGAACTCTTTAATGTTTATGTGGGATTAATATATTATACGTACAGTTGTGTAAAGTATGTTAACTGTCGGCCGACATATACTAGCTCTTTAAGTGTTGAATTATGAACTATTCAATGAGTATTTGGGTGATTTCATGCAGTACTGCAAATTCATTATACAATTTAGAACAAATATACTAGTTCTTATTCAGCTTACCTGATATCTCTATCTAACAAAAGGGAATTGTTATGATAATGCCTTGAATATTATCCATCTGATAACAGGTATGATTAGAACAAACTTTTTAAATGACTTAAATTAATAATACAATTTGCTAGCTTATTGATCAACCAAATTTGAAAATAAACGGTACCAGTGGACTGACTTATGGTGAATTTTAATTCCATCAGCCCAAGGTTCTCATCTTATTTAATTGTTTATTTATTTATCTATTCTAAATAAATAAATATATCCACCCTAAACCCTATTCCACCTAACACAACAACCAAAGCCAGACATTCGTTCGGTCGAGCGCGACCTGCCCTCGGCTAAGCTCTGGTCTTTGTTTGTTCCTAAACCGAAACCATCCATTCACTGACCATAACCACAGTACCCGCAACCAAAACCTCACTCAACCCGTAACCAAAACCTAACCTTAAAACCTATCCTTGGCTGAAGAGGACGTAGTCCTATAACAGCCGCAGTGGGCCTTCAGCCCACTGAAACCTCACAATCCATCCATCCATCCATCCACATACTTTCTCCCTTAAGTAAATTTAAAAAAATCTGTAATAAAACTATCATGTTCTACAAAGTTATTCTAAATATCATTTAATAATTTATTGTTCAAATTGCATGGGGGAAACCCCCCCCCCCGGTATTACAAAGCTTTTTTGAGTGATTTACCTTACGCTTCATACCACGTTTCATGGAAAACGGTTGGAAAGTAAGGAAGTTCTCCCTTAAGTAAATTTAAAAAAATCTGTAATAAAACTATCATGTTCTACAAAGTTATTCTAAATATCATTTAATAATGTATTGTTCAAATTGCATGGGGGAAACCCCCCCCCCCCGGTATTACAAAGCTTTTTTGAGCTGGTTTTGTTCAGTGATTTACCTTACACTTCATACAAAGTTTCATGGAAAACGGTTGGAAAGTAAGGAAGAAATTGATTTTTTTATATTCTCCATAAGAATAACATTGGGCGCTTTCAGACAACGTACTGCGTTTATCGTGGACAGTAAATTTAACTTTTCTCTGGAACCGTTAGTCGTAGACAAATAATTCAAAATACTAATTTGTTTAGTTTTTTAAGCTGGTTTCAATGGTACCAGTCAAGTTATACTTTACTTTTATTGTTTTCGCTGAAAATTTAAAAAATTTGATTTTTTTGACATTTAAAAGCCCATAACTTTTGAACCGTCATTTTTACAGACATGCGGGTGGTGTCAAATTATTTAATACTCTGTGCACTATAAACTGTCAAATTTTAATCAAAATCGTTAGAGCCGTTTTTGAGAAAATTGGATTTTTCACGTTTTTTAAGGGTTTTTAGGGGTGAACTACCCTTAAAAATCAAAAATTCAAAAAAATGAAAAAAACGCCTGGAGATACGGTGACTATATATATACATGCCAAATTTCATCTAAATCGGACCAACGGGGTAGGCTGTGGCACTGTACACATCCAGACACACACACGGACACACGGATACACGGACACACGGACGGACAGACATCACGTCAAAACCCACTTTTTGGATTCAGGGGACCCCAAAACGGATATATCCACCCTCAACTCAAATTCGAAAATTTTGACGAAAACAATACTTTCTCCATATACTATGTATACGGGGAGAAAGTAAAAGGAAGACTGATATCTATTGTTTTAATTTTTTTTATTGTAATTTCAATCCAGTACTTTATTTGGAATGTAATTATGAAGCTGGAACCTAATGTTGATTATCAGGATATCAGGATATATATATATATATATATATATATATATATATATATATATATATATATAAATATCACATTCCCTCACCAGTTCAGATGCTGGCCGTGTCGTGTGAAATGTCACCTGTTGATCACGTTCATGTCGACCATCGTGACGTAGGAGTGCCGACAAGCAAGCTCCTCCATGCATTAGGCAGAGCGCCTGAAAAATTCTGTTTTTTTACAGGCAATGTCAAATTTTTAACATGTTTTTATCTCAAGAAATCGGATAATTATTTTTGAAACAATATCATTGATTCAAAACAAAAGGTTGAATCCAAAACCTACTGCACTCTTAAACCTTTTTTGGTTGAGTCCGATAACTATCTGAAGTGGGAGATTGTTGAAGATTAGGTTAATACTAACACCAAGGTATTTAAGTTACAATGAACACTTAAACGTTAAAATTATGTTTTTAAATATTTTTTTGCTTGCACTAGGTTAAATCTCATGTAACAGATTTAATCCACCCCCTTGTGTTTCATTTTCAGTCAATAACTGACACCAAGACTGTTAATATTATTTATAAACAGCAGTTTGGATTTCATTTTTTAGCGTTTGTATCTGAATAATCCCAAGGTTAGATTTTTCAATAAGTGAATTACCCATAGCAAATAGTGTTATATTTTTGTAGTGCCAAAAAAGGTTAATATAATTATCCGGCTTATTATTCAAAATATTATGATAAAATTTTGAAATCACGACTCTTAAAGATTGTTTATTCAATAGGGTAAACGTAATTTAAATAAATTTTTTCCTAGCTTTTTTACTTTAAAAATTTTTACAAAGTCAAAGACCTAATATATTAAAAAAATACAAGGCGTGGTGAATAAAAACGTTAGTGTCATTAAAAAGTTTATTTATACAACATATTAAGATTTTTTTACAATGTTTTATACAATGATTTTTTTACAATCTGTCTAAAACCTTAAACTAGCTAATAGCTAAAATATTTACACTATCGGTCTAAATGAGCTTTTTTTCAACACATAGTCCAATAAATTTTAACTTAAAACATTTAACGTAGAACAAACCACTTACTACCTCTAACGTATATGGGTAGTGTTCAAAGACATTGAATGAATTATTCATACAATAAAGGTTTATGTTAAAATTCACAGAGAAATTAATTTGAGCAAATTTATGTAAATAAAATTATTGTTTTGTAAATTGCTTAGCATTTTACATTTTTTGTTATTTTTACGTTTCATGCCTTAGAGAGGCCGAAACAAGTCTTATGTCAATTTGTAACTGCGACGCTCCAAAAGGCATTTTACGCCGTTTTCTCCGAAAAACCCGGAGAACTGATAACAACGCAACTTATTTCATACATTCTCTACATTCCATAGAGGGTTTATAAAGCATTAAGACTGTCCGCCGACCTTGAAAAGTAAATAACGAGCATTTAAAAACCACTTTTCACGCGATATTGGTTGCATTTTGCTTGTTTTAATGAATAACCGACTGGTAATAATCAGCTGTCTTTGTAATTCAATTTATCTTTTCATTTGTAACAAAATCTACTTAATCTAATTAAAGTACGACCATATTAAATACATTTTAAACCTTAATACCTACTATTCATGGTGATAAAATATTATTAATGAATTATTGATTGATATAAACGAAACTGATCAATATATTTTCAGTAGAAAAATGTTCTAAAATGAAATGGAAACTAATTGTAGTTTTTATAATATTTAAAGACTAAATTTATTGTTACGGTTCCTAAAATATTTATTAAATAATTAATTTTAATGCTGGTTTAATTTGTTTCACATTTAAAGAAATACTTTTGATATTAAACGTTATTTTATGGTCATGACTCTAACCAGAGTATACGTGGACTCCAAGATGTTCAGCTCACTCAATCCACACCGTGGCACCGGTTATCATAGGAACATCACAGGTCGTAGCACTCTGAAATGCACAACAAGTCTTCAAATGACATCATTTGGCTTTGCTTTTCGAATTAACCTAACAGAAAATTTGTTAGTAAAAGTTTATTAATTAAGTTTAGATGAAGATATGTTAGAAATTGGCAATATTATCAAACATTAATGAAATGTGTATATTTAATGTTGTTGTTTTGTAGTTTTTGTACTTTGTTGTTTGTTTAGCATTATAATACTAATAAAAATAGCAGTAGCAAAAGCCTAACCAGCTGAAAACAATATTGAAGTATATATATATATGTATATATATATATATATATAATTTTTTCAATTAACCTAACAGATATATTTTTTTAGTAAAATTTTTATAAAATAATGAATGTTATAGAAGTAATTGGCTTAGTCATTACATTAATAAAATTGTTTTATATTTAATGTGTTGTTTATTAGTTTTTGTATTTTTTACTTCCAATTTAGCAATATATACCAGTAAAAATAGCAATAACTTCAAATAATCACTAGTAACAACAATATGAATTGTTTTAATCGTATAAATAAAATATATATTATAAAAATGTAAATTAATTATAAATAGTAAATGTTATGAAAAAATGTCATAATAGCATACATTTAAGTAACCACAAATCCCTTTCATTCTCCAACTACTGATAATAACTATTTTTTGGAAACATAAAGTTCAATTTAAATATTTCCATTTATTGGCATCAGAACACGTCTCCAACCAAACATTAAATTAGATTATAAACAAAAATTATAAAATGATCCTTATAAATAAATATGGCATAAATTGACTAGTATCGGAAAAGAAAAGGACTGAACTGTTTCGTTTTCCATGTATTCCAAAAAGCTTCTTTCCATTGATTGTTGAGACGAATAAATCATTTACAAAATAAAATAATTCTCTTTATTATCCGTTGTGCTTACATCCAGACCATGAAATTATATAGAAACGTATTATTGTATTAAATAAGAAAATATAAGAAATGTATTAAAGGTAAATATATTATATATAAATGGAGCATACCATTGCCTAGTGCCGGTCATCAGGCCTATGTACCACCCAGGCTTGTAGTGGAACAAGTTGTAGGATATTGTTCCTCACCTCTGCTCGAACCTGGTGGTTCCATATGCCGAACAGTGTTGCCACTAAGAATCCCTGAAGAATTTATTAAAATATGTTTCAATCTTTTTACCTAAACTAATACCGTTACACTAAAACAAGCTTTTCCAAGCAATATTTTTGTCCAAGGATTTAAGATATTTTTGTGTAATACAAAGTACTTGGCCACAAGAAATTGATTGGAGCAAGTCTCAAGGATAGGAAGAATCTAGTTCTCGTTCTAAAACCCTTAAAACTGTTCTTCTTATTCTTATGGACGTTTTTTTGTATCTGCAGTTAACCAAAACTACTGATTCAGGTTGCTTTATTTTTCCTACTAACATACAATGAATGTTCAATTTTTAGGCTTCTAATATGCCATCATACATCACCCAAATTAACATGGCAGTTAAAATTAAAAACAAAAATTTATTAAGGTGTATTAAAAAGTTTTATTTAAACCACTAGCAGTAAGCCCGTCCTTTGTACGGGTTGTATGATTCAGATATAAGAAAGATCATCATATCAAAATGTAAATCTGAAATCCTAAACAAATCAATACAAAGAAAGTAAATGAATATCCAGCTTTAATATTTAGCATTACTGTACAATTAAATAGATAAGAACATTAATACCACTATTATAATTAGTTAATACTGTATAATAATTAATAATATAATATAATTAATTATAATAATATAATTAGTTATACGTTAAAATAACTTTTAAATATAGTTTGATTTCGAAATGGGTTTAGAATCAATGACAATTCGTTTATATTATATTTTTACTTTTCGTGCATTAGAGAAGCCGAAACCGGTCTTATCTCAATTTTTGTCTGTAACGCTCCAGGAGACATTTTACGCCGTCTTCTCCGAAAAGACGGGAGAACTAATTACAATGAAACTTATTTCATGTATTTTCTACGTTCCAGAGAAGTTTTATAAATACTTGAAATCGCCCGCCGCCCCTTGAAAAGTAAACAACGAGCATTTAAAAACCCACTTTTACGCGATATTAATCGCATTTTGATTTAGTTTTGAATGAATAACCTACTGGTAATAATCAGCTGTCTTTGTATTTTAAGATTTAATAGAAATAAATACAAGCAGCTGTCAAATCAATATTAGTTTATATTAGTCATTGATTTTAAACCCATTTCGAAACAATAATATATTAAAAAGTTATTTTAACGTATAATTAATTATAATAATAGTATTAATGTTCTTATCTATTTAATTGTAAAGTAATGCTAAATAATAAAGCAGGGCATTGATTTATTTTCTTTGTGCTGATTTGTATAGGATTTCAGGTTTACGTTTTGGTATGATGATCTTTCTTCTTTAAACTGAACTCTACAAACTGTACAAAGGACGGGCTTACTGCTAGCATTTATTAAATATAGAAAACTTTATTTTGTAGACTGTATTGATAGAATTAGTTAATCACTTACTTCTGTTCATCCTGTGCATCATGGTTTAAAAAAATTTGTTCTCTGAATATAACAAATTAGGTATATCTTATTTTTATCTCAAATATGAAACGCTATTAAAACGAATGGTTTACTTATTTTTTTTTCATTTTAATTTAATATTTTATGTATTTCTGCTGGATGATCTTGGAAAATGCATTCTGGAACAAGTACTTAGGAAGTTGTCATGTCGGAGGTCCAGCACAGAGAGAAAAGTTTAAGAATTTGCTCTATTTGCTTGCTTGTAAAGTAATGCCAATATGATTAAAATGAATTATTTACCTAATAATTTTCTACAGATAAAATTTTCCTGCATAATTTAATCTATTTTGTTTAGACAAAATGTTGTTAAACTAAGTAATTTCGTAAAATGTGAATGCATTATAATTTATATGGAATTGAAAATAAAAATAATTGAAACACCATTAGCTTATTTTAATTTTGCTTTAAAAATATTACATTACACAACATGCAGATATATGTAGGTGATTTACGAGCTCAAATCCAGAATGTATATATATTATTTACGCAAGGCTGTATATAGTCTGTAATACCCCCATCACAGCAGACCAGCGTACTGTACTCCAAATTCACAAAGCGAATTTCCAAAGCAATAATCTATAATATTATAAAGAAGAGGTGGTTTATGTATGTTTGTGGGTTTTTTGTGGCAAATAAATGCGAAAAATACTGAACCGACCGGTTTGAAGTTGTACACAAAGGTAGATCTTAAACTCATGCAAAACAAGGACATTTTTATTTCCTTAAAATCCCCTCAGACTACGCCCATGAACGTCCTAAGTTTAAATGTTTACATTTTCAATGAATGAAAACATAAAATTACTAAATTACTTAAGCTGTGATCACTAAAATTTGAGAGTTCGGGAAGAATAAGAATAAGAAATAAAGTTCATTTTACAGATAACTTGCTGGATCTAAATTAATATTTTCAAACATTATAGGTACTAAGGACGGATACTTCAGCGAGTATAACAATAATATATGACAAGTTTTATCGATATCTGTCGATAAATATGAGAATTATTTGCCTATTATCCATCAGATTAACATGGGAAATGAGTATGCAGGTTTGCTGATGTGAGGAACACTTAAAGTAAGCATTTATACGTTAAACCATTTTTCTTTTAACCATTTATACCAAGTTTCATCAACATCTGTCTGTAAATAAAGGAGTTTACCTATTACTTTTATGATTAACGCGGGAAAAGAGTTGTCATGTACGTTCTGCATTTTTCATAAATATGATTGTTAAACATTAAGGTATAATTTTTTTATCACTCCATCTGATTAACATAGCCTCAAAAATATAATAATACTGTTATATGACAAGTTTTTTATCTCGTGACGAATTATTTGGTTTCTTATGTGTGTAATGTTTGTGAAGGTTTGTTTGTAAGTTCTTAATGCTTTAAACTTTTGTTTTGCTTTATACTTTCATAAAGTTAATAAATTTGCTATTATTTTTATGATTACACGGGATAAAGATTTCAGATATGATAAACACATAAACTATGTTATTGTTTTACATAAAATCGTGATAAAACCGAATAAAATCAAATAACATCAAGTTAAACATCACCATCTGATTAAAAAGAAACATGTACTGTGTTTTAATCTTTAATATCTCGATAACCGTTGAAGCTAGAGCAAAACTTTAAAGAACTAAATTGTGTAATTGTTTTAGCTGATTCTAACGGCAGAAGATAAAATTTTAAAATACAATTGAAAAACGGTAAAAACTTAATTTTTTGTACAAACCCCCTCCCCCCCGAAAATCCTTCAGATTAACCGATATGTCTGGATTACGAACTCATTCGAGTAAATTAAGAAATACACATCTCTACCAAATTTTTTCTCGACTATTTTTACGAAAGTTATCGTGGTCACAGACACGTACATTTATATAATATATAATTTTTAATGACTTTTGTTATTGGCGTCTGGGCACCTCAAAACGAAAAAGTAATATGGTCCCGGGCTTAAGTCTTGCCATGAGACCTACGGTAACAGATTCTTCCCTATTCGGGAAATTTGGAAGAATGGGAAATTCGCTAAAATAAGAGTTGATGTTTCAGAAGTAGAATATTGTTCAGCTCATTAAAGTTAATATGATTGATGTGCCGAAAAGATACGAAAATGCCGAAAGATACCAAGATACACAAAAAAGAAACTAAAGTAATTAATTCAAATGTGTATTTGAATTGAGTAATACGTTGGGAGCTACAACCAATATAATCTTTCATTAATCTTATGGACAATAGGACTACTCTTTTATTTATCATGGACATTGATCAAACGAGTTAAAAATATTATTACTGATTTGGAAATTCGCTGTGTACCGTCACAGAAGACCCGAGAAAGCAAGTCTGCTGTGACTCCGGGGGAATTAGTTATAAGAGTATCACAGCGTAATGCCAACCTGTAATGATGTGGCAATCTGATCAATGAAGAGCAAAACTACTTCGACACTCTCGTCCACACCGATGTAGTGTACGGCGATATATATTATGCGGTGAACACCAAAGAGCGGCACGAGCACCAACGTGGATATGGCCCACCTGCCGTACACACGCAACACACTAGAAAAAACACGTAGTGAACTATTAGTGAGTCCGTGGTAAATGATAGTTTTACAACAAAGCTATGCGTTTAAGCCATCTCACAAAATCTAAACTCGCATCGTGGACTCGGAAGTTCGCGTTTTGCTTAAAATAATTTCAGTTAAGTTTTTATTCTTAATAATTTACCTGATACGTTTAAGATTATCAACTCTCCCACTGCAGACTCCAATCTTAGATTTTGTGGAGTCCATTTTGAGGGAGTTTCGGGATCCACGAAAGCACAGTTTCCTTAACTTTAGGTGGTCAAAAACAATTTTGTAAAGCACTGATCTTGACACACAAATTCTTTTGAGAGATCTGTTATAGAGAAGCATTTTCTCTCACGAACCCGTTCAACTGAAGCCATATTGTCCTTACTTACTGTAATCTAACAAGGGCTACCAAAGCGGTTATAATGGAGGTTGCAACGGCCACCTTTGGATTCTTGTACCCACTTTTGTACTTAGTTGTCCCTATTAACATTATAGTCTTACTATTCCTGAATCTGTCGATGAATTTCTGTAGCTGACAGGTTCCTTGCTAACAAAAGTCGTATGACTGACCGAACCTCAAACGCGGTAGGCGAGTTGATAATCTCTCATAACATTTTGGAATAACAGAAAATGCTAGGGAGTTTGAGTACTTCAAAGTATGCTGGTACACGACTGTCAGTACCTAGCTGAAGTTTGTGTTACTAAGCTATACTGGGGGCCTGCGAGTGGCTAACGGGATATTTAAATGAAACACTCATGTCTAAGGTCGAACTATTTGCATTTAAATAAATAAATTTAAATAGCACACTTAACACAACACCATACGTCTTAAAAACTTCTGACCGTGAATGTAGACCTCCTGGAGACTGCCCTGTCTTTCCGCCGATAATGACGTCCAACCCTGCATTCGAAGGAGGCAATCAATCAGAGGAAGTTGTACAATTTCCTTTGTTCTGATCAGCGAAGAGAATCCACGTGGACTTCATGGATGAGCGTCCAAAGATGTTAACGTTGCAGAATCCCTCCTGTGCTGCCTCGATGAGAGGTGCAGAGTTGGCAAACGGATCAACACCGTGGGAAAGGAAGTTGTCAAGAGTCTCACCAGGGTTTTAACACAAAGTGAATGGTAAATTATTTTACATGACACAATCAATTGTGTTAAAACGCACGAACTACTGTTTCAGTGTCTACAACAAATTGAAGATATTTAAACGTCTCAAGTACCTAACGACACTCTGTCATCATGTAGTAATTAAGAAATTAATTTGTGTAAGTAGGCTATTTTAAAATAGTCTAACAAAATATTATGTAATTTAAATATATATAATTTCTTTAGCATTCTTATATTATGCAGGACTCGATGAGGAGAAACAGAATGTAGAGGATTCTGAAGAGGATAACTGGCATTAAACAAGATGCAACATACTGAAAAGCACATGTAGCATCAATTACTGTAAAATATGCTTTCATTTATATTTCGTACTCTACACGATAAGGTACACAAACGCTAAGAATGAAATATTACCAAACTATTAGAAACATTCTGAAAAACAAAATATCCAGGGAACATTAACTATGCAATGAAAAAACTGTATAAAGTCTAAACATTTTAGACTAGTCACAATATAATTATGTTTCTTATTAGATTGCATCATAATTGTCTGATAAAAGCACACGATTTTGCTAATGATTTGTTAATTTGATAATTTTTGCAAATTTTTTGTTCGAATAAAAAACTAACCTAAGTGATAGTTGATGAATAGTATGAGTCAATTAAATATTAGATGTTGGTTTAAGATAATAAATAAATGGTTTTAGATTAAATATACCCTTCAAGCTTAATTATTGTTTATAAGAGAAAAATCTTACATATACATGGTAGGATAAAAAATTTACCATGTTAAAAACTTGGTTATGTGTGAAAATATGAATTAAAAAAATCATACTCTAAAAATGTAAAAATGCTATAATTTTTAATCGTGCTCCTTGTTATGGGATTCACGTAGAAGAACGTATATCTTAATAAAGAGCACCAATATCTGAAACGGACACTATGTTATAAATTGATCATGATCATCGTTCTCCGATATGTAAAAGTTGAAAAAGATGTTATAGAAAACAAATATCCATTTTATGTAATCTAAGATCATATTTATGTTTTATATGTGAAACGAATTGGACAAAGCAAATTTAACAAACATATTTATCTAAAACTAATTATTATCCTTAATTTATCATTTTTACTGCATTTTTTGCATATGGGATTAAACGTTGACAAAAAATAACGATAAAAAGAGCACCAATTTTATCTGAATGAATATGTTATCTTAATTTGATCATGGTTTGCAGATTCCTGGATATAAACAGTTTTTGACAAAGATAACGTCTTAACAAAGAGCATCAGATTTATCTGAAAGGACACTATGTATCCTTAATTGAATCATGGTTTTGCTGGGGTCCCTCGGATATGGGGTTCAAAGTTTTTAAAATAAGCCCACTGTTCTAACATAGAGCATCAGATTTATCTGAAAAACACTATGTTATCCTTTAATTATCATGTTTTGCTGCGGGGTTCGGATATGGGGTTTCAACAGCTTGACAGAAGCAGCCCAAATCTTAACAAGAGCATCAGATTTTATCTGAACGGAACTATGTTATCCTTTAATTAATCATGGTTTTGCTTCCTCGGATATGGGGTTCAACAGCTTGAACAGAAGCAGATGATCTTAATAAAGAGCACCAAGCTTATCTGAAACGGACCACTATGTTATACTTGAATTGCGGATATGGGGTTCAACAGAGAAGCAGCCCATCATGATCATACTACGGGGTTCCTCCGATATGGGGTTGAACAGCTTTGACACAAGCAGCCCCGCGATCTTTTTACATAGAGCACCAAGTTTATCTGAAACGGACCATTATGTAATCCTTGAATTGATCATGACCTTACTGCAGGGTTCCTCGGATATGGGGTTCAACGAATTGGACAGAAGCAGCCCCACGATCTTGAAACACAGCATCAGGTTTATCTGAAACGGACTACTATATTATCCTTGAATTGATCATGATCTTGCAGCGGCATTCCTCGGATATGGGGTTCAACAGTTTTGACAGAAGATTCAGCCCCACGATCTTAACAAAGAGCATCAAGTTTATCTGAAATTGACCACTATGTTATCCTTAAATTGATCATGATCTTGCAGCGGCATTCCTCGGATATGGGGTTCAACAGTTTTGACAGAAGATTCAGCCCCACGATCTTAACAAAGAGCATCAGATTTATCTGAAACATCCTTTATATCTTAATCTCATATTTGCCAGTTACATTTCAACAGTTTTGACAGAAGATTCAGCCCACGATTTATAACAAAAAATCAGATCACTCATTTTTTATCCTTTTATATGGTTTTGCTGCGGGGTCCCTCGGATATGGGTTCAACAGTTACAAAGAAGATAACATCTTATCTGACGATCATGAAACATTATTATTATTTTTTTTTTTGCGGGGTCCTCGGATATGGGGTTCAACAGTTTTGACAGAAGATTCAGCCCCACGATCTTAACAAAGAGCATCAGATTTATCTGAAACGGGCCACTATGTTATCCTTTAATTAATCATGGTTTTGCTGCGGGGTCCCTCGGATATGGGGTTCAACAGTTTTGACAGAAGATTCAGCCCCACGATCTTAACAAAGAGCATCAGATTTATCTGAAACGGACCACTATGTTATCCTTTAATTAATCATGGTTTTGCTGCGGGGTCCCTCGGATATGGGGTTCAACAGTTTTGACAGAAGATTCAGCCCCACGATCTTAACAAAGAGCATCAGATTTATCTGAAACGGACCACTATGTTATCCTTTAATTAATCATGGTTTTGCTGCGGGGTCCCTCGGATATGGGGTTCAACAGTTTTGACAGAAGATTCAGCCCCACGATCTTAACAAAGAGCATCAGATTTATCTGAAACGGACCACTATGTTATCCTTTAATTAATCATGGTTTTGCTGCGGGGTCCCTCGGATATGGGGTTCAACAGTTTTGACAGAAGATTCAGCCCCACGATCTTAACAAAGAGCATCAGATTTATCTGAAACGGACCACTATGTTATCCTTTAATTAATCATGGTTTTGCTGCGGGGTCCCTCGGATATGGGGTTCAACAGTTTTGACAGAAGATTCAGCCCCACGATCTTAACAAAGAGCATCAGATTTATCTGAAACGGGACCACTATGTTATCCTTTAATTAATCATGGTTTTGCTGCGGGGTCCCTCGGATATGGGGTTCAACAGTTTTGACAGAAGATTCAGCCCCACGATCTTAACAAAGAGCATCAGATTTATCTGAAACGGACCACTATGTTATCCTTTAATTAATCATGGTTTTGCTGCGGGGTCCCTCGGATATGGGGTTCAACAGTTTTGACAGAAGATTCAGCCCCACGATCTTAACAAAGAGCATCAGATTTATCTGAAACGGACCACTATGTTATCCTTTAATTAATCATGGTTTTGCTGCGGGGGTCCCTCGGATATGGGGTTCAACAGTTTTGACAGAAGATTCAGCCCCACGATCTTAACAAAGAGCATCAGATTTATCTGAAACGGACCACTATGTTATCCTTTAATTAATCATGGTTTTGCTGCGGGGTCCCTCGGATATGGGGTTCAACAGTTTTGACAGAAGATTCAGCCCCACGATCTTAACAAAGAGCATCAGATTTATCTGAAACGGACCACTATGTTATCCTTTAATTAATCATGGTTTTGCTGCGGGGTCCCTCGGATATGGGGTTCAACAGTTTTGACAGAAGATTCAGCCCCACGATCTTAACAAAGAGCATCAGATTTATCTGAAACGGACCACTATGTTATCCTTTAATTAATCATGGTTTTGCTGCGGGGTCCCTCGGATATGGGGTTCAACAGTTTTTGACAGAAGATTCAGCCCCACGATCTTAACAAAGAGCATCAGATTTATCTGAAACGGACCACTATGTTATCCTTTAATTAATCATGGTTTTGCTGCGGGGTCCCTCGGATATGGGGTTCAACAGTTTTGACAGAAGATTCAGCCCCACGATCTTAACAAAGAGCATCAGATTTATCTGAAACGGGCCCACTATGTTATCCTTTAATTAATCATGGTTTTGCTGCGGGGTCCCTCGGATATGGGGTTCAACAGTTTTGACAGAAGATTCAGCCCCACGATCTTAACAAAGAGCATCAGATTTATCTGAAAACGGACCACTATGTTATCCTTTAATTAATCATGGTTTTGCTGCGAGGTCCCTCGGATATGGGGTTCAACAGTTTTGACAGAAGATTCAGCCCCACGATCTTAACAAAGAGCATCAGATTTATCTGAAACGGACCACTATGTTATCCTTTAATTAATCATGGTTTTGCTGCGGGGTCCCTCGGATATGGGGTTCAACAGTTTTGACAGAAGATTCAGCCCCACGATCTTAACAAAGAGCATCAGATTTATCTGAAACGGGCCACTATGTTATCCTTTAATTAATCATGGTTTTGCTGCGGGGTCCCTCGGATATGGGGTTCAACAGTTTTGACAGAAGATTCAGCCCCACGATCTTAACAAAGAGCATCAGATTTATCTGAAACGGGCCACTATGTTATCCTTTAATTAATCATGGTTTTGCTGCGGGGTCCCTCGGATATGGGGTTCAACAGTTTTGACAGAAGATTCAGCCCCACGATCTTAACAAAGAGCATCAGATTTATCTGAAACGGGCCACTATGTTATCCTTTAATTAATCATGGTTTTGCTGCGGGGTCCCTCGGATATAGGGTTCAACAGTTTTGACAGAAGATTCAGCCCCACGATCTTAACAAAGAGCATCAGATTTATCTGAAACGGACCACTATGTTATCCTTTAATTAATCATGGTTTTGCTGCGGGGTCCCTCGGATATGGGGTTCAACAGTTTTGACAGAAGATTCAGCCCCACGATCTTAACAAAGAGCATCAGATTTATCTGAAACGGGCCACTATGTTATCCTTTAATTAATCATGGTTTTGCTGCGGGGTCCCTCGGATATGGGGTTCAACAGTTTTGACAGAAGATTCAGCCCACGATCTTAACAAAGAGCATCAGATTTATCTGAAACGGACCACTATGTTATCCTTTAATTAATCATGGTTTTGCTGCGGGGTCCCTCGGATATGGGGTTCAACAGTTTTGACAGAAGATTCAGCCCCACGATCTTAACAAAGAGCATCAGATTTATCTGAAACGGACCACTATGTTATCCTTTAATTAATCATGGTTTTGCTGCGGGGTCCCTCGGATATGGGGTTTCAACAGTTTTGACAGAAGATTCAGCCCCACGATCTTAACAAAGAGCATCAGATTTATCTGAAACGGACCACTATGTTATCCTTTAATTAATCATGGTTTTGCTGAGGGGTCCCTCGGATATGGGGTTCAACAGTTTTGACAGAAGATTCAGCCCCACGATCTTAACAAAGAGCATCAGATTTATCTGAAACGGACCACTATGTTATCCTTTAATTAATCATGGTTTTGCTGCGGGGTCCCTCGGATATGGGGTTTTCAACAGTTTTGACAGAAGATTCAGCCCCACGATCTTAACAAAGAGCATCAGATTTTATCTGAAACGGACCACTGTGTTATCCTTTAATTAATCATGGTTTTGCTGCGGGGTCCCTCGGATATGGGGTTCAACAGTTTTGACAGAAGATTCAGCCCCACGATCTTAACAAAGAGCATCAGATTTATCTGAAACGGACCACTATGTTATCCTTTAATTAATCATGGTTTTGCTGCGGGGTCCCTCGGATATGGGGTTCAACAGTTTTGACAGAAGATTCAGCCCCACGATCTTAACAAAGAGCATCAGATTTATCTGAAACGGACCACTATGTTATCCTTTAATTAATCTGCGGGGAATGTGCGGTGTGAGGGGGGTTGTTGGGCAGCGGGGTGGGGGTAGGGGGGGGGGGCCTGGGGGGAGGGGGGGGGGCGGCGGGGACGGACGGGGCGGGGGGGGCTCGGGGAGCGGGCGGGGGGCGGGACTATGGGGTTCAACAGTTTTGACAGAAGATTCAGCCCCACGATCTTAACAAAGAGCATCAGATTTATCTGAAACGGACCACTATGTTATCCTTTAATTAATCATGGTTTTGCTGCGGGGTCCCTCGGATATGGGGTTCAACAGTTTTGACAGAAGATTCAGCCCCACGATCTTAACAAAGAGCATCAGATTTATCTGAAACGGACCACTATGTTATCCTTTAATTAATCATGGTTTTGCTGCGGGGTCCCTCGGATATGGGGTTCAACAGTTTTGACAGAAGATTCAGCCCCACGATCTTAACAAAGAGCATCAGATTTATCTGAAACGGACCACTATGTTATCCTTTAATTAATCATGGTTTTGCTGCGGGGTCCCTCGGATATGGGGTTCAACAGTTTTGACAGAAGATTCAGCCCCACGATCTTAACAAAGAGCATCAGATTTATCTGAAACGGACCACTATGTTATCCTTTAATTAATCATGGTTTTGCTGCGGGGTCCCTCGGATTATGGGGGTTTCAACAGTTTTTGACAGAAGATTCAGCCCCACGATCTTAACAAAGAGCATCAGATTTATCTGAAACGGACCACTGTGTTATCCTTTAATTAATCATGGTTTTGCTGCGGGGTCCCTCGGATATGGGGTTCAACAGTTTTGACAGAAGATTCAGCCCCACGATCTTAACAAAGAGCATCAGATTTATCTGAAACGGACCACTATGTTATCCTTTAATTAATCATGGTTTTGCTGCGGGGTCCCTCGGATATGGGGTTCAACAGTTTTGACAGAAGATTCAGCCCCACGATCTTAACAAAGAGCATCAGATTTATCTGAAAAACGGACCACTATGTTATCCTTTAAATTAATCATGGTTTTTGCTGCGGGTCCCTCGGATATGGGGTTCAACAGTTTTGACAGAAGATTCAGCCCCACGATCTTAACAAAGAGCATCAGATTTATCTGAAACGGACCACTATGTTATCCTTTAATTAATCATGGTTTTGCTGCGGGGTCCCTCGGATATGGGGTTCAACAGTTTTGACAGAAGATTCAGCCCACGATCTTAACAAAGAGCATCAGATTTATCTGAAACGGACCACTATGTTATCCTTTAATTAATCATGGTTTTGCTGCGGGGTCCCTCGGATATGGGGTTCAACAGTTTTGACAGAAGATTCAGCCCCACGATCTTAACAAAGAGCATCAGATTTATCTGAAACGGGCCACTATGTTATCCTTTAATTAATCATGGTTTTGCTGCGGGGTCCCTCGGATATGGGGTTCAACAGTTTTGACAGAAGATTCAGCCCCACGATCTTAACAAAGAGCATCAGATTTATCTGAAACGGACCACTATGTTATCCTTTAATTAATCATGGTTTTGCTGCGGGGTCCCTCGGATATGGGGTTCAACAGTTTTGACAGAAGATTCAGCCCCACGATCTTAACAAAGAGCATCAGATTTATCTGAAACGGACCACTATGTTATCCTTTAATTAATCATGGTTTTGCTGCGGGGTCCCTCGGATATGGGGTTCAACAGTTTTGACAGAAGATTCAGCCCCACGATCTTAACAAAGAGCATCAGATTTATCTGAAACGGGCCACTATGTTATCCTTTAATTAATCATGGTTTTGCTGCGGGGTCCCTCGGATATGGGGTTCAACAGTTTTGACAGAAGATTCAGCCCCACGATCTTAACAAAGAGCATCAGATTTATCTGAAAACGGACCACTATGTTATCCTTTAATTAATCATGGTTTTGCTGCGGGGTCCCTCGGATATGGGGTTCAACAGTTTTGACAGAAGATTCAGCCCCACGATCTTAACAAAGAGCATCAGATTTATCTGAAACGGACCACTATGTTATCCTTTAATTAATCATGGTTTTGCTGCGGGGTCCCTCGGATATGGGGTTCAACAGTTTTGACAGAAGATTCAGCCCCACGATCTTAACAAAGAGCATCAGATTTATCTGAAACGGACCACTATGTTATCCTTTAATTAATCATGGTTTTGCTGCGGGGTCCCTCGGATATGGGGTTCAACAGTTTTGACAGAAGATTCAGCCCCACGATCTTAACAAAGAGCATCAGATTTATCTGAAACGGACCACTATGTTATCCTTTAATTAATCATGGTTTTGCTGCGGGGTCCCTCGGATATGGGGTTCAACAGTTTTGACAGAAGATTCAGCCCCACGATCTTAACAAAGAGCATCAGATTTATCTGAAACGGACCACTATGTTATCCTTTAATTAATCATGGTTTTGCTGCGGGGTCCCTCGGATATGGGGTTCAACAGTTTTGACAGAAGATTCAGCCCCACGATCTTAACAAAGAGCATCAGATTTATCTGAAACGGGACCACTATGTTATCCTTTAATTAATCATGGTTTTGCTGCGGGGTCCCTCGGATATGGGGTTCAACAGTTTTGACAGAAGATTCAGCCCCACGATCTTAACAAAGAGCATCAGATTTATCTGAAACGGACCACTATGTTATCCTTTAATTAATCATGGTTTTGCTGCGGGGTCCCTCGGATATGGGGTTCAACAGTTTTGACAGAAGATTCAGCCCCACGATCTTAACAAAGAGCATCAGATTTATCTGAAACGGACCACTATGTTATCCTTTAATTAATCATGGTTTTGCTGCGGGGTCCCTCGGATATGGGGTTCAACAGTTTTGACAGAAGATTCAGCCCCACGATCTTAACAAAGAGCATCAGATTTATCTGAAAACGGACCACTATGTTATCCTTTAATTAATCATGGTTTTGCTGCGGGGTCCCTCGGATATGGGGTTCAACAGTTTTGACAGAAGATTCAGCCCCACGATCTTAACAAAGAGCATCAGATTTATCTGAAACGGACCACTATGTTATCCTTTAATTAATCATGGTTTTGCTGCGGGGTCCCTCGGATATGGGGTTCAAACAGTTTTGACAGAAGATTCAGCCCCACGATCTTAACAAAGAGCATCAGATTTATCTGAAACGGACCACTATGTTATCCTTTAATTAATCATGGTTTTGCTGCGGGGTCCCTCGGATATGGGGTTCAACAGTTTTGACAGAAGATTCAGCCCCACGATCTTAACAAAGAGCATCAGATTTATCTGAAACGGACCACTATGTTATCCTTTAATTAATCATGGTTTTGCTGCGGGGTCCCTCGGATATGGGGTTCAACAGTTTTGACAGAAGATTCAGCCCCACGATCTTAACAAAGAGCATCAGATTTATCTGAAACGGACCACTATGTTATCCTTTAATTAATCATGGTTTTGCTGCGGGGTTCCCTCGGATATGGGTTCAACAGTTTTGACAGAAGATTCAGCCCCACGATCTTAACAAAGAGCATCAGATTTATCTGAAACGGACCACTATGTTATCCTTTAATTAATCATGGTTTTGCTGCGGGGTCCCTCGGATATGGGGTTCAACAGTTTTGACAGAAGATTCAGCCCCACGATCTTAACAAAGAGCATCAGATTTATCTGAAACGGACCACTATGTTATCCTTTAATTAATCATGGTTTTGCTGCGGGGTCCCTCGGATATGGGGTTTCAACAGTTTTGACAGAAGATTCAGCCCCACGATCTTAACAAAGAGCATCAGATTTATCTGAAACGGACCACTATGTTATCCTTTAATTAATCATGGTTTTGCTGCGGGGGTCCCTCGGATATGGGGTTCAACAGTTTTGACAGAAGATTCAGCCCCACGATCTTAACAAAGAGCATCAGATTTATCTGAAACGGACCACTATGTTATCCTTTAATTAATCATGGTTTTGCTGCGGGGTCCCTCGGATATGGGGTTCAACAGTTTTGACAGAGATTCAGCCCCACGATCTTAACAAAGAGCATCAGATTTATCTGAAACGGACCACTATGTTATCCTTTAATTAATCATGGTTTTGCTGCGGGGTCCCTCGGATATGGGGTTCAACAGTTTTGACAGAAGATTCAGCCCCACGATCTTAACAAAGAGCATCAGATTTATCTGAAACGGACCACTATGTTATCCTTTAATTAATCATGGTTTTGCTGCGGGTCCCTCGGATATGGGGTTCAACAGTTTTGACAGAAGATTCAGCCCCACGATCTTAACAAAGAGCATCAGATTTATCTGAAACGGACCACTATGTTATCCTTTAATTAATCATGGTTTTGCTGCGGGGTCCCTCGGATATGGGGTTCAACAGTTTTGACAGAAGATTCAGCCCCACGATCTCTTAACAAAGAGCATCAGATTTATCTGAAACGGACCAATGTTATCCTTTAATTAATCATGGTTTTGCTGCGGGGTCCCTCGGATATGGGGTTCAAACAGTTTTGACAGAAGATTCAGCCCCACGATCTTAACAAAGAGCATCAGATTTATCTGAAACGGGCCACTATGTTATCCTTTAATTAATCATGGTTTTGCTGCGGGGTCCCTCGGATATGGGGTTCAACAGTTTTGACAGAAGATTCAGCCCCACGATCTTAACAAAGAGCATTCAGATTTATCTGAAACGGGCCACTATGTTATCCTTTAATTAATCATGGTTTTGCTGCGGGGTCCCTCGGATATGGGGTTCAACAGTTTTGACAGAAGATTCAGCCCCACAATCTTAACAAAAGAGCATCAGATTTATCTGAAACGGACCACTATGTTATCCTTTAATTAATCATGGTTTTGCTGCGGGGTCCCTCGGATATGGGGTTCAACAGTTTTGACAGAAGATTCAGCCCCACGATCTTAACAAAGAGCATCAGATTTATCTGAAACGGACCACTATGTTATCCTTTAATTAATCATGGTTTTGCTGCGGGGTCCCTCGGATATGGGGTTCAACAGTTTTGACAGAAGATTCAGCCCCACGATCTTAACAAAGAGCATCAGATTTATCTGAAACGGACCACTATGTTATCCTTTAATTAATCATGGTTTTGCTGCGGGGTCCCTCGGATATGGGGTTCAACAGTTTTGACAGAAGATTCAGCCCCACGATCTTAACAAAGAGCATCAGATTTATCTGAAACGGACCACTATGTTATCCTTTAATTAATCATGGTTTTGCTGCGGGGTCCCTCAGATATGGGGTTCAAACAGTTTTGACAGAAGATTCAGCCCCACGATCTTAACATAGAGCATCAGATTTAACTGAAACGGACCACTATGTTATCCTTTAATTAATCATGGTTTTGCTGCGGGGTCCCGCGGATATGGGGTTCAACAGTTTTGACAGAAGATTCAGCCCCACGATCTTAACAAAGAGCATCAGATTTATCTGAAACGGACCACTATGTTATCCTTTAATTAATCATGGTTTTGCTGCGGGGTCCCTCGGATATGGGGTTCAACAGTTTTTGACAGAAGATTCAGCCCCACGATCTTAACAAAGAGCATCAGATTTATCTGAAACGGACCACTATGTTATCCTTTAATTAATCATGGTTTTGCTGCGGGGTCCCTCGGATATGGGGTTCAACAGTTTTGACAGAAGATTCAGCCCCACGATCTTAACAAAGAGCATCAGATTTATCTGAAACGGACCACTATGTTATCCTTTAATTAATCATGGTTTTGCTGCGGGGTCCCTCGGATATGGGGTTCAACAGTTTTGACAGAAGATTCAGCCCCCACGATCTTAAACAAAGAGCATCAGATTTATCTGAAACGGACCACTATGTTATCCTTTAATTAATCATGGTTTTGCTGCGGGGGGTCCCTCGGATATGGGGTTCAACAGTTTTGACAGAAGATTCAGCCCCACGATCTTAACAAAGAGCATCAGATTTATCTGAAACGGACCACTATGTTATCCTTTAATTAATCATGGTTTTGCTGCGGGGTCCCTCGGATATGGGGTTCAACAGTTTTGACAGAAGATTCAGCCCCACGATCTAACAAAGAGCATCAGATTTATCTGAAACGGGCCACTATGTTATCCTTTAATTAATCATATTTTTGCTGCGGGGTCCCTCGGATATGGGGTTCAACAGTTTTGACAGAAGATTCAGCCACACGATCTTAACAAAGAGCATCAGATTTATCTGAAACGGGCCACTATGTTATCCTTTAATTAATCATGGTTTTGCTGCGGGGTCCCTCGGATATGGGGTTCAACAGTTTTGACAGAAGATTCAGCCCCACGATCTTAACAAAGAGCATCAGATTTATCTGAAACGGACCACTATGTTATCCTTTAATTAATCATGGTTTTGCTGCGGGGTCCCTCGGATATGGGGTTCAACAGTTTTGACAGAAGATTCAGCCCCACGATCTTAACAAAGAGCATCAGATTTATCTGAAACGGACCACTATGTTATCCTTTAATTAATCATGGTTTTGCTGCGGGGTCCCTCGGATATGGGGTTTCAACAGTTTTGACAGAAGATTCAGCCCCACGATCTTAACAAAGAGCATTCAGATTTATCTGAAACGGGCCCACTATGTTATCCTTTAATTAATCATGGTTTTGCTGCGGGGGTTCCCTCGGATATGGGGTTCAACAGTTTTGACAGAAGATTCAGCCCCACGATCTTAACAAAGAGCATCAGATTTATCTGAAACGGGCCACTATGTTATCCTTTAATTAATCATGGTTTTGCTGCGGGGTCCCTCGGATATGGGGTTCAACAGTTTTGACAGAAGATTCAGCCCCACGATCTTAACAAAGAGCATCAGATTTATCTGAAACGGACCACTATGTTATCCTTTAATTAATCATGGTTTTGCTGGCGGGGTCCCTCGGATATGGGGTTCAACAGTTTTGACAGAAGATTCAGCCCCACGATCTTAACAAAGAGCATCAGATTTATCTGAAACGGACCACTATGTTATCCTTTAATTAATCATGGTTTTTGCTGCGGGGTCCCTCGGATATGGGGTTCAACAGTTTTGACAGAAGATTCAGCCCACGATCTTAACAAAGAGCATCAGATTTATCTGAAACGGACCACTATGTTTATCCTTTAATTAATCATGGTTTTGCTGCGGGGGGTCCCTCGGATATGGGGTTCAACAGTTTTGACAGAAGATTCAGCCCCACGATCTTAACAAAAGTGCATCAGATTTATCTGAAACGGGCCACTATGTTATCCTTTAATTAATCATGGTTTTGCTGCGGGGTCCCTCGGATATGGGGTTCAACAGTTTTGACAGAAGATTCAGCCCCACGATCTTAACAAAGAGCATCAGATTTATCTGAAACGGACCACTATGTTATCCTTTAATTAATCATGGTTTTGCTGCGGGGTCCCTCGGATATGGGGTTCAACAGTTTTGACAGAAGATTCAGCCCCACGATCTTAACAAAGAGCATCAGATTTATCTGAAAACGGACCACTATGTTTATCCTTTAATTAATCATGGTTTTGCTGCGGGGGTCCCTCGGATATGGGGTTTCAACAGTTTTGACAGAAGATTCAGCCCCACGATCTTAACAAAGAGCATCAGATTTATCTGAAACGGGCCACTATGTTATCCTTTAATTAATCATGGTTTTGCTGCGGGGTCCCTCGGATATGGGGTTCAACAGTTTTGACAGAAGATTCAGCCCCACGATCTTAACAAAGAGCATCAGATTTATCTGAAACGGACCACTATGTTATCCTTTAATTAATCATGGTTTGCGCGGGTCCCTCGGATATGGGGTTCAACAGTTTTGACAGAAGATTCAGCCCCACGATCTTAACAAAGAGCATCAGATTTATCTGAAACGGGCCACTATGTTATCCTTTAATTAATCATGGTTTTGCTGCGGGGTCCCTCGGATATGGGGGTCAACAGTTTTGACAGAAGATTCAGCCCCACGATCTTAACAAAGAGCATCAGATTTATCTGAAACGGACCACTATGTTATCCTTTAATTAATCATGGTTTTGCTGCGGGGTCCCTCGGATATGGGGTTCAACAGTTTTGACAGAAGATTCAGCCCCACGATCTTAACAAAGAGCATCAGATTTATCTGAAACGGGCCACTGTGTTATGCTTTAATTAATCATGGTTTTGCTGCGGGGGTCCCTCGGATATGGGGGTTCAACAGTTTTGACAGAAGATTCAGCCCCACGATCTTAACAAAGAGCATCAGATTTATCTGAAACGGACCACTATGTTATCCTTTAATTAATCATGGTTTTGCTGCGGGGTCCCTCGGATATGGGGTTCAACAGTTTTGACAGAAGATTCAGCCCCACGATCTTAACAAAGAGCATCAGATTTATCTGAAACGGACCACTATGTTATCCTTTAATTAATCATGGTTTTGCTGCGGGGTCCCTCGGATATGGGGTTCAAACAGTTTTGACAGAAGATTCAGCCCCACGATCTTAACAAAGAGCATCAGATTTATCTGAAACGGACCACTATGATATCCTTTAATTAATCATGGTTTTGCTGCGGGGTCCCTCGGATATGGGGGTCAACAGTTTTGACAGATGATTCAGCCCCACGATCTTAACAAAGAGCATCAGATTTATCTGAAACGGACCACTATGTTATCCTTTAATTAATCATGGTTTTGCTGCGGGGTCCCTCGGATATGGGGTTCAACAGTTTTGACAGAAGATTCAGCCCCACGATCTTAACAAAGAGCATCAGATTTATCTGAAACGGACCACTATGTTATCCTTTAATTAATCATGGTTTTGCTGCGGGGTCCCTCGGATATGGGGTTCAACAGTTTTGACAGAAGATTCAGCCCACGATCTTAACAAAGAGCATCAGATTTATCTGAAACGGACCACTATGTTATCCTTTAATTAATCATGGTTTTGCTGCGGGGTCCCTCGGATATGGGGTTCAACAGTTTTGACAGAAGATTCAGCCCCACGATCTTAACAAAGAGCATCAGATTTATCTGAAACGGGCCACTATGTTATCCTTTAATTAATCATGGTTTTGCTGCGGGGTCCCTCGGATATGGGGTTCAACAGTTTTGACAGAAGATTCAGCCCCACGATCTTAACAAAGAGCATCAGATTTATCTGAAACGGACCACTATGTTATCCTTTAATTAATCATGGTTTTGCTGCGGGGTCCCTCGGATATGGGGTTCAACAGTTTTGACAGAAGATTCAGCCCACGATCTTAACAAAGAGCATCAGATTTATCTGAAACGGACCACTATGTTATCCTTTAATTAATCATGGTTTTGCTGCGGGGTCCCTCGGATATGGGGTTTCAACAGTTTTGACAGAAGATTCAGCCCCACGATCTTAACAAAGAGCATCAGATTTATCTGAAACGGACCACTATGTTATCCTTTAATTAATCATGGTTTTGCTGCGGGGTCCCTCGGATATGGGGTTCAACAGTTTTGACAGAAGATTCAGCCCCACGATCTTAACAAAGAGCATCAGATTTATCTGAAACGGACCACTATGTTATCCTTTAATTAATCATGGTTTTGCTGCGGGGTCCCTCGGATATGGGGTTCAACAGTTTTGACAGAAGATTCAGCCCCACGATCTTAACAAAGAGCATCAGATTTATCTGAAACGGACCACTATGTTATCCTTTAATTAATCATGGTTTTGCTGCGGGGGTCCCTCGGATATGGGGTTCAACAGTTTTGACAGAAGATATTCAGCCCCACGATCTTAACAAAGAGCATCAGATTTATCTGAAACGGACCACTATGTTATCCTTTAATTAATCATGGTTTTGCTGCGGGGTCCCTCGGATATGGGGTTCAACAGTTTTGACAGAAGATTCAGCCCCACGATCTTAACAAAGAGCATCAGATTTATCTGAAACGGACCACTATGTTATCCTTTAATTAATCATGGTTTTGCTGCGGGGGTCCCTCGGATATGGGGTTCAACAGTTTTGACAGAAGATTCAGCCCCACGATCTTAACAAAGAGCATCAGATTTATCTGAAACGGACCACTATGTTATCCTTTAATTAATCATGGTTTTGCTGCGGGGTCCCTCGGATATGGGGTTCAACAGTTTTGACAGAAGATTCAGCCCTCGATCTTAACAAAGAGCATCAGATTTATCTGAAACGGACCACTATGTTATCCTTTAATTAATCATGGTTTTGCTGCGGGGTCCCTCGGATATGGGGTTCAACAGTTTTGACAGAAGATTCAGCCCCACGATCTTAACAAAGAGCATCAGATTTATCTGAAACGGACCACTATGTTATCCTTTAATTAATCATGGTTTTGCTGCGGGGTCCCTCGGATATGGGGTTCAACAGTTTTGACAGAAGATTCAGCCCCACGATCTTAACAAAGAGCATCAGATTTATCTGAAACGGACCACTATGTTATCCTTTAATTAATCATGGTTTTGCTGCGGGGTCCCTCGGATATGGGGTTCAACAGTTTTGACAGAAGATTCAGCCCCACGATCTTAACAAAGAGCATCAGATTTATCTGAAACGGACCACTATGTTATCCTTTAATTAATCATGGTTTTGCTGCGGGGTCCCTCGGATATGGGGTTCAACAGTTTTGACAGAAGATTCAGCCCCACGATCTTAACAAAGAGCATCAGATTTATCTGAAACGGACCACTATGTTATCCTTTAATTAATCATGGTTTTGCCTGCGGGGGTCCCTCGGATATGGGGTTCAACAGTTTTGACAGAAGATTCAGCCCCACGATCTTAACAAAGAGCATCAGATTTTTGTGTTTTATTTTGTGATCAAAATCCTATTTTAACATGAGAAATAGTATTTTTTTAAAGTGAATAATGGTTTCATGAATAAAACCAAACATGAATAATAACGAACCAGGTGTTTATAAACAACGTTAATTAGGTGTACAAATAATATGCACAGATAAGATTTGTGCTAAACATAACATAGTATATTACCAACTGTAATAATTATTACTAACTAATTATTACTACTAATAATTATTATTTATAACTATAATAATTACTCATACTAATATACTTATAATATTAATTAAAAATAACTAGTATTTCTAGTATAATAATAGCTCCATATGTTTTAAATGTTTTTCTATTAACCTAAAATCAGTTGTAAAACAATTACTTAGTCATTAAATACCATTTTTTTTATTTAAAAACACCATGTTTTTAAAAACTTAATTTCCCCCCAACTTTAACAAATGGAAACAGGAACTTTTTTATATCTAATTGAAGCTTATTACGTTGACTAGATTCAGAAATTTGTGAATTTATTGTCACTTTAAATACCTCACTAGTAAAACTTTCAAAAAATTCCTATTAAATAAAAATTAAGAGAAAATATTTGGTGAAAAATTGTGTTTTTATCAAGAATTGGTGACTTCTTGATTGATGGAAAAAAATAAAATATCGTAATAAATTGGAGTTTTGATATAAAACTGTTTTAAGTTATTTTTTACTTCCCAAAGTCGATATAATAAGCATATATTTTATTTCACACCAAGATCCAATCACTCTGTTTATTTTAAGCCATGATACCTGTTAATTAGTATGTTTTAACTGAAAGACACGTGTATAGTGGCAAATATAGAAAACGAACTATTTTTAGCCTAGCCTCAAACAATTAGCGACAATTTCTTAGACTCAAATTATTGACAATTTTAAAAGGTGTAATAGATTAAGTTGTTTTCTTTTATGTAAATAACGAATACGAAGACGAACGAGAATACGAGAACGAAGATAAGATTGACTCTTTCGACACATTGAAAGAGTCTTTGGAAACCCTTTAGTGAAGTATAAAGCTAAATGTATAGGCTATTAGGTAAAAACTATAAAATTATATAAATGCATGTATAATAGAACTTATGTTATGGACTTATGTTATATTACATACTTAGGTTCAAAAAATTATCAAATTAAACGATCTAATGGAAGATAAGTTGTACGTAAGACACTGTATTAGTATTTTTGCAATCAAGAGTTAGATTACCAGTATGGTGACGGTGGTGGGGACCTTGATGAACAGAAAGTGGTGAGGGATGTTGGTGGTCCAGCAGAGCTTGTTCTCCCACTGCAAGCTTGCCATCACCCATGGCACGACGACTAACAGAGGCAGACCTGCGACCGACCAGACATTCTCACTACTACGACTGTGTCAATGTTAACTTTAACATTTAATTAAAATATTAGTTTTGCTCTTATCAAGTAGGTAAGAAGAGAGTGTTGAGACTCCACTTGTTTTTGTTGTTTTTCTTAATTAGTATGAATTGTTTTGAGGATGTATTGGCATTTTATGTTGAACAGAAACATATAACACATAATTGATGTGATTGGTGATGTTATAAAACACATAATTTAGACAAAAAAAATCATTTTGCAAATTGTACAATACAATAAATAAATATTGGTGCAGGGAAAAATTATTTGTAAAAATCGTTAGAAATAATTTTTCAAACAACGCAATCGAACCCCGAAACCAAGTATGACAACATACTTTGACTAATGCACCTAATTAGCACGTTCTGCACACACACTTTTCAAATGATCAAGGTATACTCATTTGTTACACTTGAAAATTTAGCAAATTTTACAATAAAATAAATTAATATTGCTACATAGAAGAATTATTAAAAAATCGTTAAGAATAATACTTTAAATAACGCAATATTATCTATTTCAAGTTCATCAGGGTCTTCGTCACTTATGACACTCTCATCATCTTCCGTTTCAGTTAATCAACACCATAACTGTTCTTGGTTTCCACTGTTCATTCATTAGTTAATACATACACACACTATACAGTTTTCATATAAAAATAATTTCAACTACGTGATATAAGGTCCACAACATATGTTACTCCGTGGAAAACCCCGGAACACGGATACTCGCGTGGAGTGCATACTCCGTGGAAAACCCCGGAACACGGATACTCGCGTGGAGTGCATCAGCACTCCAATCGTGCGACACCACGGGAAAAAAATCAATAGAAAATTGGTTTAGCCCGAATTGGTAGCTGTCATTATACTGACAGGTTCCAGGAGTGTCAGACGGAAGGTAGATGACTGCTCAAGGTCACAAGTGCTGTCAACTGCGTTTTATGAACAAAGCAACATGACTGGAGTGCCACTGCACTCCACGCTAGCACCGGAGTAATAATACTAATTGTTTCGAATAGTATATTTTTGATTTTTTTTTAGTTTCGATGTTTACATATAAAAAATATAGACTCAAGTTATCTTAGTATAATTACGAAATAACAATTAGAAAAATGTTTGTAGAACTCTTTATGTAGAATTATTAGTGTAAGAACACTCATGTGTAATATTTCATTCCCTTTTTAAAACACATTTCTATTATATTATGTCTCGTTTATAGCCAGTATTTATACAAAACCTAATACTGTACGTTATTTAATAAGTTACGTTCGTTAATTTATCCTAAAATATGTTTCATAATTTATTTTAATAACTATTTACTTGTACACTAGCCACATAACTATACTTCACCTCTTCCCTGTGTGTCAGTATTTTTCTGTAGTCCGTTTTCAGCGTAAGCCTGTGGATTCCATCGTGCGCGACTCCTGACGTCTGTGATTTAAAGTGCTTTGATGACTTTTACATGCTGATATAGATCTCAGATAGAAGGAAATACTTAACAATTTATTATATAGTGTTGACAAAGAAAATAACCGTGAGGAAGCAAACCTATGAATGAAATCCAGGAGCGATTAGACGAGAACCCTATAAATAACAGGTTACTGACCTTGATATCCGTCAATCCAATTCAACTCGTCACTATTGTCTGTGACCTAGGTTTCGAACACATAGGTTCATTTTCAAACAAATGTCATTGTTTACTCCATTGGAGGTCGTTCTGTTCTCTTCAATACATCAACACATTTAGACAAACAGTACATTTAAAACAAACAGTACATTTATACATTTAAAACTTTAACATTTATTAACTAAATAACGTGTTTGCCGGCCGGTTTTCACTATCAAACTGGTTATTGTCATATCAGTCAGTGCCTTCTTCCCCCTCCTCCTCCATCGTCAGGTTGACCACTGTCGAGTGGAGTAATATTTTTATTCTTAAAAACTTCTATCACACTGTTAAACAAAACATTGGAACCGTAATTTAATTTATCATTTAGTGTGTTGTCAGGGTCTGTTTTATGAGCCTTGTAAATTTCCAATTCTTCCAAAGATTTAAGATATGGGCCTTTTTTGCATCTATGTAAGATTTTTAAGTTTTCATTAATACTATTTACAGTGTGATTGTTGTTAATCAAATGTTCAGCAAATGTAGATTTTTGTTTTTGTAATTTAGGTTTAGGGAGATGCTCTTTAAACCTAGTCTCAAAAGAACGTCCAGTCTCACCAATATAGAATTTTGGACAATCAGAACACATTAATTTGTAAACTCCAGTGGTTGCGAACATATTAGTATCATTCTTGTGGCAAGGATTTATTAATTTACTCAGTTTACTAATATGAAGTTTTTAAGAATAAAAATATTACTCCACTCGACAGTGGTCAACCTGACGATGGAGGAGGAGGGGGAAGAAGGCACTGACTGATATGACAATAACCAGTTTGATAGTGAAAACCGGCCGGCAAACACGTTATTTAGTTAATCAAATTTTAAAGTTTTAAATGTATAAATGTACTGTTTGTTTTAAATGTACTGTTTGTACTGTTTGTCTAAATGTGTTGATGTATTGAAGAGAACAGAACGACCTCCAATGGAGTAAACAATGACATTTGTTTTGAAAATGAACCTATGTGTTCGAAACCTAGGTCACATACAATAGTGACGAGTTGAATTGGATTGACGGATATCAAGGTCAGTAACCTGTTATTTACTATCCACCAATTCAGGAGGCTTACAAATTAAAATAAAGAGAACCTTATGTTGACAAACCTTCTGCGTCGCCCGTTGACGTGAGTCTGGACTCTAAACTTTTGTTGAAAATTAATTGAAAAAGTAAGAAAACGTGCAACCTACGATATAAAGAGAGCATGCATTTTCATTGGCGTAAACTGAGCAGAAGATCAACCTCCCGCTAGTGAGAACGACCACGACTAAAAGGCTGATGACTTTAGATTTTGCTGCTATTGTACATAATTTTTCGTATTTACTTATTAATATTACTAATTATTTATTTTTATTTTATTTTCATTTGCCTAAAAATGTGTATGAATAAAAATGACGATTATTCCAATAAAACTTATGCGTTCTTAGATTTATAGAATAGCAGGCTCATTTTATAGATACATTTAGTCTAAAACGATATTATTTATTCACAAGAAGAGAAACTACACTACTTACAATGCTATAGTATTTGAACATGCAACATTTCTTCAAAGAAAACACATTTTCATAACACATCTGTAAGTTTTTTCTAGCCTGGTGGAATCAACAGTGCGCGACCCCTGGCTTTTGTGACACGACCCCTCACGGGTTGACAAATTGAACGATTCAAATCTTTAACGATAAGAAACTTAGTTGACACATGTTTTAATCAACATTCAGATTTCCTATGTTTAAAACAAACAAATTTTAATACATCATTCAAAGTGAAAAAACATGTAATAAATATTATCATAAAATAAAAAATACATTCGCATAGTAGTTGACTCACCCCATCCTAGAATGACGTACACTTTAATAGAATTACTGTCAGAAAAGACAGCGAACAATAACTGGTGCAAGTATGTTCCTTCCATCAGGATCCAAGTGTAGTTGGCGAAGTTGAAGTACTGCCAAACATGCATTACCACCTTGCACTGCCAGTTATGCTTGTAACATTGTTCACACAGGTTGTAAGTTAATAATAGAAATATAACGTCAAAGTCTATGTACAAATTATAAATTATAATAATTAATTGGTCATTTGTACATGAGGAACACTATAAACATTAATAGAAATCATTAACCTAATAAGCCGCCGAATTTTTTTATAATACAAATTTAAACATTACCAGATTTGAAAACTACTCTATTAACTCTATATTTTAGCGAATTTCTTATGGAAAAGTGAGCTTTTCACATGACCCGCATGGTAACAGTTGAGCCCGGGACCATGATAGAAGTTCATAACTCAACCCCCTGAACACGATTTGGGTGGTGATTCAAAATTGTATATATATACATATATATATATATATATATACATAAATATTAAACAATTTCATTGACTAACTGAGCACCCTTTTTAATTTTTATTAATTATTTATTTTAAAAAATACCGTACGTCTTTGGGATTTTAGTTTATTATGAAGTGGTGCAAAACAAGAACCTAGCCTTGTTTGTAAATGAAATTTATATAAATCATAGGGTAAATCTTGAATAGTAAAGAAGAGAGGAGATGGTTTTTATATGTACGTATATGTTATGTTTTTTTTTCTTATTTTTCTCTTTGATTGGGTGCATTTGTTGTGGTATCAATGAATTTAGGATATTTGTTGGAATTTTTTCCTGATGTATGTAGATGTTCAATTATTCTTTAACATTTAATTTTTCTCGTTGTTTTTCGAACTCTAGTGTTGATAAATTTTCTGTTATGTTTTGTAGATGTATTGATGTTATTGAATGTTCTGCGAAGTTGAAATAGTTTTGTTTCTAAAAAAATTAATAAAATTGATGTCAATCCGTTCAAAAAAAATTATTTATTGGCACAGATATGTACATGTATTATTTGTATGGTATGATCTATTTGAAGGAACAACAAATGAAGCTGAGAATTGGTTGAAACATAAATACATGTGGCGGCAAAGTCACATGACGAAATTAATAACATATGTTTTATTATTTATAACTAATTATTACCTGTTTGTTTACAATCAGTTGTTTCTTACTTTCAGGTTCAGAACACTAAAATACATTCCCTCTTACCAATCTCGGCTTATTCATTTTAGCACGACGTATTTTCCTTCATACATTATCACCGACGATACAATTGATAGGATAAAAATTAAGATTTATAAGCTTCCTTGTCATTACAATAACAAAGATAGAACAAAACACTAATTTGACATACACAGAAAACCTACCACGACATTTCATCATTCCCCATCATTTTAACCACCCATGGAATCACAAAAAAGCAACATTTCACTCACGTATTCACAGACTCGTAAATATTCCACTCTCAACAGAAAAATTCATAAAAGACCACAAAAAACACCACAAAATATATAACAGAACAAAATGGATACAAAACAAAAATGAGATACAGTATGATAAAGAAAAAAACTAAAAATAAGAATCAACCCAAACATTAAAATCAAATGAAGTGAAAATTAAATATATGTACGTAACATACAACAATTAAATGGACAAAGTCATAAGAAAAACACTCAAAAACACTAGTGTTAAATTAAGCTACAAAACAAAGATTAACATTTCTCATTAAATAAACAACAAAACGAGGCATGAAATAAAAGACAATACGTAATCATCTCATGTAATTCTTAGGGATAATAGATAAATTGGTAGAACTTGCTTAGTTATTGACATAATTTGATAAAATGTTGCATGTGTTTTTACTTCATGAACAGCATAATATAAGCTTACTACCATGTAAAATAACCCTTATTGCAGCAAACCTGCACACTCAGTATTATTATATTACTATGATGGGAATAATATAAGTTCTGGGAAATTCGCTCCACTCACGCCAGCGTGTTGCGTGCGATCTCGTTATTGTACTTCTTGGTCTAATGAAAAGACAATTCACGGATGGAAATCATAACCATCTTAAAACATAATCTTCTTTGTTTTGGCTAAAAGATTTTTTATTCGTTAGAATATATTATTTATCAGTAAATTAAAAAATATGAAATACAATGTTTTTTGTACAACATATTTTATGTTTGAACAACTATAAAAATATACTTTTTATTTGCATTTAACACGTCTACCTCTTTGTATGTAATACTGGGTCAGGACCATTATGGTGCAATATTTAGCTGGAAATTTTTTCTCCTTGAATTATTACCATCAAATCCCCATGAACAAGTTCAGAAATCTCTCACCGACCCCATTAAATTGGATGTCCAGGGAAAGTGGTAGTCAGGTCCCCAGACAGAAAGGAGTATCCAAGATTACAAATATTATCTTAAAAAAATAGTAATGGAAAAAGTAGCTTTTTGAAATAATTCACCCTATTCACATCTCTACAGTGGTGTAAGTGTTTCCGACAATTGTATAGGGCGACTTATGTAACCCGGTTGATCGTGACACTTTCTACGACGAAAACGAAACTATTTAGAAAGATGACTGGAATATAAAAAGTCACCATTACAGTTGTAATAGCTGTAATTTAAACGAGTTTTAAATTGAACACTAGGACTATTTAAAGTAGGCCCTACCTGGTTCTCGTAGAGGTAGTATGTCTCATGCCCCCAGAAGACGAGATCTGAGGGTTGGCCCGCCCTTCGCACGAACAAGACGTCCTTGAGCAATTTTATAATAGTGAACAAGATGAACGACAGAAAGAGGTTCATGTGCAGCTTGTTACGCGGGCACCTCAGCGTCCTAAACACAGATCAACTGATCATATTACAGTACCCTGATTCCGGACATCAGGCAAGTAAAATGTAACATTTTCCTCCTGAAGGAAATTCTCTATCGATGCAAGTGTTCATGAAGGGTGCAAATTGTACTAATCAAAATAATACGGTGTAAAATTGGTCCTACTTATTGAACCTTTTCAATTAAAAATAATTCTTAATCTCTATTATTTCTGCAAATCTCTGCAAATCAGTGGTCAATCATTTATTAAACAGAAACAAAAATTTTTCTAACGTGAAGGCTTTATGTAGCCTTGAAAAGATGAAATGAAAATGAAAATGAAAAGATATAGAAAATAGTCATAAAAAATAATAATAATAATGATGAAAAAATATAAAATGTTCGCTAATAATGTGTTATTCAGACACTTGGTTCGGTCTCTCAAACCAAACATTTTTATTCTTAAAACCCACAGCCCTTAAAAACTAAAATACGGACATTAACACTCTTTTGATCTCATTACTATTCCACCATTTATATAAGCAGGCAGGTCAGAAAATGTTATATAAAAATATATAGTTTAAAAAGTTATTGTTTCTGTATTTATAATCCCGTTTTAAATGTTACGTCTCTCTATTGACTTTACTATAAACTGCAGTACAAAAATAAGTACAGTACTAATTGTACAAAGATAGTACTGGACGCCTTCCTGTGTCCAGTAAAAATTATGATGCAAGCTGCATCTTTAGATATTACGTTCACAACACACTCATTTGCATGTATCTATCATGTATCCCTGTATTTATCCTACCAATATAATATCAGAATATCAAGTAACATTGAGATTCGTTTGACTCATTACTATCATATTTTAACTTGAATCTAGGCTATTTAAAAACAATAGAGCCTATATTTTTGCTTTTACCTAAAAAAGGGCAAAAATATAGGCACATACAAGACATAATAGTACTTAAGTACTACAAAAGGCTATATATATATATATATATATATATATATATATATATATATACCCCAGATCTGACTCACTGACTGATCCCAGTTTCTCGAAACTTTGAGGCTTTTAAGCTTCAAATTTGGTACACAGATTATATTTAAGGTCTAGATGAATACTAAGAAAGGATTTTTCAAAACTCCCAAATAAATCTGCTCTACAGTGGGTCAAAGTCCCCGTGTTGACCTTATGGGGAGTAAATTTGTTTCTAATTTTCTACAAACATTTGATTTCTAAAGCTACAGCTGTTAGTTTACTTTCCATTTACAGTGTAAATTTCTATTCAATGCCTCCTGTATGACTTGTCGATTTAAAACTATCAAGTAAGTAAATACTGTAAAAAATGAACAGTTTTCCTTGCCACGTTCATAGTTCACAGTATTGAGAGTTTATGTACCTATTTCTTTATTTTGGGTCTAATTAAATGTTATATCTTAATAAACGCCATAGTATTGTATACTGATTGATTTATTTCGATTATCTCTCTAAATAATGAAACAAAGTCATGTTGGTTACACCAATTTAGAATAGCTAAAAACTATACCGTGATCCAGAATATCTAAATCTTTCACAACGATGAAGAAATGCTATTTGACTTCGTAACATGGCCAATCTTAAAGTTAACACATATTTACTGTAGGGCGTTACGAAGTTAGTATATATTATACATATAGCATATTCCCTACGATTATTTTTTTAATTAATTAAAAAAATTACTATTTTTGAAATATATTTTTTTTGTATGGCCAGTTTATTAATAATTAAAAACTAAAATGTTTCATAATATTACAATGGTAAACACCACCCATAACAATACATTTCGAACAAACAATGTCTAGACAATTTTAATTATTAGGCTTTTATCGTTTTTATCCGCATTTGTTGAGCGTGTAGCCAAAATTACTTAAAATTTAATTTTTTTATAGTTGAAGATTTTGGGTTGGCATTGATTAAATAGTACATACAAAATAAATAAATTATTCCTTATAATCTGTCACAAATGTTACATGTTAAATTAGTTTTTTGTATTCACGTTTACTCACTTTATAGTAGCAAATATATAGAAAGCAATGATGAGCATGAAGATCGAGACGACGTCGCCCACCATGGACACTGCATTCACCAGGGGGCCGTATTGCTGCAACAACATATCATTACTAAATATAATTTCAATAGTTTACATTCAATAAAATTAGTTTCAAATCAGCCATTCATTGAAATGCTAAGAAACCTATATGGGTAAAAGATAAACGTATTTTTTACTATTTAAGAAGTGGTTTAGTGGTTAGATTACAAGTGAGTTACACTCTAAAAAAAAAATAGAAATTGTTTTCACAAATAAATATATTTTATTTAAGCCTTAATATCGTTAATTTGACTAATACATCGTTTGAGTATAAAACATTGCATTAAGGAACCAAACTGTGACTAATTTATTATACACAACAAGTGTATTTTTTAAATGGATCCTTTCTTTAGTTGAAAATACACATTTTTTCAGCTATACACATTTTATAGGTTATTTGTTTTTTTTTTGTTTTGGCCGTTTAATTGGTAAAACCATTTGAAAAGTCTGACACGCAATTCCCAAGGTGCGAACATCAAGTTTTCTCAACTAAGTTTGGTATTAAAAAAAAAAAACTCATAGAGTGTAAAATTCATATGCACTAATGCGTTAGTTCATGATCAGCTAGTCATCTCGTTTTATTGGCCAGTCAAATTATGACCTCGGATCAGCTGTTTAGTGGTATTTTTCAACAATGTGAACGATTTTAACATTTCTTGACAAATGTTTAGTAAAAACATGGAAGTAATAAACGACGCTCTTTTACAGAATTAGTAGTTGTTAAATATTAATAATTGTAATGATAATAAATAAAATAAATACGGTAATTAAAATTATTAATAATGACAACAAATAATACATTTACAATATATATAATCCCTAAGCAAATTAAATACTCCGCATATGACTAATCGATATATTAAAAAATTCCCACAAAGAAAACCACTCACAGCAGTCAGAGAAGAGTTCCTGACATTTGTAAAACGTAAATTGTCTTCGGTCTCTATGACACTTGAATGGCACTCTGTGTAGTTGGTCCAGGTAGCATTAGTACCATTGTTGAAGAACCATTCTCCCACCTCCGTGCACACCTTGGTAGCGACCCTCTGTAACACAGAGTAACATTGTGTATAGTTGGTCCAGGTGGCGTTAGTACCATTGTTGAAGAACCATTATCCCATCTCCGTGCACACCTTGGTAGCGACCCTCTGAAACACAGACAAACATTGTGTATAGTTGGTCCAGGTGGCGTTAGTACCATTGTTGAAGAACCATTATCCCATCTCCGTGCACACCTTGGTAGCGACCCTCTGTAACACAGACAAACATTGTGTATAGTTGGGCTAGGTGGCGTTGGTACCATTGTTGAAGAACCATTCTCCCGCCTCCGTGCACACCTTGGTAGCGACCCTCTATAACACAGAGTAACATTATGTGTAGTTGGTCTAGGTGGCGTTAGTACCATTGTTGAAGAACCATTCTCCCATCTCCGTGCACACCTTGGTAGCGACCCTCTGAAACACAGACAAACATTGTGTATAGTTGGTCCAGGTGGCGTTAGTACCATTGTTGAAGAACCATTATCCCATCTCCGTGCACACCTTGGTAGCGACCCTCTGTAACACAGAGTAACATTATGTGTAGTTGGTCCAGGTGGCGTTAGTACCATTGTTGAAGAACCATTATCCCATCTCCGTGCACACCTTGGTAGCGACCCTCTGAAACACAGACAAACATTGTGTATAGTTGGTCCAGGTGGCGTTAGTACCATTGTTGAAGAACCATTATCCCATCTCCGTGCACACCTTGGTAGCGACCCTCTGTAACACAGACGAACATTGTGTATAGTTGGTCCAGGTGGCGTTAGTACCATTGTTGAAGAACCATTATCCCATCTCCGTGCACACCTTGGTAGCGACCCTCTGAAACACAGACAAACATTGTGTATAGTTGGTCCAGGTGGCGTTAGTACCATTGTTGAAGAACCATTATCCCATCTCCGTGCACACCTTGGTAGCGACCCTCTGTAACACAGACAAACATTGTGTATAGTTGGTCCAGGTGGCGTTAGTACCATTGTTGAAGAACCATTATCCCATCTCCGTGCACAGATTGGTAGCGACCCTCTATAACACAGACAAACATTGTGTATAGTTGGTCCAGGTGGCGTTAGTACCATTGTTGAAGAACCATTATCCCATCTCCGTGCACACCTTGGTAGCGACCCTCTGCAACACGGACAAACATTGTGTATAGTTGGTCCAGGTGGCGTTAGTACCATTGTTGAAGAACCATTCTCCCATCTCCGTGCACACCTTGGTAGCGACCCTCTGCAACACGGACAAACATTGTGTATAGTTGGTCCAGGTGGCGTTAGTACCATTGTTGAAGAACCATTATCCCATCTCCGTGCACACCTTGGTAGCGACCCTCTGTAACACAGACAAACATTGTGTATAGTTGGTCCAGGTGGCGTTAGTACCATTGTTGAAGAACCATTATCCCATCTCCGTGCACACCTTGGTAGCGACCCTCTGTAACACAGACAAACATTGTGTATAGTTGGTCCAGGTGGCGTTAGTACCATTGTTGAAGAACCATTATCCCATCTCCGTGCACACCTTGGTAGCGACCCTCTGTAACACAGACAAACATTGTGTATAGTTGGTCCAGGTGGCGTTAGTACCATTGTTGAAGAACCATTCTCCCACCTCCGTGCACACCTTGGTAGCGACCCTTTGTAACACAAACATTGTGTATAGTTGGTCCAGGTGGCGTTAGTACCATTGTTGAAGAACCATTCTCCCATCTCCGTGCACACCTTGGTAGCGACCCTCTGAAACACAGACAAACATTGTGTATAGTTGGTCCAGGTGGCGTTAGTACCATTGTTGAAGAACCATTCTCCCATCTCCGTGCACACCTTGGTAGCGACCCTCTATAACACAGAGTAACATTATGTGTAGTTGGTCCAGGTGGCGTTAGTACCATTGTTGAAGAACCATTATCCCATCTCCGTGCACAGATTGGTAGCGACCCTCTATAACACAGACAAACATTGTGTATAGTTGGTCCAGGTGGCGTTAGTACCATTGTTGAAGAACCATTATCCCATCTCCGTGCACACCTTGGTAGCGACCCTCTATAACACAGAGTAACATTATGTGTAGTTGGTCCAGGTGGCGTTAGTACCATTGTTGAAGAACCATTATCCCATCTCCGTGCACACCTTGGTAGCGACCCTCTGCAACACGGACAAACATTGTGTATAGTTGGTCCAGGTGGCGTTAGTACCATTGTTGAAGAACCATTCTCCCATCTCCGTGCACACCTTGGTAGCGACCCTCTGTAACACAGACAAACATTGTGTATAGTTGGTCCAGGTGGCGTTAGTACCATTGTTGAAGAACCATTATCCCATCTCCGTGCACACCTTGGTAGCGACCCTCTGTAACACAGACAAACATTGTGTATAGTTGGTCCAGGTGGCGTTAGTACCATTGTTGAAGAACCATTCTCCCGCCTCCGTGCACACCTTGGTAGCGACCCTCTATAACACAGAGTAACATTATGTGTAGTTGGTCCAGGTGGCGTTAGTACCATTGTTGAAGAACCATTATCCCATCTCCGTGCACACCTTGGTAGCGACCCTCTGTAACACAGACAAACATTGTGTATAGTTGGTCCAGGTGGCGTTAGTACCATTGTTGAAGAACCGTTCTCCCACCTCCGTGCACACATTGGTAGCGACCCTCTGTAACACAGACAAACATTGTGTATAGTTGGTCCAGGTGGCGTTAGTACCATTGTTGAAGAACCATTCTCCCGCCTCCGTGCACACATTGGTAGCGACCCTGTGTAACACAGAGTAACATTATGTGTAGTTGGTCCAGGTGGCGTTAGTACCATTGTTGAAGAACCATTCTCCCGCCTCCGTGCACACCTTGGTAGCGACCCTCTGTAACACAGACAAACATTGTGTATAGTTGGTCCAGGTGGCGTTAGTACCATTGTTGAAGAACCATTCTCCTGCCTCCGTGCACACCTTGGTAGTGACCCTTTGTAACACAGACAAACATTGTGTAGTTGGGCTAGGTGGCGTTGGTACCATTGTTGAAGAACCATTCTCCTGCCTCCGTGCACACCTTGGTAGCGACCCTCTGTAACACAGACAAACATTGTGTATAGTTGGTCCAGGTGGCGTTAGTACCATTGTTGAAGAACCATTCTCCCGCCTCCGTGCACACCTTGGTAGCGACCCTCTGTAACACAGACAAACATTGTGTATAGTTGGTCCAGGTGGCGTTAGTACCATTGTTGAAGAACCATTCTCCCGCCTCCGTGCACACATTGGTAGCGACCCTCTGTAACAAAGACGAACATTGTGTATAGTTGGTCCAGGTGGCGTTAGTACCATTGTTGAAGAACCATTCTCCTGCCTCCGTGCACACATTGGTAGCGACCCTCTATAACACAGAGTAACATTATGTGTAGTTGGTCCAGGTGGCGTTAGTACCATTGTTGAAGAACCATTCTCCCACCTCCGTGCACACCTTGGTAGCGACCCTCTGTAACACAGACAAACATTGTGTGTAGTTGGTCCAGGTGGCGTTAGTACCATTGTTGAAGAACCATTCTCCTGCCTCCGTGCACACATTGGTAGCGACCCTCTATAACACAGAGTAACATTATGTGTAGTTGGTCTAGGTGGCGTTAGTACCATTGTTGAAGAACCATTCTCCTGCCTCCGTGCACACATTGGTAGCGACCCTCTGTAACACAGAGTAACATTATGTGTAGTTGGTCCAGGTGGCGTTAGTACCATTGTTGAAGAACCATTCTCCTGCCTCCGTGCACACATTGGTAGCGACCCTCTGTAACACAGACAAACATTGTGTATAGTTGGTCCAGGTGGCGTTAGTACCATTGTTGAAGAACCATTCTCCCACCTCCGTGCACACATTGGTAGCGACCCTCTATAACACAGAGTAACATTATGTGTAGTTGGTCCAGGTGGCGTTAGTACCATTGTTGAGGAACCATCCTCCTGCCTCCGTGCACACATTGGTAGCGACCCTCTGTAACACAGAGTAACATTATGTGTAGTTGGTCCAGGTGGCGTTAGTACAATTGTTGAGGAACCATCCTCCTGCCTCCGTGCACACATTGGTAGCGACCCTCTATAACACAGAGTAACATTATGTGTAGTTGGTCCAGGTGGCGTTAGTACAATTGTTGAGGAACCATCCTCCTGCCTCCGTGCACACATTGGTAGCGACCCTCTATAACACAGAGTAACATTATGTGTAGTTGGTCTAGGTGGCGTTAGTACCATTGTTGAAGAACCATTCTCCTGCCTCCGTGCACACCTTGGTAGCGACCCTCTATAACACAGAGTAACATTATGTGTAGTTGGTCTAGGTGGCGTTAGTACCATTGTTGAAGAACCATTCTCCTGCCTCCGTGCACACATTGGTAGCGACCCTCTATAACACAGAGTAACATTATGTGTAGTTGGTCTAGGTGGCGTTAGTACCATTGTTGAAGAACCATTCTCCTGCCTCCGTGCACACCTTGGTAGCGACCCTGTGTAACACAGAGTAACATTGTGTAGTTGGGCTAGGTGGCGTTGGTACCATTGTTGAAGAACCATTCTCCTGCCTCCGTGCACACCTTGGTAGCGACCCTCTGTAACACAGACAAACATTGTGTATAGTTGGTCCAGGTGGCGTTAGTACCATTGTTGAAGAACCATTCTCCCGCCTCCGTGCACACATTGGTAGCGACCCTCTGTAACACAGAGTAACATGTGTATAGTTGGTCCAGGTGGTGTTAGTACTATTGTTGAAGAACCATTCTCCTGCCTCCGTGCACACATTGGTAGCGACCCTCTATAACACAGAGTAACATTATGTGTAGTTGGTCTAGGTGGCGTTAGTACCATTGTTGAAGAACCATTCTCCTGCCTCCGTGCACACCTTGGTAGCGACCCTGTGTAACACAGACAAACATTGTGTATAGTTGGGCTAGGTGGCGTTGGTACCATTGTTGAAGAACCATTCTCCTGCCTCCGTGCACACATTGGTAGCGACCCTGTGTAACACAGACAAACATTGTGTATAGTTGGTCCAGGTGGCGTTAGTACTATTGTTGAAGAACCATCCTCCCGCCTCCGTGCACACATTGGTAGCGACCCTCTATAACACAGAGTAACATTATGTGTAGTTGGTCTAGGTGGCGTTAGTACCATTGTTGAAGAACCATTATCCCATCTCCGTGCACACATTGGTAGCGACCCTGTGTAACACAGACAAACATTGTGTATAGTTGGTCCAGGTGGCGTTAGTACTATTGTTGAAGAACCATCCTCCCGCCTCCGTGCACACATTGGTAGCGACCCTGTGTAACACAGACAAACATTGTGTGTAGTTGGTCCAGGTGGCGTTAGTACTATTGTTGAAGAACCATTTCCTCTCCGTGCACACATTGGTAGCGACCCTCTGTAACACAGACAAACATTGTGTATAGTTGGTCCAGGTGGCGTTAGTACTATTGTTGAAGAACCATCCTCCCGCCTCCGTGCACACATTGGTAGCGACCCTGTGTAACACGGAGTAACATTATGTGTAGTTGGTCCAGGTGGCGTTAGTAACGGGTGTTTCAAAAAGGACGCACATGGAAGTTTGAGAATGTGAATTTATTACATTAAGTTATTAAAGTAATTATAAGTTATGCTGTATGAAATTATTACCTTTATTATATTAAAATTACCTTTAAAACTTCACAATAAATGTTCAAAATGGCTTCCTCTACTAGTAATGCAGGTTCGAACACGTTTCATAACATTTGCAGCCACTTTTCGTAGTGTTTGCTCAGAAATGATTTTAATCTCACTTTCAATATTAGCCTTCAATTCGTCAAGTGTATGAGGATTGTTATTAAAAACCTCACTTTTTAAATTCCCCCAAAGAAAAAAGTCAGCTGGAGTAAGATCTGGGGATCTTGGCGGCCACAATCCTTTTGATATCACACGATGGTCAAAAAATTCTCGTAACATATTCATCGTTTCAGCAGAAGGCATTATGCCATACATGTTGCATTATCCTGCTGAAACCAACAATTTCGATCGTCTAATTCTAACAACGCTATAAATTAATTGTTCAATTAGGTTGCGATACACAACACCTGTTGCGTTTAAAGTAAAGTAAGACTCATGAGAAAACCACACTACTTTCTTCCGCATCATGCTGTACTCAAAGAAAGCAGTAGTACGACTAAACTCAGGACTGTTTTCGATGCGAGTTGTAAAACGAGTTCAGGGCTCTGCTTAAACAAAATTCTATTGACAGGTCCTAAACTTCAAAACAACATTTGTGATTTATTGTTACAATTTCGCAAATACAACTATGTGTTTTGTTGTGATATTCGTCAGATGTACCGTCAAATTGTGATTCATCCTGATGATAGGGATTTTCAATTAATACTGTGGAGAACACAATCTCATGAACCCATTTCTACTTACAAGCTTAACACCGTTACTTATGGTATGAACAGCTCTCCGTATCTTGCTATTAAAACATTACATCAGTTAGCCGACGACGAAGGTCAGTCATTTCCAGATGCCGCTCATGTTCTACGGAATAACACATACGTTGATGACATCATAATGGGTGCTGATACTGAATCAGAAGCTGTAATGTTACAACAAAATCTTGTCACTTTATTATCTAAAGGTTGCTTTGAACTACGAAAATGGGTGTCAAACTCACCTAAAATATTGTCTAATATACCTGAAACTCATTTGGAAACTCCAAAAAATTCTCGATAACTCTGAAACTCCACAATTCAAAGTGTTAGGTCTTCAATGGTCTCCTACCACGATGCATTTTCATATAATGTCAAAACTCCTGCTACAAACAAACCTTCCACTAAACGCTCTGTTCTCAGTACAATTGCCCAGATTTATGATCCCTGTGGATTTTTAGTGCCATTTATTATGCTTGCAAAATGTTTTATGCAATTGCTCTGGACTAAAGGATTATCCTGGGATACTACATTACCTTCTGACTTAAGTTCACAGTGGAACTCTTTTTGTGGCAATATTAAATTGTTGTTAAACATTACAATCCCTCGATCTTTTGGATTTTCATCTTCATGCAATATAGAACTTCATGGATTTTGCGACGCTTCCGAACGAGGATATGCTGCAGTGATCTATTTAAGATGTCTATCCCTCACACAAAATGTTTCTATAAAACTCCTAATGGCCGAAAGTCGTGTAGCGCCACTTAAACGTGTTATAATACCAAGGTTAGAACTATGTGCAACGCATCTACTGGCACAAATGGTTTCCCATTGCAAATCTATATTTTCTAACAAGTTTTCTTTCGATAACATTTATTTATGGTCAGACTCATCGAACACATAACAAAATAGAAGCGCTACTTGGAACACCGAAGTGAAGCCAAATCCGCCATCTTGGCCCGATCAATCGCCTCGAATCCGCGCATCAGTGAGCTCAGTTCACATTAAACGCCGCGACAAATACACGATCATAAACTATACTATTAATTGAATGAAATTGCTGAAATTTTGCAAACTTGTAGTTTAGATACTGAGGATAGCGATAGTGTTGATTTAAAGATCACATTAATTATAATAACTAATTAATTAAATTATATTTAAACACTTGTCGATCCATTTTCTAGATCTAGACATGAAAAAGTTGTATAGCGAGGATTTTTTTTATTTTTTGGTCAGAGACTTTTTGTCAGCGAGAAAGTTTTAGGTAAATAACCAAATTTAATTATACAATTCACAAATTTTTTTTATCATGTTTGGTTTTCTTGCAAAGTTAGGTATAATACCGGTGGGAATTACTTCCGTCACATCGCGCCGCGCCCGACTACGCGACGGGTCGGCCGCGGCCAAATTAAGTCAATGTTACCCTTATGTAATGTTATTAATTACATTTTAAATTAAATGTTCACAATGGATTTCACAATTATGATTAAATACATTTTTACAAATATTTATTAAGAGGCGGCAGGAGTCAGTCCAGGCGCTCACACGCTTGACATGACATGGGTTTAATTATCTTTTAATTGCTCGTAAAGGAAATTTATTAAAAACAAAATACCAAATAAAAAGTATTTTATAGGCCCTTATCTACATATTTATGTGTTAAAATACCAAAACTAATGCTTAGAAATATTTTATATTTTTGAAATTAGAAAATTAAAATCCCATTAGGATTTAACAAAACTAATTTCGTTGTATTATTTTTGTTTATCAATGGAAAATTTCAAACTTTGGCCCTTAATAAACTTCACATATTCATAAATAAAATGTATTGAATAACTTTTAGTATTTGATTTGCTCTTAGCCATAATAATTTTTTTTAATTTTATAATTTGATACAATAATATTTTTTTAGAGTGCGTGCACTGTTCACGCACTTTAAAAAAAATTATTATGGCTAAGAGCAAATCAAATACTAAAAGTTATTCAATACATTTTATTTATGAATATGTGAAGTTTATTTAGGTCCAAAGTTTGAAATATTTTCCTTCGATAAACAAAAATAATATAACGGAACTAGTTTTGTTATATCCTTATGGGATTTTAATTTTCTAATTAAAAAAAAATAAAATATTTCTAAGCATTAGTTTTGGTATTTTAACACATAAATATGTAGATAAGGGCCTATAAAATACTTTTATTTGGTATTTTGTTTTTAATAAATTTCCTTTACGAGCAATTAAAAGATAATTAAACCCATGTCATGTCAAGCGTGTGAGCGCCTGGACTGACTCCTGCCGCCTCTTAATAAATATTTGTAAAAATGTATTTAATCATAATTGTGAAATCCATTGTGAACATTTAATTTAAAATGTAATTAATAACATTACATAAGGGTAACATTGACTTAATTTGGCCGCGGCCGACCCGTCGCGTAGTCGGGCGCGGCGCGATGTGACGGAAGTAATTCCCACCGGTATTATACCTAACTTTGCAAGAAAACCAAACATGATAAAAAAAATTTGTGAATTGTATAATTAAATTAGGTTATTTACCTAAAACTTTCTCGCTGACAAAAAGTCTCTGACCAAAAAATAAAAAAAATCCTCGCTATACAACTTTTTCATGTCTAGATCTAGAAAATGGATCGACAAGTGTTTAAATATAATTTAATTAATTAGTTATTATAATTAATGTGATCTTTAAATCAACACTATCGCTATCCTCAGTATCTAAACTACAAGTTTGCAAAATTTCAGCAATTTCATTCAATTAATAGTATAGTTTATGATCGTGTATTTGTCGCGGCGTTTAATGTGAACTGAGCTCACTGATGCGCGGATTCGAGGCGATTGATCGGGCCAAGATGGCGGATTTGGCTTCACTAGCAATGCATTGGAAAAGAACGCCGTGTCCTCTCTATTGTATTATGTGCTCGCTGGTCAGACTCAACCATAACTTTGACATGGTTTCAAACTCCGCCATATAGACTAAAAACATTTATCGCTAATCGTGTTTCACAAACTCAAGAGATAGTACCAATCGAATCTTGGAGACACATTTCATCGAAAGACAATCCTGCCGACTGTGCTTCGCGAGGACTTGTAATGTCACAGTTATTAAATCACGCTCTCTGGTGGAACGGTCCGTCATGGCTTGCATTGCCACCTTCCGATTGGCCAAAATCCAAATTTAATCCCATCGTTCTAGATTCTTCACATGAAATTAAAGAAACTCCACTTCCTATCTTGGTTACCTGTCCACAAGAAGAATGGTCCTTATTAACAAAATTTTCCTCTTGGACTAAGTTACAACGTGTTATGTCTTACGTATTACGATTCATTCATAACTGTTGTAAGTCTCCTCACCGTTTTGGAAATCTCTCTATTCAAGAACTTCAAGAATCTCAATTGAAAATTTTTTCTTTAGTACAACGTTCATCTCGATTTATTAATTGATCATTACCACATAAAATATCTTCATGCAGGGCCACAGTTAGTTCAATCATTGCTCTCGAAACATGTCTGGATACTTTCAGCAAGAAGTGTAATCCGTTCTCGAATTTACAAATGTCTAAAATGCTTTAAACATCGTCCGAAAAACTCCGCCCCATTAATGGGTGAACTACCTGCATGTAGAGTGAATCCTGCTCGACCATTCATATCAACAGGAATCGATTTTGGTGGACCATATGACGTTAATGTAGCACATTTGCGTTTCCTTCGTTTAATCAAGGTGTATATCTGTATATTTATATGCATGGTAACCAAAGCCGTACATATTGAAGTAGTAACGGATTTATCAACTGAAGCCTTCATCGCTGCTCTTATGCGTTTTACATCACGACGTGGACTATGTTCCGATATATACTCAGACTGCGGCACAAATTTTATTGGTGCAAACTCAACGCTACGTAAGATAGTTAAATTAACTATTCACAGCAATGACTCGCAGAACCAAATTCAACATTTCTTTAATGCTCAAGGAATAAAATTCCATTTCAATCCACCCGCTTCTCCACACCAAGGTGGACTTTGGGAAAGCGCGATTAAAAGTTCAAAACATCACCTAAGTGTCGGGTATTGGGAAAGTCAATTTTGTCCCTCCCAGAATTTACTACTTTGACAATCAGAATTGAAGCTATGCTGAACTCAAGACCTCTGACTCCGTTGTCACTTGATCCTTCTGACTTTTCTCCATTAACACCAGGACATTTTTTAATTGGTGCGCCGCTAGTGTCCATTCCAGAACAAGATTTTACCGAGATTCCAACAAATCGCTTAAAACACTGGCAACTGGCTTAGCAGTTCTTTCAGCGTATTTGGAAAAGATGGAGCCTTGAATATTTACATACGTTACAACAGAGAACTAAATGAACAACAAACACAGGCAATTTAAAAATCGGTGACCTTGTACTTTTATAAACTCAAACTAGCCCATTAAATTGGCCTCTTGCGCGTGTTGTTGAAGTTTATCCTGGATCTGATGGAACAACACGTGTAGTGAAGATAAAGACTGCAACAGGAACATTAACACGGCCAGCTATCAAACTATTTCCACTACCAACCCAGTGAAGTTGTTGAAGTGATGACACTTCAAAGGGGCCGGTTATGTTGCGTTTAAAGTAAAGTAAGACTCATGAGCTTGACCATCACGCTTATTAATTATTATATGTTACATTTCCCAATCAATTCCAAGTTCCTCTTATATGATTTCCTTAACTTTCTCTTTGTTTTTCCATATAATTAATTTATTTCAAATATCATCATATGATTTCAATATTAATTATGTTTTGTTTATCTGATTTGTTTTTCTTTTGGTTGACATAGCAACCAGTCCAGTTTTTCTTTCTTTACCATTTTTAAACTTTCATTTTTATCAGGTTCTTCATCAATTTTTAATGTAATGTCATAATTCTGTAAAAACGATGTAAAATTGTATTGATCAAGAAATATAAGACTCTGATAATATTGTGACTATTGAAGAATCGAACATGAAGAATGGTGTGGTGAGTGAAATGTAAAAAACTAATAGGCCTAACTTTGTAACTTAATAATGTGAACATTTTTTTGTGTTTAATCTCATATTTGTAAGAACCTGATATTTTGTAAAGAAAAAAAAACAAAGTATATTTTGTATCCAACCCTCTTTTTCTGTATATTGGTCCTTCGAATTTATGCTATGTTTTAAATTTCTTTATTCCGCCCCCAACAACACCATCTACAGATTTGTCCAAAAATAAAGGCCCTACAATACGACGCCGGGAGATCGCACAACAAACTTCAATTTTACGAGCATGTAATGGTCGTTCTTGAAATTCGTGAGGATTTTCAGTGCTCCATATTCGGCAGTTTTGGCTGTTGACGTAACCATCTAAGTGGAACCACGCTTCGTCACTGAAATAAACACGATCCAATATTTTAATACCGTTGTCATTAACATGAGAACGTATCCAACGACAATACTGTATACGTTTCATGGTCAACATCCTTCAGTTCATGAACGACTCCGATGCGGTAAGTACGCAAATTCAATTTTTTAGTAGCCCTGAAAGTGGAAGATAGTGACAATCCAGCCTGTAGAGATAACTTTCTAAGTGATTTCCTGGGTGAGGTAGTCAAACGTTGTTTCACATTGTCCAGAACTTGTTCTGTTAACACTGACGGTCGACTTGTGCTTTTCCGATCCTGTACACTTCCAGTCTCACGAAATTTATCGATCAGACGCGTTACTGTGGTACTGCAGAATTGGGAAATTTCAACCTGAATTCGTCTTTCACTCGTTTGTAAGATTTGTAATCGAAATAACTTTCAAAAATAAACACACGTTCATCCTTTGAAGAAAACCATAGTTGAACATACACAGACACTACAGATTACAAATGAATACTAACAAGCACTAGTAAATGTTAAATGGTGCATGCCGGTTCAACAATGAGAACGGTAGTGCCAACTGTTATTTGGGGGAACAAAAAATTCCCTATACAGAAAAAATATTCCCTCAAACTTCGATGTGCGTCCTTTTTGAAACACTCGGTACCATTGTTGAAGAACCATTCTCCCACCTACGTGCACACCTTGGTAGCGACCCTCTGTAACATAGACAAACATTGTTTATAGTTGGGCTAGGTGGCGTTGGTACCATTGTTGAAGAACCATTCTCCCGACTCCGTGCACACCTTGGTAGCGAACCTCTGTAACATAGACAAACATTATGTATAGGTGGGCTAGGTGGCGTTGGTACCATTATTGAAGAAGCATTCTCCCACCTCCGTGCACACCTTGGTGGCGACCCTCTGTAACACAGACAAACATTGTGTATATTTGGGCTAGGTGGCAATGGTACCATTGTTGAAAAACAATTCTCCCACCTACGTGCACACCTTGGTAGTGACCCTCTGTAACATAGATAAACAATGTGTAGAGTTGGGCTAGGTGGCGTTGGTACCATTATTGAAGAAGCATTCTCCCACCTCCGTGCACACCTTGGTAGCGACCCTCTGTAGCACAGACAAACATTGTGTAGAGTTAGGCTAGGTGGCGTTATTACCATTGTTGAAGAACCATTCTCCCGCCTTCGTGCACACCTTGGTAGCGAACCTCTGTAACACAGACAAACAATGTGTATAGTTGGGCTAGGTGGCGTTGGTACCATTGTTGAAGAACCATTCTCCCACCTCCGTGCACACCTTGGTAGCGACCCTCTGTAACACAGACAAACAATGTGTATAGTTGGGCTAGGTGGCGTTGGTACCATTGTTGAAGAACCATTCTCCCACCTCCGTGCACACCTTGGTAGCGACCCTCTGTAACACAGACAAACATTGTGTATAGTTGGGCTAGGTGGCGTTGGTACCATTGTTGAAGAACCATTCTAACACCTACGTGCACACCTTGGTAGTGACCCTCTGTAACACAGACAAACAATGTGTATAGTTGGGCTAGGTGGCGTTGGTACCATTGTTGAAGAACCATTCTCCCACCTCCGTGCACACCTTGGTAGCGACCCTCTGTAACACAGACAAACAATGTGTATAGTTGGGCTAGGTGGCGTTAGTACCATTGTTGAAGAACCATTCTCCCGCCTTCGTGCACACCTTGGTAGCGACCCTCTGTAGCACAGACAAACATTGTGTAGAGTTAGGCTAGGTGGCGTTATTACCATTGTTGAAGAACAATTCTCCCGCCTTCGTGCACACCTTGGTAGCGAACCTCTGTAACACAGACAAACATTGTGTAAAGTTGGGCTCGGTGGTGTTAGTACTATTGTTGAAGAACCATTCTCCCACCTTCGTGCACACCTTGGTAGCGACCCTCTGTAACACAGACAAACATTGTGTATAGTTGGTATAGGTGGCGATGGTACCATTGTTGAAGAACCATTCTCCCACCTCCGTGCACACCTTGGTAGCGACCCTCTGTAACATAGACAAACATTGTGTATAGTTGGGCTAGGTGGCGATGGTACCATTGTTGAAAAACCATTCTCCCACCTCCGTGCACACCTTGGTAGCGACCCTCTGTAACACAGACAAACATTGTGTATAGTTGGGCTAGGTGGCGATCGTAACATTGTTGAAGCACCATTCTCCCACCTCCGTGCACACCTTGGTAGCGACCCTCTGTAACACAGACAAACATTGTGTATAGTTAGGCTAGGTGGCGATGGTACCATTGTTGAAAAACCATTCTCCCACCTCCGTGCACACCTTGGTAGCGACCCTCTGTAACACAGACAAACATTGTGTATAGTTAGGCTAGGTGGCGTTGGTACCATTGTTGATGAACTATTCTCCCGCCTTCGTGCACACCTTGGTAGCGACCCTCTGTAACACAGACAAACATTGTGTATAGTTGGGCTAGGTGGCGTTAGTACCATTGTTGAAGAACCATTCTCCCACCTCCGTGCACACCTTGGTAGCGACCCTCTGTAACTCAGACAATCATTGTGTATAGTTGGGCTAGGTGGCGTTAGTACCATTGTTGAAGAACCATTCTCCCACCTCCGTGCACACTATGGTAGCGACCCTCTGTAACTCAGAAAAAAATTGTGTATAGTTGGGCTAGGTGGCGTTAGTACCATTGTTGAAGAACCATTCTCCCGCCTTCGTGCACACCTTGGTAGCGACCCTCTGTAACACAGACACACTATATGTATATTTGGGCTAGGTGGCGTTGGTACCATTGTTGAAGCACCATTCTCCCACCTCCGTCCACACCTTGGTAGCGACCCTTTGTAACACAGACAAACATTGTGTATAGTTGGGCTAGGTGGCGTTGGTACCTTTGTTGAAGAACTATTCTCCCACATCCGTGCACACCTTGGTAGCGAACCTCTGTAACATAGACAAACATTATGTATAGTTGGGCTAGATGGCGTTGGTACCATTGTTGAAGAACCATTCTCCCACCTACGTGCACACCTTGGTAGTGACCCTCTGTAACACAGACAAACAATGTGTATAGTTGGGCTAGGTGGCGTTGGTACCATTGTTGAAGAACCATTCTCCCACCTCCGTGCACACCTTGGTAGCGACCCTCTGTAACACAGACAAACATTGTGTATAGTTGGGCTAGGTGGCGTTAGTACCATTGTTGAAGAACCATTCTCCCACCTACGTGCACACCTTGGTAGCGACCCTCTGTAACACAGACAAACAATGTGTATAGTTGGGCTAGGTGGCGTTGGTACCATTGTTGAAGAACCATTCTCCCACCTCCGTGCACACCTTGGTAGCGACCCTCTGTAACACAGACAAACATTGTGTATAGTTGGGCTAGGTGGCGTTGGTACCATTGTTGAAGAACCATTCTCCCACCTCCGTGCACACCTTGGTAGCGACCCTCTGTAACACAGACAAACATTGTGTATAGTTGGGCTAGGTGGCGATGGTACCATTGTTGAAAAACCATTCTCCCACCTCCGTGCACACCTTGGTAGCGACCCTCTGTAACACAGACAAACATTGTGTATAGTTGGGCTAGGTGGCGTTGGTACCATTGTTGAAGAACCATTCTCCCACCTCCGTGCACACCTTGGTAGCGACCCTCTGTAACACAGACAAACATTGTGTATAGTTGGGCTAGGTGGCGATGGTACCATTGTTGAAAAACCATTCTCCCACCTCCGTGCACACCTTGGTAGCGACCCTCTGTAACACAGACAAACATTGTGTATAGTTGGGCTAGGTGGCGTTGGTACCATTGTTGAAGAACCATTCTCCCACCTCCGTGCACACCTTGGTAGCGACCCTCTGTAACACAGACAAACATTGTGTATAGTTGGGCTAGGTGGCGTTGGTACCATTGTTGAAGAACCATTCTCCCCACCTCCGTGCACACCTTGGTAGCGACCCTCTGTAACACAGACAAACATTGTGTATAGTTGGGCTAGGTGGCGTTGGTACCATTGTTGAAGAACCATTCTCCCACCTCCGTGCACACCTTGGTAGCGACCCTCTGTAACACAGACAAACATTGTGTATAGTTGGGCTAGGTGGCGATCGTACCATTGTTGAAAAACCATTCTCCCACCTCCGTGCACACCTTGGTAGCGACCCTCTGTAACACAGACAAACATTGTGTATAGTTGGGCTAGGTGGCGATGGTACCATTGTTGAAAAACCATTCTCCCACCTCCGTGCACACCTTGGTAGCGACCCTCTGTAACACAGACAAACATTGTGTATAGTTGGGCTAGGTGGCGTTGGTACCATTGTTGAAGAACCATTCTCCCACCTCCGTGCACACCTTGGTAGCGACCCTCTGTAACATAGACAAACAATGTGTATAGTTGGGCTAGGTGGCGTTGGTACCATTGTTGAAGAACCATTCTCCCACCTCCGTGCACACCTTGGTAGCGACCCTCTGTAACACAGACAAACATTGTGTAGAGTTAGGCTAGGTGGCGTTGGTACCATTGTTGAAGAACCATTCTCCCACCTACGTGCACACCTTGGTACCGACCCTCTGTAACATAGACAAACATTGTGTATAGTTGGGCTAGGTGGCGTTGGTACCAATGTTGAAGAACCATTCTCCCACCTCCGTGCACACCTTGGTAGCGACCCTCTGTAACACAGACAAACATTGTGTATAGTTGGGCTAGGTGGCGTTGGTACCATTGTTGAAGAACCATTCTCCCACCTCCGTGCACACCTTGGTAGCGACCCTCTGTAACACAGACAAACATTGTGTATAGTTGGGCTAGGTGGCGTTGGTACCATTGTTGAAGAACCATTCTCCCACCTCCGTGCACACCTTGGTAGCGACCCTCTGTAACACAGACAAACATTGTGTATAGTTGGGCTAGGTGGCGTTGGTACCATTGTTGAAGAACCATTCTCCCACCTCCGTGCACACCTTGGTAGCGACCCTCTGTAACACAGACAAACATTGTGTATAGTTGGGCTAGGTGGCGTTGGTACCATTGTTGAAGAACCATTCTCCCACCTCCGTGCACACCTTGGTAGCGACCCTCTGTAACACAGACAAACATTGTGTATAGTTGGGCTAGGTGGCGATGGTACCATTGTTGAAAACCATTCTCCCACCTCCGTGCACACCTTGGTAGCGACCCTCTGTAACACAGACAAACATTGTGTATAGTTGGGCTAGGTGGCGTTGGTACCATTGTTGAAGAACCATTCTCCCACCTCCGTGCACACCTTGGTAGCGACCCTCTGTAACACAGACAAACATTGTGTATAGTTGGGCTAGGTGGCGTTGGTACCATTGTTGAAGAACCATTCTCCCACCTCCGTGCACACCTTGGTAGCGACCCTCTGTAACACAGACAAACATTGTGTATAGTTGGGCTAGGTGGCGTTGGTACCATTGTTGAAGAACCATTCTCCCACCTCCGTGCACACCTTGGTAGCGACCCTCTGTAACACAGACAAACATTGTGTATAGTTGGGCTAGGTGGCGTTGGTACCATTGTTGAAGAACCATTCTCCCACCTCCGTGCACACCTTGGTAGCGACCCTCTGTAACACAGACAAACATTGTGTATAGTTGGGCTAGGTGGCGTTGGTACCATTGTTGAAGAACCATTCTCCCACCTCCGTGCACACCTTGGTAGCGACCCTCTGTAACACAGACAAACATTGTGTATAGTTGGGCTAGGTGGCGTTGGTACCATTGTTGAAGAACCATTCTCCCACCTCCGTGCACACCTTGGTAGCGACCCTCTGTAACACAGACAAACATTGTGTATAGTTGGGCTAGGTGGCGTTGGTACCATTGTTGAAGAACCATTCTCCCACCTCCGTGCACACCTTGGTAGCGACCCTCTGTAACACAGACAAACATTGTGTATAGTTGGGCTAGGTGGCGTTGGTACCATTGTTGAAGAACCATTCTCCCACCTCCGTGCACACCTTGGTAGCGACCCTCTGTAACACAGACAAACATTGTGTATAGTTGGGCTAGGTGGCGTTGGTACCATTGTTGAAGAACCATTCTCCCACCTCCGTGCACACCTTGGTAGCGACCCTCTGTAACACAGACAAACATTGTGTATAGTTGGGCTAGGTGGCGTTGGTACCATTGTTGAAGAACCATTCTCCCACCTCCGTGCACACCTTGGTAGCGACCCTCTGTAACATAGACAAACATTGTGTATAGTTGGGCTAGGTGGCGTTGGTACCATTGTTGAAGAACCATTCTCCCACCTCCGTGCACACCTTGGTAGCGACCCTCTGTAACACAGACAAACATTGTGTATAGTTGGGCTAGGTGGCGTTGGTACCATTGTTGAAGAACCATTCTCCCACCTCCGTGCACACCTTGGTAGCGACCCTCTGTAACACAGACAAACATTGTGTATAGTTGGGCTAGGTGGCGTTGGTACCATTGTTGAAGAACCATTCTCCCACCTCCGTGCACACCTTGGTAGCGACCCTCTGTAACACAGACAAACATTGTGTATAGTTGGGCTAGGTGGCGTTGGTACCATTGTTGAAGAACCATTCTCCCCACCTCCGTGCACACCTTGGTAGCGACCCTCTGTAACACAGACAAACATTGTGTATAGTTGGGCTAGGTGGCGTTGGTACCATTGTTGAAGAACCATTCTCCCACCTCCGTGCACACCTTGGTAGCGACCCTCTGTAACACAGACAAACATTGTGTATAGTTGGGCTAGGTGGCGTTGGTACCATTGTTGAAGAACCATTCTCCCACCTCCGTGCACACCTTGGTAGCGACCCTCTGTAACACAGACAAACATTGTGTATAGTTGGGCTAGGTGGCGTTGGTACCATTGTTGAAGAACCATTCTCCCACCTCCGTGCACACCTTGGTAGCGACCCTCTGTAACACAGACAAACATTGTGTATAGTTGGGCTAGGTGGCGTTGGTACCATTGTTGAAGAACCATTCTCCCACCTCCGTGCACACCTTGGTAGCGACCCTCTGTAACACAGACAAACATTGTGTATAGTTGGGCTAGGTGGCGTTGGTACCATTGTTGAAGAACCATTCTCCCACCTCCGTGCACACCTTGGTAGCGACCCTCTGTAACACAGACAAACATTGTGTATAGTTGGGCTAGGTGGCGTTGGTACCATTGTTGAAGAACCATTCTCCCACCTCCGTGCACACCTTGGTAGCGACCCTCTGTAACACAGACAAACATTGTGTATAGTTGGGCTAGGTGGCGTTGGTACCATTGTTGAAGAACCATTCTCCCACCTCCGTGCACACCTTGGTAGCGACCCTCTGTAACACAGACAAACATTGTGTATAGTTGGGCTAGGTGGCGTTGGTACCATTGTTGAAGAACCATTCTCCCACCTCCGTGCACACCTTGGTAGCGACCCTCTGTAACACAGACAAACATTGTGTATAGTTGGGCTAGGTGGCGTTGGTACCATTGTTGAAGAACCATTCTCCCACCTCCGTGCACACCTTGGTAGCGACCCTCTGTAACACAGACAAACATTGTGTATAGTTGGGCTAGGTGGCGTTGGTACCATTGTTGAAGAACCATTCTCCCACCTCCGTGCACACCTTGGTAGCGACCCTCTGTAACACAGACAAACATTGTGTATAGTTGGGCTAGGTGGCGTTGGTACCATTGTTGAAGAACCATTCTCCCGCCTCCGTGCACACCTTGGTAGCGACCCTCTGTAACACAGACAAACATTGTGTAGAGTTAGGCTAGGTGGCGTTGGTACCATTGTTGAAGAACCATTCTCCCACCTCCGTGCACACCTTGGTAGCGACCCTCTGTAACACAGACAAACATTGTGTATAGTTGGGCTAGGTGGCGTTGGTACCATTGTTGAAGAACCATTCTCCCGCCTCCGTGCACACCTTGGTAGCGACCCTCTGTAACACAGACAAACATTGTGTATAGTTGGGCTAGGTGGCGTTGGTACCATTGTTGAAGAACCATTCTCCCACCTCCGTGCACACCTTGGTAGCGACCCTCTGTAACACAGACAAACATTGTGTATAGTTGGGCTAGGTGGCGTTGGTACCATTGTTGAAGAACCATTCTCCCACCTCCGTGCACACCTTGGTAGCGACCCTCTGTAACACAGACAAACATTGTGTATAGTTGGGCTAGGTGGCGTTAGTACCATTGTTGAAGAACCATTCTCCCACCTCCGTGCACACCTTGGTAGCGACCCTCTGTAACACAGACAAACATTGTGTATAGTTGGGCTAGGTGGCGTTGGTACCATTGTTGAAGAACCATTCTCCCGCCTCCGTGCACACCTTGGTAGCGACCCTCTGTAACACAGACAAACATTGTGTATAGTTGGGCTAGGTGGCGTTGGTACCATTGTTGAAGAACCATTCTCCCTCTCCGTGCACACCTTGGTAGCGACCCTCTGTAACACAGACAAACATTGTGTATAGTTGGGCTAGGTGGCGTTGGTACCATTGTTGAAGAACCATTCTCCCACCTCCGTGCACACCTTGGTAGCGACCCTCTGTAACACAGACAAACATTGTGTATAGTTGGGCTAGGTGGCGTTGGTACCATTGTTGAAGAACCATTCTCCCGCCTCCGTGCACACCTTGGTAGCGACCCTCTGTAACACAGACAAACATTGTGTATAGTTGGGCTAGGTGGCGTTGGTACCATTGTTGAAGAACCATTCTCCCGCCTCCGTGCACACCTTGGTAGCGACCCTCTGTAACACAGACAAACATTGTGTATAGTTGGGCTAGGTGGCGTTAGTACCATTGTTGAAGAACCATTCTCCCGCCTCCGTGCACACCTTGGTAGCGACCCTCTGTAACACAGACAAACATTGTGTATAGTTGGGCTAGGTGGCGTTGGTACCATTGTTGAAGAACCATTCTCCCGCCTCCGTGCACACCTTGGTAGCGACCCTCTGTAACACAGACAAACATTGTGTATAGTTGGGCTAGGTGGCGTTGGTACCATTGTTGAAGAACCATTCTCCCACCTCCGTGCACACCTTGGTAGCGACCCTCTGTAACACAGACAAACATTGTGTATAGTTGGGCTAGGTGGCGTTGGTACCATTGTTGAAGAACCATTCTCCCACCTCCGTGCACACCTTGGTAGCGACCCTCTGTAACACAGACAAACATTGTGTATAGTTGGGCTAGGTGGCGTTGGTACCATTGTTGAAGAACCATTCTCCCACCTCCGTGCACACCTTGGTAGCGACCCTCTGTAACACAGACAAACATTGTGTATAGTTGGGCTAGGTGGCGTTGGTACCATTGTTGAAGAACCATTCTCCCACCTCCGTGCACACCTTGGTAGCGACCCTCTGTAACACAGACAAACATTGTGTATAGTTGGGCTAGGTGGCGTTGGTACCATTGTTGAAGAACCATTCTCCCACCTCCGTGCACACCTTGGTAGCGACCCTCTGTAACACAGACAAACATTGTGTATAGTTGGGCTAGGTGGCGTTGGTACCATTGTTGAAGAACCATTCTCCCACCACCTCCGTGCACACCTTGGTAGCGACCCTCTGTAACACAGACAAACATTGTGTATAGTTGGGCTAGGTGGCGTTGGTACCATTGTTGAAGAACCATTCTCCCACCTCCGTGCACACCTTGGTAGCGACCCTCTGTAACACAGACAAACATTGTGTATAGTTGGGCTAGGTGGCGTTGGTACCATTGTTGAAGAACCATTCTCCCACCTCCGTGCACACCTTGGTAGCGACCCTCTGTAACACAGACAAACATTGTGTATAGTTGGGCTAGGTGGCGTTGGTACCATTGTTGAAGAACCATTCTCCCACCTCCGTGCACACCTTGGTAGCGACCCTCTGTAACACAGACAAACATTGTGTATAGTTGGGCTAGGTGGCGATGGTACCATTGTTGAAAAACCATTCTCCCACCTCCGTGCACACCTTGGTAGCGACCCTCTGTAACACAGACAAACATTGTGTATAGTTGGGCTAGGTGGCGATGGTACCATTGTTGAAAAACCATTCTCCCACCTCCGTGCACACCTTGGTAGCGACCCTCTGTAACACAGACAAACATTGTGTATAGTTGGGCTAGGTGGCGTTGGTACCATTGTTGAAGAACCATTCTCCCACCTCCGTGCACACCTTGGTAGCGACCCTCTGTAACACAGACAAACATTGTGTATAGTTGGGCTAGGTGGCGATGGTACCATTGTTGAAAAACCATTCTCCCACCTCCGTGCACACCTTGGTAGCGACCCTCTGTAACACAGACAAACATTGTGTATAGTTGGGCTAGGTGGCGTTGGTACCATTGTTGAAGAACCATTCTCCCACCTCCGTGCACACCTTGGTAGCGACCCTCTGTAACACAGACAAACATTGTGTATAGTTGGGCTAGGTGGCGTTGGTACCATTGTTGAAGAACCATTCTCCCACCTCCGTGCACACCTTGGTAGCGACCCTCTGTAACACAGACAAACATTGTGTATAGTTGGGCTAGGTGGCGTTGGTACCATTGTTGAAGAACCATTCTCCCACCTCCGTGCACACCTTGGTAGCGACCCTCTGTAACACAGACAAACATTGTGTATAGTTGGGCTAGGTGGCGTTGGTACCATTGTTGAAGAACCATTCTCCCACCTCCGTGCACACCTTGGTAGCGACCCTCTGTAACACAGACAAACATTGTGTATAGTTGGCCTAGGTGGTGATGGTACCATTGTTGAAAAACCATTCTCCCACCTCCGTGCACACCTTGGTAGCGACCCTCTGTAACACAGACAAACATTGTGTATAGTTGGGCTAGGTGGCGTTGGTACCATTGTTGAAGAACCATTCTCCCACCTCCGTGCACACCTTGGTAGCGACCCTCTGTAACACAGACAAACATTGTGTATAGTTGGGCTAGGTGGCGTTGGTACCATTGTTGAAGAACCATTCTCCCACCTCCGTGCACACCTTGGTAGCGACCCTCTGTAACACAGACAAACATTGTGTATAGTTGGGCTAGGTGGCGTTGGTACCATTGTTGAAGAACCATTCTCCCACCTCCGTGCACACCTTGGTAGCGACCCTCTGTAACACAGACAAACATTGTGTATAGTTGGGCTAGGTGGCGTTGGTACCATTGTTGAAGAACCATTCTCCCACCTCCGTGCACACCTTGGTAGCGACCCTCTGTAACACAGACAAACATTGTGTATAGTTGGGCTAGGTGGCGTTGGTACCATTGTTGAAGAACCATTCTCCCACCTCCGTGCACACCTTGGTAGCGACCCTCTGTAACACAGACAAACAATGTGTATAGTAGGCTACGTGTCAATAGTACCATTGTTGAAGAACCATTCTCACACCTACGTGCACACCTTGGTAGCGACCCTCTGTAACACAGACAAACATTGTGTATAGTTGGGCTAGGTGGCGTTGGTACCATTGTTGAAGAACCATTCTCCCACCTCCGTGCACACCTTGGTAGCGACCCTCTGTAACACAGACAAACATTGTGTATAGTTGGGCTAGGTGGCGTTGGTACCATTGTTGAAGAACCATTCTCCCACCTCCGTGCACACCTTGGTAGCGACCCTCTGTAACACAGACAAACATTGTGTATAGTTGGGCTAGGTGGCGTTGGTACCATTGTTGAAGAACCATTCTCCCACCTCCGTGCACACCTTGGTAGCGACCCTCTGTAACACAGACAAACATTGTGTATAGTTGGGCTAGGTGGCGTTGGTACTTGTTGAAAAACCATTCTCCCACCTCCGTGCACACCTTGGTAGCGACCCTCTGTAACACAGACAAACATTGTGTATAGTTGGGCTAGGTGGCGTTGGTACCATTGTTGAAGAACCATTCTCCCACCTCCGTGCACACCTTGGTAGCGACCCTCTGTAACACAGACAAACATTGTGTATAGTTGGGCTAGGTGGCGTTGGTACCATTGTTGAAAAACCATTCTCCCACCTCCGTGCACACCTTGGTAGCGACCCTCTGTAACACAGACAAACATTGTGTATAGTTGGGCTAGGTGGCGATGGTACCATTGTTGAAAAACCATTCTCCCACCTCCGTGCACACCTTGGTAGCGACCCTCTGTAACACAGACAAACATTGTGTATAGTTGGGCTAGGTGGCGATGGTACCATTGTTGAAAAACCATTCTCCCACCTCCGTGCACACCTTGGTAGCGACCCTCTGTAACACAGACAAACATTGTGTATAGTTGGCTAGGTGGCAATAGTACCATTGTTGAAGAACCATTCTCCCACCTCCGTGCACACCTTGGTAGCGACCCTCTGTAACACAGACAAACATTGTGTATAGTTGGGCTAGGTGGCGATCGTAACATTGTTGAAAAACCATTCTCCCACCTCCGTGCACACCTTGGTAGCGACCCTCTGTAACACAGACAAACATTGTGTATAGTTGGGCTAGGTGGCGTTGGTACCATTGTTGAAAAACCATTCTCCCACCTCCGTCCACACCTTGGTAGCGACCCTCTGTAACACAAAATAACATTGTGTATAGTTGGTCCAGGTGGCGTTAGTACCATTGTTAAAGACTTATTCTCCCACCTCCATGCACACCGTGATGAAGTAAAAACTCACGTCTTTCAACACAGCTTAATATAAGTGTAAATATATTAAGTAGTGTTGGAGGAGTTTTTACTACATCCTATAGTAAAACCAACACGTATAATGCTAATCAAGAAGTCATTCATTTTTACTCTTTGTAATCTATTTCTAAATACGATTTAATTCACATTTTTTCATTTGTACTAAAAGTGTAAGATTTCAAAATAGAAAGCAGACGTCAATGCCTAACACAATCAAAAGCACAGCTGAAATCAAGTCTCCCTCTCATCCGTGGCTTTTCTAACATCATCTGTTATTTTTACCAACGCTGTTCGCGTACTGTTTGATGATCTTTACCCTTACTGATATTTAATTTATAAAGAATAATATTATCGTTGACATACTTTTTAATTTGAAAATACGCCAAATCATCTAACACTTTACCAAACATACATAAATTCTTATTTATCGATAAAATATAAATACAGTATTAACAGATCGATAATTTTGAAATTCTTAAGGTGATTTAATTTTAGGTTAGGGTAAAATCAACGCACGTTCACGGGGGATTCACACTATTTTTAAGAGAAAAATTATACAAATAACATTATCAAATTTTAATATCTCCAAGTATTAAGCTATTAAATTTAAGGTTAATTCCATCACTTTCTATTGCATTGGGAGTAATATCTGAAACTACTTTCCCAATTATGTCAACAGTAACTTCGTCAAAAGTGAAAATCTCTAGTCCTCTTAAAGTATTTTAATCTATATAAATAAAATTAGAGTTTTGTCTGTACATTGCTCAGAATTGTTTTTTTTAGTTTTTTTTTTTACTTTTCGTGCGTTAGAGAAGCCGAAACCGGTCTTATCTCAATTTTTGTCTGTTTGTCTGTGACGCTCCAGGAGGCCTTTTACGCCGTCTTCTCCGAGAAAACGGGAGAACTGATAACAATGAAACTTATTTCATGTATTCTCTACATTCGGGAGAAGGTTTATAGATCCTTGAAATTGCCTGCCGCCTCTTTAAAAGTAAATAATGAGCATTTTAAAACCCACTTTTATGCGATATTACACGCATTTTATCCAGTTTTCAATGAATAACCTACTGGTAATAATCAGCTGTCTTTGTAGTATAAAGATTTAATAGAAATCAAAACGAACTGCTGTCAAATCAATATTAGTTAGTTTACATTGGTCATTGAATTTTAACCCATTTGGAAATTATACTATATTAAAAAGTTATGTTAATGTATAACTAATTATAATAGTGGTATAAATGTTCTAATCTATTTAATTGTAAAGTAATGCTAAATATTTAAGCTGGGTATTGATTTATTTTATTTGTATTGATATGTTTAGGATTTCAGGTTTACATTTTGGTATGATAATCGTTCTTCTTCAAACTGAATCCTACAACCCGTACAAAGGACGGGCTTACTGTTAGTAATCAAATAAATGATTATTTATTCTATTATCTGAACCACAGAAGAAACTATTCAATTAATTTACATCTACTACAGAATCTGATAAATCTTACGTTCTTTATCTTTATAAATCTACGTTCTTTCCCCGCATCTTGACTTTCCAATGTTTTCCACACTGACTTAGTGAAGTTATATTCTTCTGGAGAAAGAAAGGTGGTTAGACGAAGCCCGCGGTCCCTCCTCCACCCCTGGTTTAAGTCTGAAACTTATTCACCAGGCCGCTTTCCTGATCTAGAGTTCCGGTTTTCCTCTTTCGCCTTCCTCTTCTTAGTTGTATGGCCTTAAATGAGTTTAAAGTGAGTTCGGAACGCGACTACAGCCACGCATTCCCGGAGCGCGTCCACAGACCTACGGCCAGACAACTGACTTCATTGAGGACGGGATAGTGTCGGTATAATTGTCATTTGTCCGTACAGTGCTACATGATATTGAAAAACCACTCCATATTTGTTGGCCAATCAGGTGGAAACGTCGATTGTGTGTGTTTGAACGATATGTAAAGAATACTTGAATTGATTCAAATCTCAGATTATTCCTATTTTGACTCTATACATACAAAGAGTGTTTGATACTGAAAAGACTTAAAGTGCTCTTATGAAAAGACATAATAAATAAGGAATGTCTTTCATTGTTAATCAATTATTATTTGAATAAAACTATATGTTTAAATATTAAAAAGATATGTAGATATGTATCAAGGTCATGTCAAGGCTCACCTCGGGGTTGAAGCCGAAGATGTAGGAGGGGCAGGGCAGAGACTGTACGGTGCTGGGTAGGGTTGGGGGCCAACACAGCATGCCGTCCCACACTCGGGGGCACCAATCCTGCGTCCCGGGCTCTAACAACCACACTAACGTGTTATTATTACTTACCGTACATCACCATTGAACCAAATATCTTTTGTTGATCTGAAATTCAATCCGAATATACCTCAGAAAACACATTTCGGATACTCCGTAGTTGGTCTCAGAGTTCTATGAGGTTTTATCAATGTTTAGGGTATGATTGGTAGAGTTTGAGGAAATGCTATCCAGTGGTTGTATTTTTGACGCCAGTAGTTTTTTAAACGTTCAGACAAGGGATGTTTCTAATTCAAAAAAGCATTACTCCTACTCTGAGAAAGCGATAAAATATGAAAAACAATTCTCGAGAACTTTTTTAATCCGTCTGGAAACTCTACTGGTGTTGGTATTTCCTATTATGGGCAAAAGCCTTTGACAAAGATTTGTCCAAATAACCCAACACTGTCAAAATACCGTAAAACCAAATGTCCACTGCAGTTTGTTCAGTTGTTGTCTGCAGAGTTGTTCAGTGAAGTTGCAGGATTAAAATGAAAGAAAGTTCATTACTATTTCTCCTTTCCCCATTATTTTTTCGTCACTGAGCCTTTGTTTGATTATGAAAACTCAAACGGATGATCAAATATCTACAGCATCTACATACATGCTTCGATTTATAGTCTGCCCTTAAAATTCTAGGTTTTTTTTATTATTATCCGTGTGGATTTAACTCTTTAATGTGTGGAATGTGCATAAAAACTAAGATATTCATATTTATAATAAAACTGGCATATCACTGATTACCTAACTAAATGAACTATAAGAACAATAATAGAAAATGATATTTAATTTTTTTAACAGAATCATCTAGTTTACAATTATTAATTTTGGCAATATTATGAAGACACCTTACCGGAGATAGACGAGTTGTGGATCTGAAGGAGGCAATCTTGTTTCCGCTGTTGGACTGTGACATCTTGTTCACTTCCTTCGGGGTATTCAAAATCCTAAATGTTAAAAAGAGATTATCAATATTGATCACAGATTTTTTACATAAAGGAGAAAAATTCTAAATTTGTTAAAACGCTACATGATAATATAAATCAGTTTATTTCAATGTAAGAATAAAAGATTTAATAATTAATAAGTGATAGAATTAGGAGTACATGTTGACTCTTTCAAAACTACTGCAAGAATTAACAGTGCAGTCTGGAGAAGTCAGATAGGAAAGATAAAGTTTTATTTTGGGCAACATGTAATCTTCTTATTAGACGATTCAAATATTTTACTTTAAAATCAAACAAATATATATTTTTACTACGTTAAAACACACATCAATATACATTTACACTTTTATTATATGAAACTAAATAAGTTTTAGCTTGAATATTTATAGATCTTTTACATCACCTATTGTATTTGAAACCCTACATATTTGACTTATATTTCACTTTTTTGTCAATTTTCGTTGAAATAACAATTATAAAACTAATTTTTACACTGAAAACTCACCATTATGGAAATGGTTTTCTGCTGATCTTCTTTATTTATCTGCAATAAATGTTTGTATTAGCAGGATTGTTTTCAAATATAAAAATATTCAATACCTAACAACTAATTATTACCGAGTAATATAGATGGTTATACAAAGACAAATGTACATTTGTTTATGCAGATATTATCATTTGACCACCAGACAAGGAAATGATCTCAAGGGAACCCTTAAGTTTACATTTGAGGGTTCACACTCTAGGATAGTATGACCCTCCCAGAAAACCCTGAGACCACGCAGGTAATAAACCTTCCTGAAGGCACCCCTCCCAGGTGAATAGGAAGGAAACACACAACCCCCCAAAAATTCTAGTCAAACCGGGTGTTCAGGCACAGTCGGGAGTCAATCAAACCCTAGGAGGTACCAGTTGGAATCAAGACATTATGACCTCCCTGGTGCCCCCTTACAGACCTAAGAATATAACCTTTAAAATTTACAGATTTTGCTTATAAATTTAGTTTATCAATAGTTTACTGGATACAAAAAAGATTTTTTGTAATTTTTTTTAAAGGGGGTTTTTAGGGGGAGGGTGTGTTACAACTGTGACACTTGGGTCTCAATCGATCTAAAAAAAAGAGTGTAACAATTGTGACACTTTAAAACAAATTTTGTTACAATAATTTATAAAAAATTAATTTAAGGTCAAAATACATGAAAACTATGATATTTTAAAACAAAATTAACTTAATACCAAAATGAAAATCAGACAATAAAATTGAAAAAACCTAGAACAAAGTGTAATCTAGTTCTTGAGGACTTTCACAAAGCAGTCTGAGTCCCTGTTCAAACACAATAAACATTCCATTTTGAGCACCATGTTCTGCTCCTTGATTTACCGCCTTTCAGGCGGCACATGTGAGGATTCATCAAGTTGTCGACAGTTGGCTAATGGTTGTAGCCTTGATAATGTTTGTATTGGGAAGGTTTGGCTACTGGCCCACTGATTTTCTTTACCATGTGAATGTTATTCTGCTGCTTTTCCAAGTACAGGGTTTTGACGTACCTGGTAGGGTTGGTGGTAAAAGGTTTATAAAAGGGTCACAGTATCATCCTTGTCTGACGAACTGGCATCGTTTTGAGCCTCCAAAGGAGGTTAATAGTCTCGATCAAAAGAGTCATCGTTATCAAAAAAATCTTCTAAATATGAATTAATTAATTGTTCTAAAATTAAATCATCATTCAGAGCTAGATTTTCAATTTTATCAAGCTTTAATTTTGGAAAAATAATTGGTAAAGCATTAGAAATAACACAGATGTAAAACACAACAGAGTTTCAGAGTAGGTACCTTACAGTCCTGGATGTCACAATTGTGACAGTTAAAAAAAAAGATTATCACCCACTAAAATGAAAAACTGTTACAAAACGATGAATAGTCAGTGTTCTACATGCTTTCAGGCTCACTTGCACAAATTTGTATTAAAATCCCAACTTAATTGCACTAACTACAACAAAAAATGAAAATCCAAAGTCCTCGGACGAGTAAAAAAACAATAACGTCAGATGTTAACAGACAGTGTGGCAAAAATTTCCTGTGAAAATTTCCAAAATATTTACAGCTGTATTTAAGAACTGTCACAATCATGTGAGACCGGTCTGGCCACTTCCACTTGGTTTTATCCCATTTAAAATGCATTGAGAACAAAGTGCAACAATTGTGATACCGTGGTCTGAAAGGGCCAGGCGGAATCAAGACACTATGACCTCCCTGGTGCCAGTCGTTTGACAGCTTCTTTCTATGACCTCCCTGGTGCCAGTCGTTTGACAGCTTCTTTCTATGACCTCCCTGGTGCCAGTCGTTTGACAGCTTCTTTCTATGACCTCCCTGGTGCCAGTCGTTTGACAGCTTCTTTCTATGACCTCCCTGGTGCCAGTCGTTTGACAGCTTCTTTCTATGACCTCCCTGGTGCCAGTCGTTTGACAGCTTCTTTCTATGACCTCCCTGGTGCCAGTCGTTTGACAGCTTCTTTTTCCCTGAACTAGTAAAATATATTTATAACAACATCTAAACGTTATCAGTGGTCTAACACATACCTAAGTGCATTTAAAAACGACAATTTCTTCCAAGTTATGAACGATATTTTTCAATACACTGTAATCGTGTTAAGAGAACTTATTAAGTAGTATAATCTTTCAACCTACTATGGGCAGCGCGCTGGTCTAGGGAGTAGAGCTCTTTCTTGATGCCCTGGTGCCCGGGATCAAACTGTCAATTGACAGCTTCCTTTTCGCTATGTGACATGCCGCACCCAGTAGCGTGCGCAAAAAGCCGCTACGGCTGAAGTGCTTTGACAGTAATCCGCCCCTTCAAAAGAAATCTTTCAAACCGAACTTTTAGTTGCCCATTTGATTCCCTCAGTACCAGTACAATGGCAACTGTAATATTGTTTTACAGCTGATTTCAATTTTTACAACCAACCCTCATTGGCAGTATTGTTTAAGCAACTAGCGCTGAGCATTACTAGTGTCAGAAATCGTAACTAAATACTAGTGTGGGTTAAGTCTCCAGCTGATTTTCCTAGTCTAGGTCGGGAAAATAATACTTTCTGTACTCGCAACTAATGTTGAAGGCAGCTGGCCTCGGTAAAGTGTAATAAAAAATAATAAACTTAAGGGTGTGTGTGTCTGAATGTGTACAGAGCCACATCCTATTCCGTTGGTCCGATTTTGATGAAATTTGGCATGGATGTGTATATTCACCGTATGTCCAGGCTTTTCGTTTTTTGAATTGTTGATTTTTAAGGGTAGTTCACCCTTAAAAACCCTTAAAAACGTGAAAAATCCGAATTTCTCAAAAACGGCTCTAACGATTTTAATTAAAATTTAATAGTTTATAATGCAGAGAGTACTAAATAATTTGACACCACTCTCATGTTTGTAATAATCACAGCTGAAAAGTTATGGACATTTAAATGCCAAAAAATTTAATGTTTAAATTTTCAGCGAAAACAATAACAGTAAAGAACAACTTGACTGGCACCATTGAAACCAACTTAAAAAAGTAAATAAATTAGTATTTTAAATTATTTGTCCGCAACTAAAGGTTCCAGAAAAAAGTTAAATTTACTGTCCGTGATAAACGCAGTACGTTGTCTGAAAGCGCCCAATGTTATTCTTATGGAGAGTATTAAAAAAGAAATTTCTTCCTTATTTTCCAACCGTTTCCATGAAACTGGTAAAAAAGCGCATGGTCAAATCATTCAACAAAACCAACTTAAAAGCTTGGTATTACCTGGGGGGGGGTTGTTTCCCCATACAATTCGAACAATTAAATTAACCTTGTCTCTATTGTTTTTATTTTCAGAAATGGGATAATTATTCTTGAGACAATGAATTATTAAATGATATTTAGATAAACTTTGAAGAACATGATGATTTAAATACAAATTGTCTTTTAGCGAATTTCTCATAGGGAAGAAGCTATTGCCGTAGGTCTCATGGTAAGACTTAGGCCCGGGACCATGTTATTTTTTCGTCTTTAGGTGGCCAAAGTCCAAAAACAATAGTCGTTAATATTTATCTTGATGTTTGTATAAATGTTTTAAATGACTTAATACAATTATTCAACTGGTTTTATAGAATAAATGAAAAAAGAAAATGAAAAGTTATGCGAATTTTCATTTCATAAATATATAAACGTTTTCAAGCATTTGAGAAAATAGAAATGAGAGAACAATAAACAATAATAAACAGTGACTAAATATTTAAATAGGTGGTTGATTGTCTTGACAGTAAATTTTAAATATGGAACATATATATTTAACCACATCAAAATGCAAGAAGTAACCAACTAATTTTGAGAAATTCTGAATTGGCACACCAGTTGGTTCTAAAATCAAAATTTCCATCCGGTTTGAATTTAAGATAATTGAAATTAAAGATACGATCAAAAACGGTTCAAATCAATTGAAAACGACAAAAAATAACATTGAAAAAATACATGTATAAACCTCTATATTTTTTTATTTATTTTAAAATGTACCAAATCATATGTTCCATTTTTGTTAGCGAATTTCCCATAGGGAAGAAGCTATTACCGTAGGCCTCATGGCGAGACTTAAGCCCGGGACCATGTTATTTTTTCTTCTTTAGGTGCCCAGAGTCCAAAAACAATAGTCGTTAAAATTTATATATATATATTTATTTATATATATATATTTATAAATAAATATATATAATATAATATATATATATATATGTATGTGTGTGTGTGTGTGCGTGTGTGTGTGTGTGTCTGTGAACACGATAACTCTCGTAAAAATGGTCCGATCGAGACCAGATTTGGTAGAGACGTGTATTCCTACAAATGCTCGGACGAGTTCATAAACCAGACATATCGGTCAATGGAACGGGTAGTTTGGGGGGGTTTTGAACACCAAAATGGGGGTTTTTGCGTTTTTCACATGTAGTTTAAAAAAATTTCTAATTTTATATTTCAATATTGGAATCAGCTAAAAAACCACACAGTTAAGTTCCTTAAAGTTTTTCTCTATCTCGAGATCGAGATATTAAAAAATCTAAACACAGTATGTTGTATTGTGGTGCTCCAATGTTAATCTTAAGGAGGATAGGGAAAAATTAATATTTCCCATATCAATCAGTATTTTTGGATAAAACTTGATATTTAGCTTTATGTGGTTGAGGTCTATCCATTTATGCTTAAAAATCATAGTATATGTGTTTATCATGGCAGAAAACCTGTATACTCCTTTCCCATATTTATCATATAGTGAAAAGGTAAACTCCTTTATTTATGGACCGATGTTGATGAAAGTTGATATAAATGCTCAAAACGTTAATTGTTTACGCTAGAAACACCTACTTTCAGCGTTCCTCACAGCAGCGACCCTGCATGCTCTCTCCCATGTTAATCTATGGAGAGTTGGCAAATAATACTCATATTTATTGACAGATAATGATCAAACTAGTCATATATTATTAGTATTATGCTATTGATTTGGAGATTCGCTGAGTACACAGGTCCGCTGCGACGGGGGTATTTAAAATTTACTGTCAAGACAATAATAATAATAATAATAATCCTTTTATTGCCATATACAATATTTAACAAATAATGTTAAAATAAACATTTTAAAATAGATAAAAAAATATAGAGGTTTATACATGTAATTTTTTCAATGTTATTTTTTGTCGTTTTCAATTGATTTGAATCGTTTTTGATCAAATTATCTTTAATTTAAATTATCTTAAATTCAAACCGGATGGAAATTTTGATTTTAGAACCAACTGGTGTGCCAATTCAGAATTACTCAAAATCAGTTGGTTACTTCTTGCATTTTGATGTGGTTAAATATATATGTTCCATATTTAAAATTTACTGTCAAGACAATCAACCACCTATTTAAATATTTAGTCACTGTTTATTATTGTTTGTTGTTCTCTCATTTCTATTTTCTCAAATGTTTGAAAACGTTTATATATTTATGAAATGAAAATTCGCATAACTTTTCATTTTCATTTTTCATTTTTTCTATAAAACCAGTTGAATTATTTGTATTAAGTCATTTAAAACATTTATACAAACATCAAGATATATCAACGACTATTGTTTTTGGACTTTGGCCACCTAAAGACGAAAAAATAACATGGTCCCGGGCCTAAGTCTTACCATGAGACCTACGGCAATAGCTTCTTCCCTATGAGAAATTCGCTAAAAGACAATTTGTATTTAAATCATCATGTTCTTCAAAGTTTATCTAAATATCATTTAATAATTCATTGTTTCAAGAATAATCATCCCATTTCTGAAAATAAAAACAATAGAGACAAGGTTAATTTAATTGTTCGAATTGTATGGGGAAAAAACCCCCCCCCAGGTAATACCAAGCTTTTCTAAGTTGGTTTTGTTGAGTGATTTGACCATGCGCTTTATACCAAGTTTCATGGAAACTGTTGGAAAATAAGGAAGAAATTTCTTTTTTAATATTCTCCATAAGAATAACATTGGGCGCTTTCAGACAACGTACTGCGTTTATCACGGACAGTAAATTTAACTTTTTTCTGGAACCGTTAGTTGCGGACAAATAATTTAAAATACTAATTTATTTACTTTTTTAAGTTGGTTTCAATGGTGCCAGTCAAGTTATTCTTTACTGTTATTGTTTTCGCTGAAAATTTAAACATTAAATTTTTTGGCATTTAAATTTCCATAACTTTTCAGCTGTGATTATTACAAACATGAGAGTGGTGTCAAATTATTTAGTACTCTCTGCATTATAAACTATTAAATTTTAATTAAAATCGTTAGAGCCGTTTTTGAGAAATTCGGATTTTCCACGTTTTTTAAGGGTTTTTAAGGGAGAACTACCCTTAAAAATCAACAATTCAAAAAACGAAAAAAGCCTGCACATACGGTGAATATACACATCCATGCCAAATAAATAGAAAACAATGAATTAAAAATTTCGTGACAACGTTCTTATAAACACGTAATAAATTCAACTGTATGATACGATAGTTTTTAAAAAGGAACTATAATATGTATAGTTAAAAATAACTATAATTATATATGTACATAATTTTGTTATTTTATAAATGTAAATTATAATCTAAGATTTCCCCCGACAAACCCAGCCATATCCAAGCCCCAAACATATCCACAGAAAAACATTTTTTTACAAACACAATTACACCATCATTCTGATTCTTACACTCCTTATTAATCACAATCTCGTACCCATCCATACATAAATTCGCTCTAGATTCCACTCAGGACTGATGATTTGAACTGAAGTGTTCAAAATCACCATTATTCTTTAAATATTTTATAAAAACTGCGTATATTTATATTAAGGATATTGATATTGCTATTTAAATTTGTATTATCTTCTGCAAAAATCTAAAGTGTGTGTATTCATCATACATGCATGCATTTACATTAAGAAAAATTAAAACTTCATCCGTATCTTCATCTACAATTTTGACCCAGGCACTATTTACAAGCCCTTTTATAAAGATACAATAATAATAAAGATAAAGATAAAGGTTCAAGTACTATGTTATCGACATTTATATATATTTATCTTCTCATTTAAGGCAAGGAGGGCTACTATTGTAATTGTTACTAACTTTAAAAACATTTTAAAACCCAGTAACCTTTTTTTAAATTTAGTAATTTAGTGAATCATATATATAATTAATTATAGTCATAGTTATAGTTAATTATAATTATACATATTATAGTTCTTTTTTTATAAATTATCAGATAATGATGTTGAATTTATTGTATGCTGACAAATATTGTCACGAAATATTTATTTCATTATTTTCTTTTTATTTAATATAAATATTTATAGTATTGATAACATTCATTCTTATGTGTAGTAAGCGCTACCTACAAGCATAAAAAAGCGCTACCCATTTATCATAAAACTAAAATTTAATAGCAATACTAAATCCTATATGATCATATTAAGCATTGCATAAAATGAATGTTCACAAGTTATTAAAATAGCCATCTTTCATACTATGGTTCGAAATTAGAATTAATTCTAATTCTAATTAGAATGAATGTTACCAGACCTAACAGTATTTAAATTATCTATTTAAATAGAAAAAAATAAATTAAAGATTTTATGACAACATTCCCGTTAGCACGTAATATATTGAACTGTATAATATGATACTTTATAAAAAAGATATCTGGTATGAGGCTATATGATTTAAGGTAATTCATAAGAATAAGTAAAAAATATAAATAAAAATCCGTTTCATACTAAAATAAATAAGAATATGATTAAATTACTTAAAAATAAAAAATCTAATTCTTTACTTATCGTTTAAAACTTTGTGATACTAAATAATTTGAATTATATAATTATTATAAATAAAGTTTTAAACATTAAGTAAAGGAATTGTTATTTTTCTGTTGAGTAATAAATAAACTATTTTCTTATTTATTTTAGTTTTTTTTACATATCAACATGAATTAGCTTAAATCATATGGTTACATAATAGATTTTTTATAAATTGTTATATGATACAGTTCTCACGAAATATTTAATTTTTTTTTCTATTTATTTAATTTAAATATTTATAGTTTTCATAACATTCGTTCTGGTTCTGGCACCGGTGGAATTGCGTTGACCATTCTGGCGACTACCCCAACTAAATACTGATTAGGAGAATCAGCCACGTGTTTAATACTGTCCATATTTATTGCTTCTTGTCCATTTAAAAATTCACTGACTGGAAAGTTCTCTTTAACAGCAGACCTGCGTACTCAGTGAATTTCAAAATCAATAATATAATAATAATAATAATAATAATAATAATAATAATAATAATAATAATAATAATAATAATAATAATAATAATAATAATAATAATAATAATAATAATAATAATAATAATATGACAAGTTTCTTCTTATGTTTAGGATATAGGGTTTAATGTATAAATGTATTTAGTATCATTGCTTCCAAATTTAATTATATTTTTCACTATAATTAAATAATATGTTTATTATTATATGTTTAAATTCTTATATATTTATTGTTATTTATTATTTATTCTTATTTATTTTTAAATTCTTATTATATTTTTAAAATGTTCTTTAAATTATATGTTTATAATATACAAAGTTTTAAACGGTAGGTAAAGAATTAAATTTTATTCTTTTTAATATTTTAATATTTATTTTTAATAGTAATTTAATTATATTCTTGTTTATTTTAGTACCAAACGGATTTTTATTTATATTTTTTACTTATTCGTATGAATTGCCTTAAATTATATAGTTTCATACCAGATATCCTTTTCTATAAATTATCGTATTAAACAGTTCAATATATTACGTGCTTACAAGAAATGTTGTCGCGGAACTTTTTATTTATTTTTTCCATTTAAATAAATAATTTAAATATATTTAGTTTTGATAAAATTCATTCTAATTAAAATTTTATATTAAATTCACGGTTTATTAATAGAAACAATTAATCATAAGTCCAACTGTAGGACAGATATTATATTCGAACCATAGTATTGCTTGGTAATAACTTGTGATCATTCATTTTGTGCAACGTTTAATATACTTGTATAGTATTTAGTATTTCTTTTAAATTTTAGTTTTTATAATCGATGGGCTTGTAGGTAGCACTTACTACACACACATTCTACTTTAACACATGTGGCCTAAACATATCCACCTATAGTATTAAACGGATTTTTATTTATATTTTTTACTTATCAACATGAATTACCTTAAATCTTATAGTCTCATACCAGATATATTTTTTTATAAAGTATCATACTATACAGTTTAATATATTACGTGCTTACAGGAATGTTGTTACAAATTTTTAATTGAATGTTTCTATTTAAATAAATATTTCAATTATTTTAAGTTTTGATAAAATTCATTCTAACTAGAATTCAATATTAAATTCACAGTTTATTAATAGAAACAAATAGACCAATTGTAGAACAGTAACTATATTTTAATTATAGTATGATCTATAATATGAAATGTGGCTGTTTTAATAGCTTCTGAACATTCATTTTATGCAATGCATAATTTAATCGTATAGAATTTGGTGTTTCTATTAAATTTAGTTTTATAATCAATGAGTTTGTAGGCAGCGCTTCCTAATCATAAGAATGAATGTTATCAAAACAATCAATATTTAAATTAAATAAATAGAAAACAATTATGAAAAAAATTGTGACAACATTCTTGTAAGAACGTAATAAATTAAACTGTGTTGATTTTATTATTTTTAAAAAAGAACTATAATGTATATATATATATATATATATATATATATATTATATATATTATTACCGTGAAAGCGTAGGTACGGGTCACTGAAGATTCTACGGCTTTACGACCGAGTTATTCACAGTCGACGCGGACACTAATGTCAAAGTCATCGTGCTATCAACAGGTGGGTTAGAGGGTGGATGTTGGGGTGGAGTGTTGCAGTGTTGCTAGGCAACCTCCAATAGGAATGGCTGACAACCCGGTAACTAGATATTAGCTATGCCAACTGCGTGTTGGGTTCAAAGTTACAACTTTGGGGAAGATACACTCCAAAATGGTCTAATGTCTATGAAATAGTCTAAGTCTAATGAAATAATATCATCGTACTGCTGTATAATTTAATCAGTAGTCTTCATTAATGTAAAAACAAACAGAACCTAATGAGTATTTTCATTTGTGTAATAGGGTTACGAAATCACGTTCACTACTGAAAAATAAACTTAACCAGTGGAATAACAAATACTCTCTCCCTTAAGTAAATTTTAAAACGAGTATCTGTAATCAAACTATCATATTCTTTAAAGTTTATTTAAATATCATTAAATAATTTATTGTTTAAAAAATAGCCATTTAATTTCTAAAATTAACAACAAGAAAAACAAAAGTTAAATTAAATGTTACTTTTTGGGGTACCCCCCCCATTAATACCAAGCTTTAGAGTGGTTTTTTTTGGGTGGTGTGACCTTACGTTGCATACCAAGTTTCATGGAAAACGTTTGGGAAATAAGGAAGAAGTTGATTTTTTTATATTCTCAATAAGAACAACATTAGGTGCTCTCAGACAACGTAGGTACTGTGTCATAGACTTGGGATAATCATAGACTTTAAATTTAAATTTTGTCTGGAACCGTTAGTCGTAAATAAATATTTCGAAATACTAATTTATATAGTTTTTAAGTTAGTTTCAAAGATGGTAGAAAATTTTACTTTTCCTTCACTATTTTCAAAAAACATTTAAAAATAGATTTTTTGGCATTTAAAAGCTCATAAACTTTGAACCGCCATGTTTACTAACATGCGGGAGGTGTTATATTATTTGGTACTCTACGCAATAAACTATCAAATTTTATACAAAATCGTTGAGCCATTTTTGTAAAATTTAGATTTTTCACGTTTTTAAGGTTTTTAGAGGTTAAACTACCTTTAACAATCATAATTTTAAAAATATGAAAAACTCCTGGAGACACAGTGAACATATACATGCAAACCCTCTGCTAAACTACAGGCGGTACTTCCCATCCAGCGACCACCAGTGCCGGTGGCGAAGCAGGGCTGTGATTATTGCGGGAACCAATGATGTCGCTGCGGGTCAGGAGTCTGTCATTTACAGCGAGCTGGAGAACGCAATCAAAGTCTCTAGGGATAATCATAAAATCCTCATCGCTGCCCTGCCAGTACGTCATGATCTCCCATCAAACAGTTATGTCAATGAAGAAATAATCATCGCCAATGCCTACATAACAGAGGTCTGTAATAGATACAAAGGTGTTGATGTGGTCGACATTAACACTATCCCGAGGAAGCTGTTTACCCGCCACGGGATGCACCTCAGTTTTAGGGGAAAACAAGAGCTGGCGAAGCTAATAGTGAATGGAGCAGTACGTCTTTCCAACTCACCGGGACCTGTAACTGCTGACCCGTCACTGAGCAGCCAGAAGCCGACTACCAAGGTGGTTGTGTCTCACCAATTCGACTCCTACAGCGAGGTCGTCAAGCGAGGTTCTCCTAGAGCGACTCATCGGATCCAACTTCGATCCTGCGCCGATGCCTTCCCTACTCCAAGAGTGCGCAACCACATGACTTTGACAGACCGACAGATTTTAATTCAGTTTTTTTAGGGAACCCTCCTCAGTCAACCGGGTAATCTCTGCAACTCCACTTTCTCAAACATAACCCCTTCGCTTAATTCATTAAAATGCTCAGATAGCAACAAACAAAATTGACGAGTTATCCATTGTTTGTGAGGAGCTTTCCCCTGACTTGTTAATAGTAACAGAAAGTTGTTACAATGCAACAAACATTGATTTTTTTCAAAATTATATCTTGGCAAACAATTTTTACCGGCACACCTGTAAAGGGGGAGGTGTTGAAATTTTTTCCAAACGCCACCTTTCATTCTCAAAATTTGAAATTAAAAACACGTCAGACAAAGGTTTTGAAGCCGTAGGCATCAAACTGCAAACAATAACCTCCAAATTGTCTGTCGTTGGAATTTATCGGTCTCCCAGCGGAAATGAGGAGGATTTTTTCGACCTTTGAAATTCTCCTGAGAGACCACCAAACCCCAACAGCATTTTATCGTGATGGGTGACTTTAATATCGACATTCTTGATCCCCACGATTCAAAATCAAAACGTTTCGCTGACATTCTGCAGATTTTTGGCCTGAAATGGTTAATAAATTCACCAACAAGAGTAACTGCCACATCTAAGACATTAATTGACAACATCAATACAAATTTACCAAACATGGGAGCATCTGTGGTCGCAACTGCAATCGGAGACCACTGGGGCCAGGAGGCTCTTATCAGTGGTCATAAACCCGAACATGAGCCTCAGGCTCGATGCAAAAAGCGGGAAACAAGATCTGCAATTATTGTTCTTCTAAATTCCTTCCTTGAACGAGAGGATTGGTCTCCTCTAAGCCTCCCAATGTCAACGGAGGAAAGATTCTCTCTTTTTCAAAATCATTTTCACTACCATTTGGATAACTGCTGTCCCGTAAAAACAGTCAAAATCAACCCCAAAAAGAATCAAGTGCCTGGATCACAAAAGGAATTCTTGTCTCAAGAGAAAAAATAAAATTTTAATCTGATATGAACAAACATTCTACAAACCCACAGTTCAAAATTTTTTCAAAATGTATCAACCCGTCTATAGGAAGGTCATAAAGCCGCTAAGGCCTTTGACATCTCAAGAACAATTCTAAGTTCAAAGAACGTATCAAAAACAACGTGGTCCATCATCAATTAACAAAAAAAATCTAAGAGTCACAATCAACTTAAAATTATATTCCAGAACCAACTCATCAGCGAGCCTTCAAAGGTAGCTGAAGTCTTCGATGACTTTTTTGCCAGTGTAGCTGACCAGAGTCAAACCAATTACGGGCCTCAACAGGCCGCCCTCCTAATAAAGCTGGGCCCAGTTGCCTCAATGGCTCTGGTGCCTGTCACAGAGGAGGAAGTTGTTCGAGTCATTCAATAGCTCCCATCAAAGAAATCAAATGACATTAATGTCATTTCAATGTGGTTGGTAAACAATGCTCAAGGCATATTGTAAGTCCAATCACACATTTAATAAACTCTTCCTTCGAAGAAGGATATTTCCCATCACAGTTGCACATTGCAAAGGTGACTCCCATCTTCAAAAAAGGCGATAGTTTATCTGCTGATAACTACCGACCTATCTCAGTTCTTTCTGCCCTTAGCAAAATCTTTGAAAAATTATTCTTGGTCAGATTGATGAGTTTTCTAGAAAAATACAACCTGCTTTCAAACAACCAGTATGGTTTTAGAAAAGGCAAATCGACTACAGACGCGGTAGTGAGTCTTGTTGATATGGTTGTGGAAGGCTTAGAGGGCAAAAAAATACCTTAAGTGTATTCCTTTACCTTTCTAAGGCCTTTGATTGCGTGGACCATAGCTTGCTTCTACATCGATTAGAATCATACGGGATTCGAGGAGTACCACATTTGTGGCTCAAATCGTTCCTGCATGACCGATCCCAAATCTTCCAAATTTCTGGTCAGGCCTCCAGCTCAAAGTTCAAGAGATATGGAGTCCCACAGGGTTCAATTCTCAGTCCTCTCCTCTTTCTGATATACGTGAACGATATTGGCTCATCACTACAACACGGGCGACTCGTGAAGTACGCTGATGATACGACTCTCTGCATTAGAAACAAATCAAAAACCGAATTGGAAATCATACTTTTCTTGAATTGAATGAATGTGTACAACATTTTAACGAAATCAACCTTCAAGCAAATTCTTCCAAATCAAATTTCATTAATTTTCGCCTCCGAACCACTGAAATTGAGTGTGGTCCTTCGGTCATGTTGGAAGACACTCTATTGGAGGAAGTGTATTCAACAAAGTTCCTTGGAATTTACCTTGATAAAGGGCTGACTTGGAACACCCACGTTGAGGCTGTCTGCGCAAAACTCTCCTCGGGAATATTTGCCTTGAGAAATCTATCCAAGTACTGCCAAACTCAGGTACTGATGACGGCGTATTATGGGCTCACACCTTTCATATGGAATAGCTCTCTGGGGTGCCTGCACTAGCGCAGACTTCACGAGATTATTCAAAAATGCATTGGGTTTATTTCGTGAAATGCAGGGTTTCACTTTTTGACATAGGATGTCTTAGCTCTGGAGGGGGTGTTGGTGATTTTTAAGATGGAAAATATGTAACAATTTTCCATAGAAACTACCAGAGCTATTGTATTGAATTTTTAATATAAAAGAATAACAACAGCTGTTTGGATGAAATAAAATATTCCGTTTAGACATATCCATGATCTAGCTTATTCCCCACAGGGAAATAAATTCAAACATTTTTGCTCCAAAATACGACTTCCTGATAAGCTAGTGACCTGAAATTTTTATGGACGTTTCTAAGATGTTACTATAAGTAATCGAATCATCGGAATTACAATTTTTTTATTTTTACTACCCCAAAAAATATTAAAATTAAAAAAAATCTTCGTTTTTCGGCTATATATTTTTAACAAAAGGTCCTATCGAAAAAAAGAGGCTTTCATGTGTCACGGTTTTTGCAAGATCTACAACTTTGGTCTTTTGACTTTTTCTCGTATCTCATCTCCTTCACCCTTAGATAGCGTTAGATTTTTTTGAAAATCTACATTTTTACCCACATTAAGCTCCCCTGTTTTGTTATTATAATACATAGAGCTTTTATATTTGACAAACGTCTTTTTTTTATCGCCCTTAAAAGGAAAATGAAATATTATTGCATAATATTTAATTGAAAAATGAAAAACTTTCTTATATCGGATTTTTTTTTGATTTTCCCAAGTCCACGATGGTTCTCTGTTTTTCGATTATATCTTTTTGACGAAAGGACCTATCGAAATCTAAGGGTACTAAGCGGCACGGATTTTTTGAGATCTACAACTTTGGTCATATGACATTTTCTCGTATTTTGACTCTTTCACCCCTAGATAACGTTACATTTTATGAAAATTCCGTTTTAATGCACATTTTGATTTCTAATATTTTACATGCACTTTCATTTTGTGACTATAAGTGAGAATACGTAATAATATTGCAACTTATATATCATTTTAAAAATGTTAACAATTTTTTGTAAGTAGTAAGAAAATGTCGGTTTTGGGTCAAGTTATAATATAACCAAGGGTTTCGTATATTACTTTCAGATCTATGACTTCCTGTTGAGCTAGAAACTTGCGATTTTTTAAGAACATTTATAAGATATCATTACTGTATTAGTAATTAAATCATCAGATTTTCTAATTTCAAATTTTACTACCCTAAAACAAAATCTTAAAATTAAAAAAAATCTTTGTTTTTCGGCTATATATTTTAAACGAAAGGCCCAATAAAAAACAGAAGGTTTTTTGTGCGTTTAATTCTAGCCCACTTCTAGAAGGAGTAGGAACTTTTAATTTGGCACGGACCTTATATAGATATCTTAGTTTTTAACTTTTTATGACTTAAAAAATAATTTAAAAAATATAAAATATTTTTGGTTATTTGATATATCTCTTGAATTAGATGTCTTCAAAAACTAAGAGTACCTTACCATACGGATTTTTGAATATCTATATCTTTGTCAATATGACTTTTTATCGTAACTTATTCCCTTCATTCCAAAAAAATATGTTTTTAATTTATTTTAATCCCTACAATATTACGTTATTATAGTACATAAAGTACTAATATTTGTAAAAACCTCACTCTAATCACCCCTAAAAGGAAAACGTAATAACTTTACAAGATCTTTAATGAATAAATGAAAATTTATTAAATATGGGAAATCTAGTTGTTTTTCCTTAAGTTCTGGATGGCTCTTTGTATGCCTTGTGCAACTTACTAGGGATGCTACTTCTAAGCCACTTCTAGCAGTGCTAGACACTTGAAATTTGGCACGCACCTTCCTTCAGATCCACAACCAACAGGAAAACTGCCAAAAATCACAATTTCACATTACGACCCGGGAAAAAATGTTAAAATTTTCCCATATCAAATGCATTGGGTTTATTTCGTGAAATGCAGGGTTTCACTTTTTCGCTCAAATATCTGATTATTATTACTCTTCAGAATGTGAAAATATATCTATTACTCAACGTCCACCAATTTTGATCAGCGCCCACCCATTTTTATAACATAATGATCTCTACAACACTAACAAGAGGAATATATTTTAAAATTTCTACAAAAAATAATTCTAAAAACTAAGCGATTCTGCCGACACCTATAAGGGGGCCTGGGGTCCCAGCGAGCGAAGCGAGTATATATATATATATATATATATATATATATATATATGTGTGTGTGTGTGTGTGTGTGTGTATGTGTGTGTGTGTGTGTGTGTGTGTGTGTGTGTGTGTGTGTGTGTGTGTGTGTGTGTGTGTGTGTGTGTGAGTGTGTGTGTATGTGTGTGTGTCTGTGAACAAGATATCTCTCGTAAAAATGGTCCGATCGAGACCGAATTTGGTATTTCTACATTTGCTCTGTCGAGTTCGTAATCGAGACATACCGGTCAATCGGAACAGGTAGTTTGGGAGGTTTTATACCCCAAAATCAGGGGTTTTTTCATTTTTTGACATGGATATGTCTTAGCTCTCGGGGGTTTCCATGTAATTTTGAAAATTTTTAAATTTTATCTTTGATTATTGGAATCAGCTCAAGAAACAACACAATTTAGTTCCTTAAAGTTTTTCTCTATCTCCAACGGTTACCGAGATATTAAAAAATCTAAACACAGTACATTGTATTTAGAGGCTTATCTAATGGAGAATAAGGAAATATTAATATTTCCCTCACTAATTTTGGATAAAACTTTGTATTTAGCTTCATTTGGTTGTGATCCATACGTTTATGCTCTAAAATCATAGTTCATGTGTTTCTCACAGCAGCAAACCTTCATACTCTTTCCCATGTTCATCTTATATAGAATAGCAAACTCCATTATTTATGCCCAGATAATGATACAACTTGGTATATGGTCGGAATAAAAATAGTTTATAGGTAAAAATGCCTACTTTTTGTGTTCCTCAAAGCAGCAAAACCAGCATACTCTTTCCCATGTTGATGTTACAGAGAATATGCAAATACTCTCATTTATCAAAATATATTGATTGAACATTATTGTAACATATTTATACTATTATTGTCATATTATTGATTTGGAAATTCGCTGAGTACGCAGGTCTGATGCGACGGGGGTATTTTTATTCAGGGGACCCTAAAACGGATATATCTACCCTCTACTCAAATTCGAAATTTTTGACGAAAATATCACTTTCTCCAAATACTATGTATAAGGGGAGAAAGTATGAAATAGTTGGAACAACCCTAAAGCTGGTACCACTACGTGTTCCCGCCTCGCTGACGGCAAAGGTACCTCTCCTGCAAGAGCTGCGCTCACACTGACTTCACATTGTCAGCGTTGGTTGCTATGCGACGAGAGGCCGCGCAGCGTCCTCGTCAACGCGCGCACCTCGCGGATCTGCGCGGCCCGCACTGGTCATGTATACTTAATTATTCACCAGTCTTGTTAACTTAAGTATTATTAAAACACTGTAAAATAAAACACCCTTTTAATTTGATTTCTCCATACTAAAAAAACAAAACATCAACATAAACAAACAACATCAGCTGATCAGCTGATAATTTTACAATAATATAATTTGACCAGTTAATTGCAGTGAACTGGCAGAGGGTTATTCCTACACTTTTCCCCCGCCATCGTCAACTGCCCCTTCTCTTCTTCTCAATTGGTCTGCGTGTTTCCTTCGTATTAACCCTCCACAAATCACTTCATACGAATATAAACCATTGCACTTTTGTACTCTTCCTGCCTTCCACCCCGGATAGTTTTTATTTTTCACCCACACCTCTTCACCCTCGCTGAAGGTTCTGGTAATGTTTTTCGGTTGTTCTCGCTGTTGTTGCCAGAGCTTGAGTTCCATTTCTCTTCTCACATTCGGTTTCAAATTCTCTAGTGTTATAGGTAATCTCCTACCTAAAAACATTTATGACGGAGCTCTGCCAGTTGTCTTCTGTGGGGCGTTTCTGTAGCTAAATAGAACATTCTGTAGTGCCAACGCAGGATCTCTAATTTCTTGTTTTGTGGCTTTGTAGCGCCTTTTCAAGGTTCGGATGAGTCGTTCTACTAATCCGTTAGTTCGGGGATGGTATGGGGTCGATCTTATGTGCTTGATAGAATGTCTCTGAAAAAATTGCTCCATCTCCTCAGAAACGAACTGTGGGCCATTGTCAGTGACTACCTGTGATGGAATCCCATACCTGCTCATCCAGCATCTGAGTCTTTGAATTATTGTGGTTGATGTCGTCGTTCGTAAGCATTCGACTTCTGTCCATTTAGATAGTGCATCGATTCCCACTAACCACATTATACCATCAACAGGACCTGCCAAATCTAAGTGGACTCTTTCCCAAACTTTCTCTGGAATGTTCCATGGATAGATGGGAACTTCTTCAATATTCTCTTGGTTTTCCTGACACGGCGTACATGATTTCACATGCATTTCTATGTCTTTGTCAATGCCTGGCACCATACATAATACCTTGTTATAGATCTCATGGCTGATATCCCAGGGTGACCACAGTGTAAGGTTTTTAACACCTTGTTTCTCATCACTTTTGGAACAACAACCCTTCCAAACCACATTAACACTCCATATTCAACTGAAAACTCTTCTTTCTTTTGTTTATATGTTTTAAAATTTTCTGGTATGTCTTCTGGCCAAGCATTTAAGGTATAGCTTTGGACAAGTTTGATTTCTTGGTCCAAACTGCTGTTTTGTTTCAGCTCTTTGTATGACAATATCGTTTCCACTTTATCCATATTCAAAAACCTTATCTCTTTTGTTTCATCCGAGATTTGATGTTTCTCATCTAATGGAAGACGAGAGAGGGCATCTGCACAAACATTTTCTTCTCCCTTCCGGTACTTAATTTGAAAGTTGTACTGATTCAGTTCAAGTGCCCATCCAACGAGTCTGTTGTTCATGACTTTTGGCAGGTTTCTGGTTTCTCCAAATATTCTTTGGAGAGGTTTGTGATCAGTTACGAGTGTAAAGGTTTGTCCATATACATACTCATGAAACTTCCTTACACCAAACATAATCGCTAGAGCTTCCCTATCAATATTAGAGTATCTCTTCTCAGTCTCTGATAGCGTTCTGCTAGAATGAGCAATTGGTTTTTTCCAATCCGTCTTCAAATTTGTGCATAAGTACACTTCCAAGGCCATCTTCGGATGCGTCACACACCAATATTAATGGCTTACTCTCATCATAGGGAACAACTGTGTCTTCTCTTGAAAGAATGCTTTTCACCTTTTTAATAAATTCCTCTTCTTCCTCTGTCCACATCCATTTGGTTCTCTTTCCAGTCAGTCGATGTAAGTTATGTACACTAGGAATAAACCATTCATAATCTGCGCGGCCCGCACTGGTTATGTATACTTAATTATTGAGAATTGTATTAATCAATTCTCAAATCATCAGTCTTGTTAACGAACAGTCCAAGGAGCTTAGACAGTTGGCTAAGAAAGTACTGAATATTAAAACACCCGAAATTGTTAGAAGATTAAGTTCAGGATCAAAAATTGACCTTCTGATGATGAATATTTAATTGCACATCATTCGATAGATTTTGGGGGATGGTATGGGGTCGATCTTATGTGCTTGATAGAATGTCTCTGAAAAAATTGCTCCATCTCCTCAGAAACGAACTGTGGGCCATTGTCAGTGACTACCTGTGATGGAATCCCATACCTGCTCATCCAGCATCTGAGTCTTTGAATTATTGTGGTTGATGTCGTCGTTCGTAAGCATTCGACTTCTGTCCATTTAGATAGTGCATCGATTCCCACTAACCACATTATACCATCAACATTACCTGCCAAATCTAAGTGGACTCTTTCCCAAACTTTCTCTGGAATGTTCCATGGATAGATGGGAACTTCTTCAATATTCTCTTGGTTTTCCTGACAAGGCGTACATGATTTCACATGCATTTCTATGTCTTTGTCAATGCCTGGCACCATACATAATACCTTGTTATAGATCTCATGGCTGATATCCCAGGGTGACCACAGTGTAAGGTTTTTAACACCTTGTTTCTCATCACTTTTGGAACAACAACCCTTCCAAACCACATTAACACTCCATATTCAACTGAAAACTCTTCTTTCTTTTGTTTATATGTTTTAAAATTTTCTGGTATGTCTTCTGGCCAAGCATTTAAGGTATAGCTTTGGACAAGTTTGATTTCTTGGTCCAAACTGCTGTTTTGTTTCAGCTCTTTGTATGACAATATCGTTTCCACTTTATCCATATTCAAAAACCTTATCTCTTTTGTTTCATCCGAGATTTGATGTTTCTCATCTAATGGAAGACGAGAGAGGGCATCTGCACAAACATTTTCTTCTCCCTTCCGGTACTTAATTTGAAAGTTGTACTGATTCAGTTCAAGTGCCCATCCAACGAGTCTGTTGTTCATGACTTTTGGCAGGTTTCTGGTTTCTCCAAATATTCTTTGGAGAGGTTTGTGATCAGTTACGAGTGTAAAGGTTTGTCCATATACATACTCATGAAACTTCCTTACACCAAACATAATCGCTAGAGCTTCCCTATCAATATTAGAGTATCTCTTCTCAGTCTCTGATAGCGTTCTGCTAGAATGAGCAATTGGTTTTTTCCAATCCTTTCCAATCCGTCTTCAAATTTGTGCATAAGTTGTAATAGCTTCTTCCCTATAGGAAATTCGCTAAAATAGTTCGAGCGAACCGAAAGCTGGTACCGCTACGTGTTCCCGCCTCGCTGACGGCAATGGTGCCTCTCCCGCAAGAGCTGCGCTCACACTGACTTGACTTGACATTGTCAGCGTTGGTTGCTAAGCGACGAGAAGCCGCGCAGCGTCCTTGTCAACGCGCGCATCTCGTGGATCTGCGCGGCCCGCACTGGTTATGTATACTTAATTATTGAGAATTGTATTAATTATTCATCAGTGTTATTAACAAACAGTCCAAGGAGCTTAGATAGTTGCCTAAGAAAGTACTGAATATTAAAACACCCGATATTGTCACAAGGATTAGTTCAGGATCAAAATGGTGACCTACTGATGATGAATATTTAATATCACATTATTTCATAGATTTTGGTTCAATCATTCAATATATTGTTCACTAGTACACGTCACAGTAAATTGGAGGAGAACACTAAGATCCCATTTATGAATTAAATACCCCCGTCGCAGCAGACCTGCGTACTCAGCGAATTTCCGAATCAATAATATAATAATAATAATAATAATAATATATGGCAAGTTTTATAAACATCTGTCCATAAACATGGGAATTATTTGCTTATTCTCCATAAGATTAACATGGCAAAGAGTGTGCAGGTTTGCTGCTATAAGGAACACTGAAATTAGGCATTTCTACCATAAATAATTTTTATCTTAACATTTATACCAACTTTCATCAACATCTGTCCATAAATAAAGGAGTTTGCCTATTCCCTTTATGATTACTATGGGAAAAGAGTATGCAGGTTTGCTGCCATGATAAACACATAAACTATGATTTTTGAGCTTAAATGGATAGATCTTAACCACATGAAGCTAAATATCAAGTTTTATCCAAAAATATTCATTAATATGGGAAATATTAATTTTTCCCTATCCTCCATAAGATTAACATTGGAGCCCCACAATACAACGTACTGTGTTTAGATTTTTTAATATCTCGGTAAACGTTGGAGATAGAGAAAAACTTTAAGGAACTTAATTGTGTAGTTAAGTACAATTAAGTACACATAACCAGTGCGCGGCCCGCACTGGTTATGTGTACTTAATTATTGAGAACTATATAGCCAAAGTACCCGTTCTTCGCATGGGCTAAAAAGGCTGAAAGGTGTAGGCTCTACTGATACATTTAAGTGATTGTTAATTAATTCTTCATTGTTTACAAAAGGACAAAACAGGAGTGTCTACAACATTTCAAAGTAACATATGTCAAATATTAGGAGAGGATAAAGATTAATGTAATAGAGACAGTCGTCGGAAAAAAACTTAAAATCTACCATTCTACTATTTCAAATAATTTCACTAATTTCTATCCAGCAGTTTATCTGAAAAATCAACTTTATTTCTTCTTCATCCCGAACTGTCAAAATATAGTGCAAACGGATGTTGTCATTAGAAAATGTAAACATTGAAACTTAGGACGGTCACGGCAGCTCTTTCTTCTTTTTCTCCTTCTTCTGGAACTGTCAAATTTTAGTGTTCACAGCTGTTGACATTTAAGTAATTTTATGTTTTCATTCTCTAAAAATGTAAACATTGAAACTTAGGACGTTCATAGGGCGTAGCCCTAGAGGATTTTAAGGAAATGAGTATGCCTATGTGTTGCATGAGTTTAAGATCTACCTTTGTCTAAAATTTCAAACCAGTCAGTTCAGTATTTTCCGCATTTACTTGCCACAACAAACCCACAAAACAAATTCACAAACCCACAAACAAACATACAGAAACCACCTCTTCTTTATAATATTATAGATTGTGTTAATTATTCATCAGTCTTATTAACAAACAGCTTAGACAGTTGGCTAAGAAAGTACTGAATATTAAAACACCCGAAATTGTCACAAGGTTTAGTTCAGGATCAAAATGGTGACCTACTGATGATGAATATTTAATATCACATTATTTCATAGCTTTTGGTTCAATCATTCAATATATTGTTCACTAGTACACGTCAAGGTTTATTGGAGGAGTACACTAACAGCCCATTATATGACTTGAAAATATAAAAAACCTTCTATGAAATGTTACTAGCATAGAGTTGTAATCGCTTTGAATAATCCTCTTAGATTTTATTCACTTTTTTTCTCTTTAATGTTCAGAACTCCTTTATTTACTGAGACTTAAAAATCAATATTGCCTTTGGATCCTTCCAGGTATATGTTTTTTGTTATTTTAATTAAAAGATTTTTAACCGCCACTATTTTGAAAATATAAAAGAAAACTAAATGATACTTTGAGAATATTTTTTCTTTTTGGCCAATAAATATGTGTGCAAAGTTTGGTTTCTGTATCTTTAATATTTCTTGATATATAGCTTTTTTGTAAAAAATACAAAATGGCAACTAGCGGCTAAACAAAGGATTTTTTTACAAATGCTTATAGGTAATTTTATGTTTATTTTGATGAGTAATATCACCCCTCGAAGTTTGTCCCCGACTTTAATGAACACCCTGTATATACTAACCTTGCTCTTATTGTAGTATTGGAATTACAGTAATCAGCTGTTGTATATTTTTTTATCCTTTCACAATCTGAAATGTATTTAAGGTTGATACTACTGTGATTTTTGACATGGATATGTCTTAGTTCTGGGGGGGTGTTGGCGATTATTAAGATGGAAAACATGTAACAGGTTTCCATAGAAACCACCAAAGCTATTTTATTGAATTTTTATTATAAAAGAATAAGAACAGCTGTTTAGATCTAGAGCAAATATTACCTTAAGACATATCCATGATCTAACCTATTTCCCACAGGGAAGTAAATGCAAACATTTTTTATCCAGTATATTTATTTACAATCAAAAAATAAAAACAATACCAATATAAAAATATACCAATAAGTAAATGAGATGAAATAATTCAGCCTTAGTTTTTAGCCAAAACCCATTGAATGAACTAACATTGTTACAATTTATATTTAACTATTTAAAACGTTCATTCAGATTGGTTGAATCGTGCCTCTTCAATATATATACACCAGGTGTCCCACAAAGAGGTTTAAATGTTTGTTTTTTCATCACAGCCATTTATGCAACGACCATCTTGAAACTCCACACAACCTATACATATGTTTTAAAAATACTCTCGTAAAATGTCAGCTCCCTAACACTTGAAGGAACAAAATGGTGGCATATTGAAAAATGTTACTTTTAAAACATTAAAAATTGTGTTTTATGCTTTGTTAAATATATCTATCATCACATTCAAAGAAAGAAGGCCTTTAACGAGAAAAATGGAGCATAGCTTCTCCCCTAAGGAAAATTCACTAAAGCCTTAAAGGAGAATCCAAAATAATTCAAACTGTGACCCATCCGCAGTACGTCTAAAAAGAAAATTTAATTGTCTTGGATTAAAAAAAGATTACATTAATATCTGTAAAATTAAATTTTCTACGACTTTTCTTGGCAAAAATTACATTGTCATGAAAAACACCGCGGCACTTCATGCGCAAGAATAATGGAAATCGGCACTCGAAGGGTTAAGATCTAATGTATGTTGAGAAATCTAAATTTTTCTGTTTCTTATGGTAGAAAAACTTATTATTTCCTATGTTATTCTTAGGGGGAGAATATGTTAATTGATACAACTTCTTTATTAATTACTGTATAAATATATTTTTATAACTTTGAGTGTATGGCTTAACCTATGATCAAGCTTAGTTCATAGCATCTTAAAAGAACGGAATTCATAAAATAACGGAAATTCTTTGAGTTCGTAGGTCTGCTGCTACCGGGATATTTTTACTTTCTCCTTTATACATAGTACATAACCACTTCATTTTTAACTAATGCCTATTAATATTTTTGTTAAACCAATATATAATTATTTTTTTAAATAATAGAATCATATTTACCTAAACAAAACCAAAAAATCCTCAGTAATTCCCCAAACTGAGAGAGTACTGTCACCTCTGCTGTGGGCAACGGTGGTCGACAAACTGCTGGAGGAGGCGGAGTGTTGGAGTATATGCTTCCGGGCCTTTGCAGAGTATCTGGTGTTTACTATTATAGAAGGATATACAAGTACATGATGGAGGACTAGTCACCTGCTGACAACTTCATAGAACAATGGTGTGATAAAGAAGGCCCTATTATAGCTAACACAAGTAATACGGACATTCAGGGTGTCTAGCGAATCATCATAAGGAAATTCCCTGACTTTTTCATATTAGATGCAGCATTCCTTGACTAAAAACGTAAGTAACTGCTAAATTTAAATTCAACATGGAAGAATCATTAATAAATAAACTCAAAATCAGTACAGTATCTATTAAATGAACTCATTCACGCACAAAATCAAATTGTTAAATTAAAACGTACAAATAAACAGAATCACATTAATTGGAGATTGAACAAGAAAAATACCCGGCATACGTTGACAATCACTATTTATTCACTTCCAAACCAGCTCGCTGATGAGTAGAAAGAAGAAATAATGGCGGCTGCTATCAATATGACCAAACTCACTAACTCAGAATTTCAGTGCTGCCAGCTTTGCCAAATTTGTAAGTTCTGAATCCTTTACAAAATATTGATTTCCATGGGTGGTTTCCCTGACCAATGTAGAAATTTCCTGATTTTTCCCTGACTTTAATACAGTTTTAAATTCCCTGACTTTTCCCTGTTGCTAGACACCCTGATGGTAATCTTCACTCGGAAGACTCGGAAGATGTTGCCCCCTGCAATGTGTGCAACGGTGTCAGGGTGAAGGTAGCTAGAATTGGATCTGATACTCTTTTGCGTGGAGGGCACTCAGATATAGAAGGCAATCAAAGTGTGGATAAACTGACAAGAAAATGCTCAGAAGCCTTTTATTGATATAGCCATGCTAAGGGAATTTTTGAGGTCTGGGTGATTAGAGTCAGAGAATCCGCCTGGTTTATAAACCCAGGTCTCAGACAATCAAAAACCCTGATAAATCTCCTTGGGAGGATATAGCCAAAGCTCGATCTTGGGAATTCAGACTGTAGTGATCCTAGATGTATTTTTTTAACACTATATTTGCTTTGTTTTGTTTTTATGTAGTTACCCATAGCAACTTTCAAATAGTTTTTTATTTGCCTTTTCTTTCTGTTTTGACGTTTATCATTAAATTACTGTATTTTATACTTTATTTTTTATTTTTTCTATTATTTTATTTGAGGGATTCCACTTTGCTACCAAACTAAATACCAGAGTCAATAATTAACTAAGTAGAATAGCAAGGATAGTAATAGGAACAATATTTTGAAATAGTAAAAATATTGAAATGAGTATAAGATGATTTTTTACTTGATCAGGATGTTTCGAACCTGAATAAACCAGACTTTACTGTACTTAAAAACAAACAAAACCAACACAAAACAAAATACCAAACAAAATAAAGAGTTTTTGTTTCCTTTACTCCACTTCCGCTTTACTGCCTTGGTGCTGCCAACCTACAACAGAAATAAAACGGTATCACTAAACTGACACATACTTTATCTCTTAAATAATACACAGTAAATTAATAATGTAATGTCTCCGAAATATGGACACTCACAAAGAAAAATAAAAATAAACTTATAGTTTTTGAAAACGAAATTCTTAGGAAGATTTTTGCCCCTATAAATGAAGATGGTATCTGGAAGATACCATCTTCCAGGGTATGGGGTTTCAGAAAAACTGCGAGCTTTGAAAATTATTCAAATATCTGGACATTTTGGTACTAAAGAAGGGCAGAAGATTCACATGGGAAGAGAAGAAAGTCTAATAAAAAGTAGGGTTGAGTGGGTTCCAAACATTGATTCTCGATCCCACAGATTCTCAGAGTTGGAATCGGTATCGAAAATGGTCGTCTAAAGTTGATACCGATTTTTCGATGGCAAACGTTTGTTGTTCGGCCACCGACGAACGGCGAAAGAGAGAATTATGTTCGTTTTCCTCGTCACGATGTTGTTTTAAGAAACAACTCGTTGTTTTGATTACACTCAGATCGGGAAACCAATCGTAGCCCTGCCGACTCAAAATTATCGTGCACTTTCAGTTTATTGTCGCAGTTGCATAAATAAAAACCAGCATTTCATTTCAAAGCAATCAGATATCCGGCTCTGACACGAAAGTAACATGTACCCAGTAAAATTCAATATATCCGAAATTACTTATAGACCATATAAAATGAGCATTGACATTCAAAATTTTCGATTTAGATTACATCGTTAATGCGAAACATATTTATTCCAACACAAAAGTGCAGATGGCGAATGACGTAATTCGTATCCTTTTCAAAATAATGCAAGAACATCATTGATCAGTTCAAGGTTGCAACATACCTCATAACTATTCTTATTTCAGATACTGATAAACTTTAATACTAACCGCTAATTTGAATTTCAAAATACTAACCATGTCATTGTCGATGACAATTATTAGAATACTGTTAATTATATCTTCACCAGCGTAATAATTCATGCTGCTAAAGAAATGAATTTGGCATGTCCAGGGTTTCAAAATAATTTCCTCTAAACAAACATGTCTAAAACTCATCTAGTTAACTTCAGCTGCACACATTCATATACTCATGAACGTGTTCCCATCTCTATTAAGCCGCGTTTACACGAGGCCAGTAGGCGGGCAGGTTATTTGAAGCAGGTAACCTGAGGCAAGTATCCTTCACCGTCTGGACGACCAAGCTCGAATTCACAGGCCAGCTGCCTGTCAATCTGCTTGGCAGGTCGACTTGCACGAGGAGTAGACAACCTGCCCCCCCACCACTCAAAAACTGACCTGCTGCACAACCTGTCTCGCACTGACGCCGTGTGGACAACTCTGTCTATCGAACAGAGCAAGTGAGCTTATTTGTGACAAACAGTAAACAGTGCTATTGGATGTTTGTTCATGTTTTAAATTGTTTACATTTTATATTTTGTATAAAACTGTACTAATTCACGTTGGTCTGAAGAGATGACAATTACGTTTTTGGAACTTTATAAGGACCGGCCTTGTTTATGGGACCAGTTTACTGACCTCTACAAGAACAAGAATGTGCGCGAGACAGCCCTTGGCGGAATAGTTTCCGCTATGAAAACTGAAGGGTTTGAAATAACTTAAGTTAAATCTAAAATAAAAGCTTTACGAGCCACTTACTCTGGTGAAATGGCCAAATCAGTAAAAAGTGCGGTAAAACCGATTTATACGTGCAAAATGTAAAGTGGTTGTATATAATGAAAGGAATACTGGAAAAAGGAACACTTCCAGTTCCAGTTTTTCCAATAATATTTTACTTGACTCGCTTACAAATTACAAATTCCAGTATAAGATTTCGCGTAATTTCTTGTATGTCATCATAAGATAACACAGAAGATGCACTCTCTGCCATATTCCACATTTAACTGGCTCGCTCACAACCCAAGTCGTGTGGACAGGATCATAGGCAGGTCCCCGGGACAGTAACCTGCCCGCCTACTGGCCTTGTGTAAACGCTGCTTTAATGATTTTGTGTTATTCCACTGCGATTAAGTAACATTTCTGGGAATTATCCTGGACACAAACTTGAAATTTCACAGCCACATTAATAGTGTTTGTAAAAAAATTGCATATTTTTAATAAGACGGTTTGTGGCTGTAAGTAATAAGTCACTGCTACTCACGGCATACTATGGCTTGGTGTTCCCTTGCCTGAACTATGGGGTTGCTGTCTCGGGAAGTGAGAGCACTCAAACAAAAATTCTTTTCAAATTTCAGAAGAGGGCAATAAGAGCAGTTTTTAGTTTACCTTACTATTCTTGCAGAGTTTTTAAAAAACAATCAAATATTGACATTTCTTTGTCTGTACATTTTTCAGTGTTTGAAATTTGTGAAAAAAACATTTCAATTTGTTTAATAGTAACAATTCTACTCAGTCCCTTAACTTAAGAAATAGAGAGTAATTATCAATTCAATGACACAGAACAACAGTTTTCAAAAAACACCTGAATTGTTCTGGCATAAAATTATTCAACACTCTGCCTTTGATCATAGGAAGGAAGAACTGTGCCAGGGCGTTTGAGAGGAGGGTAAAAAGTTATCTTCAAGAGGGAGTATTATCAGGCAAATACTAATGTATACTCATTGTAAATAGATGATAATAACATGCTTGTTTAACTTTACAGACATATATGTATGTAATTTACTTGACACTATTTTATGTAAATTTATTTATCTGTGAAATAAAAGAAGTTTGAGTTTTATTATTCCACAAAATGAACTTTTCGGCAACAAAACTACGAAGATCTGAAATCCTGCAGCAAAGTACTGTATATTCATTTTCCATGATTTAACATGATTTTATTTTAACATGATGGGAGTCTTTAAACGTTAATAGTATTGTAAAAAGCGTGTTCTCTGATCAGTAAGTTAGAATAATCCGACTATCTCAATTTACAATGCAAGCCGGCGCCATCGTTTTGCGGGCATAATTGTATCGCGAAAAAACCTTTGTTGCTTATGTAGTCTGCTGCCATCTGTTTGTGGATTCGTAGATAAAGTTTGTTTACAGTGTTTATCTTTGTGTTAAAGTTAGTTTCACATGAATTAATTATCATTTATCGTTTTGTCATCAAAATAAGGGATCATTTAAGTATGATCCAAGCATTTTTTCTTTATAATATTTTCATTTTTTAGCATATTTATTTCATGTCGAAGAGAAAAGATAACCTCGCTCAAACCTCTATACCCGTGTTAAGTACGGGTACTTAGTTTCCTAGTTCTAGTTCTAGTAGGTATTAGTTCTTACTAAAATAACATTTAAAAATCTAATGTTTCAAAAATAGTCTTTAAATTTCTGCAAGACCCCCTTTAACAAAATGAAATAATTTTAGGGCTTTATTCCCCATAAGAATAAAAATAGGCGCTATCAGGCAATGCACTATTTTGAGAATGTGATAAAAAACTTTTTAATATCATTATTTTTTGTCTGACTTATGTTCACTATTATCGTAAGATATCAGCTGGCTAACAGAAAATAACTTAGTGTGTGGCCAATAAATAACTTTCATCAGTGATTGGTATATGTGATCAATACTGTAGTCGATTAATTTTTAATTAAAAAGTATATGAAATAGTCAATGAAATAACATTCACGAAATTGTCAAAATTAGATTTTTCAAAATTGCACGATCTGGCATCAGAAGTACTATATTCAAGGGTAAAACCTTAACAAGAATACTACTATATTCCAGAGCCTGTATTTTTGTAGCTTTAAATTGAAGGAGAGTAACAGGTATAGTGTGGTCAAATAATGTGTGTAACTATGAAATAAGAAATTTAAGACAAAATATTAAACCTAACAGTGAAATAATTGAAAAATCAATAGTTTACTTTCAACGTGGTTTTTCTTGTTTGCTGATAAGCAATATAATATGTTGCTGACCATAGTGAGGGTTTTCCGAGTTCATCAATCTCATAATGCAAATACTTAAGCATACAACCAAGTTTTAAAGGAGTTTCCTCAATTATATAATACTTAATAAATTGTTTTAAGTGCAGTACTCAATACATTGGCATCCCCAACTCCCTACACTCCACAACATGATTTACCCTACGTAAAAAAAACTGGCGAGGAAAATATTAATACCATATAAAATTTTGCCATCATATTCCTAGTCACAGCATGTTTAATTTTATTGGTGAGAAAAATTGCTAAATATTCAATAACTTCACATCTGTTCACATTTAAACCCAAAAAGCAACTGCACCAACACGCATCTCAGCCCCATGTTAGATCTTTATGTTTAGATCTCAGCCAAGAATCAAGTCCCCAGTAAAAAATATGTTAACCAAACTATTGACAGCCAAAAAACTTCTAGTGTTTTGAAATCCCAAATTTAATTCAGTCCTTGACCTCTATATTCATTTCCAGGTGAACACCGGAGGAAGGGACCAATGAAAACCGGTAAAATCGGAAATAGGTTACTTGACCCTGATTTATTTTATTACACTGACGATTCACGCATGAAAAGCCACCTTGGGCTTGGGGTGTAAGTTAAAGCAAGAGCTTGTATTTTCCAGGCGCTGGGTAGCCCTGTGACCGTGTTTCAGTCAGTTCTCGCTGTGCCAGAAGGCTCCAGGTTAGACAGTTGAACAGGTCAAGGATACTAATACTTTCTGACAGCCAAGCAATCCTCAACTCGCTGAAATCACATTGAGTGACATCAAAGATGGTACATAGCTACAGGAAGTTGCTCAAAGAGCTAGCAGTCAGCAACTATGTACGACTTGCTTGGGTTCCAGGACACGAAGGGTACGAAACAGCGTACGGTCTTGCCATCCAACCACAACGGAACCATTTTTTCCAATCTCCATCTGCCATGATCTGGCCGAATTTGAAATGAAAATGAAATTAAATGAAAATACTTCTTTATTGTGTGAACATTAGGACCACATAGTCCTTTCTCACAGTTAACCTCTTAAAACTAAACAATAATAAAAGTAACAAAATAAAATAAAGCGTAATTCGTAAAAACAAAACAAATTATCAAACACAGCAAATGTGGTTCGCAAAACAAACCTGATACCGCCAGGCCTAGCGCACGCCCTCCCCCACGCCACGGTCATCCTGACTAGAAAATATTCCTTCAGTGCCACCATCAGCCGGGAAAGATTATCTATGGTTTTGATTTCATATGGTAGGGAATTCCAGAGAGGTCAATCTGTGGCTGTAAAGGATCAGTTAAAATTTGTTGTTTTGTGTTGAGAGATACACAGTGTTGACGAACCAGAACGGGTATGTCTTCATTTAAGAATTCAAAATTGTTTACCAAATAATATGGAATCCCACAATTAATCACGGAGTGGGTTATTTTGATGATTCGCACCTTCTTTGATAATATAATATGAAGAATGAAGAATTAATATAATTTGTTTGATCAATAATCGAAAACAGTAATTTTGAGTTCTTTCCAATTTGGTTTCCAGAGCCATAGTCATGTCATTAATTACTGAGTAGCAGTAGTTGAAGTGAGGAAAGACAAGTGATTTGATCAGAAAAGTAGCTTGATGTGAAAATGCTAAAATCTCCCACATCAAGATTTGTGACTGGAAGAGGAGGATAAGAAGAGGGAGGTGTGGTCAGCCATCCCAGGTATGAGGCAGGCAAAGACGCTGATTGAACCATTCAGGAAGGAGTGGGTGGAGCTGCTGAAGCTCCGCAAAGGGGATATCAGTCAGTTGGTGGTGCTTCTGACAGGACACGGTCCACTGAGGAAAACTCTCAAAATTACCAGTCTTATGCAAACAGAGCCCCCAATGACTTAAGGGAGCTGGGTGTTGCACAGCTGTTGGGCTTTGTAAAAGGTCTTGAGCTGCGGGACTAAAAATGACTACAGGGTGCTACAAATGACCTACAGGTTGAGGTAGCTAAAGGGTAGTCATATCCAAACCCTTTTTCCAGAAAGAAAAAATACTTATGCGTTACGCCATAGCTTCTATCAATTTCAATACAAATAAAATACCCCCGTCGCAGCAGACCTGCGTAATCAGCGAATTTCCAAAGCAATAATATGACAATAATAGTACAAGTAGGTGACAAGATTGATCAATCAATATCTGTTGAGTACAGTGGAACTTGGATAATTCGAACTTCTGTAATTCGAAAACTTCTTTATTTCGAAATTTTGTCCTGGTCCCTAGAATTTTATATAAAAGCAATGTTAAAATATCTTGGTTAATTCGAATAATATTTTGGATAATTCGAAGTTTTTACAGCGAAAATCTATAGTGTGTGTATAAGTGAACAAGTCATTCTGTGCGATTTTACAGGAAACGACGTTAGGGCTTCCTGTCCTCAGACTATTTTTAGCTAGATCAACGCGCCCACCCCACTCACCACTCACGAGTCCACTACTGCTCATAAATCACAACATTGACATCTGTGTGTATCATCAGTGGTGGTTTGTTCCGATATTCGTTGTCTGCTTTCATGTTAACACGTCCTGTGTATGATGGCTTCGTCAAAGCGAACCTACAAAGTGCTGACGTTGCAAGAATAAATATCGGCGATCAAGGAGGTAGAGAAGGGATTTGAAAAAGTTTGTAATAGTTAGTTTCGGGATCCCTCCAAACACATTATTGACATTTAACAAAAATTAGGATTTTTAATCAATAATATCTTCATTAACCTAACTTTTTAATATACAATGATAAAAACATGATGTTTGATTGTTTATTTCAACCACTTGCATAAACTTTTCTAATTCGAATTTTTGGATTATTCAAATTTTTTTTCTGGTCCCTTGAGATTCGAATTATCCAAGTTCTACTGTATTTGCCTATTCTCCATAACATTAACATAGGAAAGAGTATGCGTATGCAGGTTTGCTACATTGAGGAACAGTAAAAGTAGGCATTTTTACCATAAACTATTTTTATTCTGACCATACACCTAGTTTTATCATCTGGTCATAAATAAAGGAGTTTGCCTATTCTCCGTAAGATTAACATGGGAAAGAATATGCAGGTTTGCTGCTGTGAGAAACACATGAACTATGATTTTTTAGCATAAACCTATGGATCCCAACCACATGAAGCTAAATACAAAGTTTCATCCAAAATTGTTGATTAGTAAGGGAAATATTAATTTTTCCTAAGATTAGCGTTGGAGCCCCTAAATACAATGTACTGTGTTTTCATTTTTTAATATCCCAGTAAAAATTACATGGGGAAATGCAAAAAAAACTCATTTTTAGGGTACAAAACAGCCCCAAACTACCTGTTCCGATTGACCGATATGTCTGGATTACGAACTCGTCCGAGCAAATGTAAGAATAAACGTTTCTACCAAATTTGGTCTCGATTGGACCATTTTTACGAGAGTTATCGTGTTCACAGACACACACATATATATATAAACTTTAACGACTATTGTTTTTTGTCTCTGAGCACCTAAATACAATAAAATAACATGGTCCCGGGCTTAAGTCTTGCCATGAGACCTACGGTAATAGCTTATTCCCTATGGGAAATTCACTAAAAATCAGTGAATGCCAACAACAGACCTGTGAATGGTGATGTTCTCGTGCTCAGGTATGGAGCTGGCATCCAATGGAGTGAGGAAGACGAATTGTTGGTTGATGTTCTTGGCGTGACCCAACAACATGTCTATCACCACTTTCCGGTTGATCCCATCCTTTAAAAAATAGCTTCATGAGAACAGTTACTTAAGCATCCATACAACTGAGACAGTTATAACCAGCTGTCTTTTTCATTGCTTACAAATCCTGGGAAAAGAAGAAGCTTAGCTTTATAAATGGAAAAAAATAACAGTACTCGTTTTTAATTATGGAATTACAGCTATATCATGAAAGTAATTACATTCACCTTCCTTACTCCTCTTGAACAAATAGTAATTATTTAGCTAAGTTATATTTTTGCTATTAGGCGTTACTGCCCATAAATATCTATTAACATTAACTATATTTTCAATGTTATGATATGAAAATTTTTAACAAACTTAAATAATAAACTATCTAAGGAAACCTCTGTATTAATGATTGAGCAGTAGTTACAAGTAATCCCAAATAGGCTACAATGTTTACAAATACTGATCCAGTACAGATTTTTACAGAATATTTCATGCTTGAGTAGTGTTCTACTACTACGATCTTCTACTACTATTACATATTATTTTTACTCTGAAAAATTCAAAGTAATTATTTGCCGTGAAAACACCAATTATTTGGCTCCTAACACCACAACACATAAAAACACAATTTTTACACCCCCATAATTACTTGCCATTGAGAAGCCCCATAATCATTATGTAACAATTATTATTATAGTTTTCATGATTTGTTGTATGTGACATAGCCTATGGTACATTTGTGTTTAACTGCTGTTTAAGTTACTGAAAAGATTAATCACACTCCAAAATATGTATACATTAGACATAGAATTTGAATTGTTTCTATAGCTGTGTAAATGAATAAAATGATTCAAACTATTCTGATTATTATTTTTAAAAGATTCTGATTATCTGGATCAGTATCCGTGTTGTCAAAGCCTAAACTTGACTACTCATCACTTCCACTCAAATCACTCAAGGAAAAATTACTGTAACCTTTTTAAAACCATACGAACTTTTTTATCATTGACAGGTGAATCAATACATGTCATTATCACAAAAGAAACCAAATAACCAATAATAATAAGCTCAAATTTCTTAAGTCTATTGGCTAACTAAACAAGTAAACAAACAACAGACGTTGATGCAGACTGCAGCGGAAAATATAATAATATTTTATTATTATAAAAAGAATAATATTTTAACTTAAATCATTATATTTAATGTGTTCTTTATATCCTAAACACAAATATAAAAAAAATTGTAAAAAATTTTTTTAGGGTGTCCGTATAGTCGGACGCTGGCTCTTCTTGCACGTTTTGCCGCCGTCCATATATACAGACGTTGGCACTGAAAGGGTTAAGGATACTAGGCATTCACAACAATCCACTATGAAATCAATTCCACTATCGATTCACAATGAAACAATCCATGTGTTGAGTGGCACTCACCATGAACACATCGAACTCGTCCATGAAGTGGAATGGCAACTCAATCTCGTTCCACAGGGCCATGATGAAACAGACGGTCGAATAGCTCTTCTCGCCTCCGGAGAGTGATGACGTATCCAGACGCTTCTCACCTGACCCCTTCTCGTTGTGATACGGGCGTGACACTTTTATCTCAAGCGTCTGCTTCTCTGTGTCAAACTCCAACTTACCCTATGTTTAACAGTGTAATTAGTGTCTATGTAATTAGAATAGATGACACATTCTATAAGGTATTGGAATAGCAGTACAGTATGCAAAGTGGATAATCAGAAGAGAAATTTAACAAATTGAAAATAACAAAAGAAGAAGGTAACGTAAATGAAAGAGAGAATCAAGAAGGAAAAGAAAGAGAGTGAAAATGAGGATAAAAGGATGAAAGGGGGAATGATGTAAACTAATGACAATCCTTTAATATACTCAATAACTGGAAAGTGGAAACAAAAAAAAACAGTGGAACTCCAGCCGTGGGTCTTCTGAAGCTAATGAATGACGCTTGAAATAACAATAAAAAAGGGCATTAGGTTAAGTGTAGGGGGAAAGAGCTAACATTCCGAAGAGAAAGTCAAGGGGATAGGAAAAATTAGAGAAATTAGACTATCAATAATTTCATTGGGAGTATTATTCTATATATACTGAAGACAAGAAAAAGCAACATGTGGGACTTGGGATGAAAAAAATTAAAGAAATTAGGAGCAAAGTATTTAAAAAGATAGGGATTTGGCCTTATTTGCCCGATCTTGGCATACTCGTACAAAACAAAGCAGAAAATGTCAGCTGATGAAATGTCATTTTTCAATCGGCTATTTTCAGCAATAGGACTGGCCATAAAGGATGAAATTAATACCAAAATAGAGCCTGAAGCTTGGCGAATAAGAAAAGCATATGCAATCTATTGGATTTCTGAAGAACTAACTTGGCACAATCTTTTTATATTTATGGGCAACGATTCGCTATCGCTTCAAGTAATGGCATGCGGGACTGCGACGGTGGAATGCCGTCATTGTAAGCGAATGGGTTAAAATCTAAGTGATTCTGAGGTAAATACGAAACTTACATAGATTTCTACTGGGATATAAATTAAATTAACATTTTAAGTACAAAGTTTTTTAATATGATGATTGATTTTGTTAAATTTAGCACAGTATTTAGTGAAGTGCTTACAGGTAATATCAGACTAGATATTGTTTTCTACGTGGAGGGTGGTACGGCATTGTTCCAATTCCCTGAGATGACTAGTGCAATAACTGCTGCTCGAACCAACACAAAATTCACATGTGATACGTACCTCAAAGTTTCGTTCCTTCAAGGCAATTTGAAAGTCGTGTTTGGCTGAATTCATGATGATCCTCTGTAGCAATAAATGTTTTTTCCTTCTAACTTTTAAAGCTTCGTTTGATTTCTGAAACAAAAGGCGAATAAATGAATGGAACAAACCTTTTCAATTAAATTCAAGTTTATTCTTCTTAATAGGAGCTTGAAATTTTCATCATCAGTCCGTTAAAGTATATGAGTATCAAGCTATTGTGCATTTGTCTTCAAGTATCGGGAAATAGGTATTCAAACTGACTGTCAAAAGAGGCACGCCTGTAGAGACGTTCGGGTGTTTAATAATCCGACTATGAAAATTTGCAAGCCATAATTGCAATCACCATAATTTCACGGGTATAATTGTATCACGAAGAAAACACTTTTGTTGCCCACGGCATTTACCGCCATCTGATAGTGGATTTGTATATTTGTCTTTTACTACTTTAATTGAACCAATATTAAATAAAGTTGATATGGCGATTTTACATTCTAATAAATTTATGTGTGATTCATAAGTTTGTCCATTAGTTTATATATTTTTCATTCAAGCCTGATAATTTAATATACATACAAATTAAAAGCATTTTGCAGATTTGACACTTGTGTGTGGATCTTGAAACTTGTCCTTTTAAAATCCTTTTAAAAGTCCTTTTAATCTTGAATGAATTTTAATTTTGATATTCGATCTATTAAGGTTTTTATTATTATCCAATAATAATCCAATGAGCTAGTTAAATAACACTTAATAACACTTTAATTTTTTACTTAAAATATTAACCTTAAATTTTCACTTCAGAGACCTAACCTTGATCTATTTTTTTGTATTAGGATTTTTATGACTACTGAAATACTTTAAGCTACATATACAAATACCCCCGTCGCAGCAGACCTGCGTACTCAGGGAAAAATCAATTATATAATAATAATATATGACAAGTTTAATAAAAATCTGTCCATAAACATGAGAGTTATTTGCCTGTTCTCCATAAAATTAACATGGAAAAGAGTGTGCAGGTTAGCTGCTGTGAGGAACACTGAAAGTAAACATTTCTACTATAAATAATTTTTATCTTAACATTTATACCAACTTTCATCAACATCTGTCCATAAATAAAGGAGTTTGCCTATTACCTATATGATTAATATGGGAAAAGAGTATGCAGGTTTGCTGCCATGATAAACACATAAACAATGATTTTTAAGCATAATTGGATAGATCACAACCACATGAAGCTAAATGTCAAGTTTTATCCAAAAATATGGATTAATATGGGAAATATTAATTTTTCTCTATCCTCCATAAGATTAATATTGGAGCCCCCACAATACAATGTACTGTGTTTAGATTTTTTTAATATCTCGGTAACCGTTGGAGATAGAGAAAAACTTTAAGGAACTTAATTATGTAGTTTTTTGAGCTGATTCCAATGGTGAAATATAAAATTATAAATTTTTAAACATTACATGTGAAAAACGCAAAAAACCCCATTTTGGGGTACAAAACCCCCCAAACTATCCGTTTCCATTGACCGATATGTCTGGTTTACGAACTCGTCCGAGCATTTGTAGGAATACACGTCTATACCAAATTTGGTCTTGATTAGACCATTTTTACAAGAGTTATCGTGTTCACAGACACACACACACACATATATATATATAAATTTTAACGACTATTGTTTTTGGACTCTGGGCACCTAAAGAAGAAAAAATAACATGGTCCCGGGCCATGTCTCGCCATGAGACATGGGTAATATATTCTTCCCTATGGGAAATTCGCTAAAATTAATTGAAAAATAAGCTTCCTGTTGACTGACTAGCCAATCAATGAATGATTGGTATTATGCTTTAAGTTTTTGACCAGGAGAACTTATTGATGATTTTTTTAAAACTTGGCTCCAATAAGATCAAGCTTGAATTAATTACAAAAAGCTTGGCTTGGCTTGATCTTAAAATTCCTGGCAATTAACCCCATAATTAAAAATACTTACAGTAGAGTCTCGTTTAATTGAGTTAATATGGACCACAGCAACCTCGGATAGCCAAATTCTCGGTTAACACGGAATGTCTACTTAGAATAAGGGATTTATGAAAACAATTAAAAAATACAATATTTGTTATTTGTATTTGTTATAAGTGTAAAACAACTTTATTTACTCGTGTATACCCTGAAGTACTGTATTGTAGGCCTGCATAAAGATAATTTTACAAGCTACATTCTCAATTTTAAATACTGATCAGGTAATAAAAAATGAAATATATACTGTACAGGTTAAATTTACATAATAAAAATACTGATCAGGAAGTAGAAAGATAGGCTACATACAATTAAAAGTACAGTACAGTACCTCAAAAACAGTGAAAAGTCATAAAGGTTTAAAGAAATCTTTGACAGTTTTCTGCTTAATCTTGCTGGATCGTTTCTTAGCTGCCAAACTACGCAGTCGACGCAACATAATGATGTCTGCTGGAGTCGTGTCGTCTTGCTGCTCAATGTAGTGCAGGGCCTTCTCGATTGCATCTAATCCCTCGGTATGGGTGATTTTTTCCTCTGGCTCTGTATCGGCTGATCCATCGCCGCCGTCTTCACCGTTGTTGCTCTCCTTGTTTTCTTCGACTAAACACCCAATTGCTTCGTCTGACAGTTCAAAGTCTTCGTCATCATTCATCCACTGACTTACATCATTTTCAGTTATTGCCTCGGCAAATGGAATCCTGCTGAGTAGATGAATTAAAGGCAGGTCATCTTCATCATCTTCACATGGTTCGGAGGCATCACTTGTTACTTCAACACCACTAATATTTTTCCAGCTTTTCTGTATAGTCGATTGTTTGACATTATCCCAAGACTCGTCCAACCAAAAAATAACATCTTTGAGGTTGATTTTTTTCAAACTTTCAACAACTGTCATTTCATTTTCTAAGTCTAAGAGCAACTGTTTTAATAACTTTTGTCTATAGTGTCTTTTTAGATTTTCAATCACCCCTTGGTCGAGGGGCTGTATTAAAGAGGTTACATTTGGCGGCAAGAAAAGAGCTCTAATTTCACCGCTTACCAGCTCGCTTTCATCTGGATGAGTCGGTGCGTTGTCCAATAACAATAGAGCTTGATGGGGCAGATTATTTTCGTCTGAGAACTTTCTTACACTGGGCACAAACTCATTGAAAAACCACTTTTTAAAAACTGACGAGTCCATCCAGGCGCTTTTTTGGTTTTCGTATTTTACTGGAAGAAGAGCCATGTTTAAGTTTTTAAAAGCCCTAGGCTTTTTTGCTTTTCCAATAAGCAACAACTTAAGTTTGTTATCACCAGCCTGATTGGCACAAAGTAGAACAGTAACTCTCTCTTTACTTTTCTTGTGTCCCGGAGCTGATTGTTCCTGTTTAGCTGCTAAAGTTTTGCTGGGCAGCATTTTGAAATTTAAGCCAGTTTCATCACAGTTGTAGATTTGTTGAGGGCTTAGATTTTTGTCTTAATATAGTCATTTAAATCTTTTACAAATGAATCAACTGCATTTTTATTGGCTGACCAAAGTTCTCCTGAAACATTTAACTGCCTAACACCGTATTGCTTCTTCCAACGGTCTAGCCAGCCGATACTAGCTGTGAAGTCTTCTTGTCCATCTTGAAAGCGACAATAAAATTCCTGAGCTTTGGCTTGTAACATTGGTCCAGATAAAGGACTACCCTTACCTCTCATCTGCTGAAACCACAAAAATAATGCCTCTGACGTTTGCTCATGTTCACTACCTTTCATAGTCTTTCTCTTCTTTGCAACGTGTTTGTCACTTGTTGACTGGGTCCGCTGAGATACCCATTTCTCCAACTGTTCCCGTTTGCGCCTCCAATCCCCTACAGTCACTTCACCAACACCTAAATCACTAGCCACTTTTTTCAAAGATTCACCTTTATCCAAACGTTTAATTGCACAAAGTTTTTCCTCTAACGAAAGGACAACTCGTTTCCGTTTCATACTCATTGTATCGCACTCAACTCGTTAGCAACCTCTCAACACAATAAACACCAGAAGACTGAAGTGACAGCTAACAAAACAAACACAGAAACGAGAGAGCAAACAATAGGAGGGGTAGGGATAGGTGGTCAACAACCTTGCCTACTGTACAGTCAGGCTAGTAAGCGTGTCAACGGAAACGTACAGTCGGTTCCCATACATGCGGGCCGCGGGGAACCGCGATTGCAGTTGTATAGCTTAGCAAAAGTTTAAGTACAAAAAAAAAAGTTTAAGTAGCCTCGGTTAACACCGAACCTCGGTTAAGTGAGACTCGGTTAAACGGGACTCTACTGTAATTTTAAATTTTAAAGGAATAATAATTTTTCGTTGGCGGCAGGACAACCATTGCCTAGAATCAGAATCGTGATCGTTTTTAACACTTAAAACGAAACATCGGTCAAATTGACCGATCGGTAATTTTACTACGTAACAGTGGCTAAACTGCTTGACCTTGACGGCTGTCACTCCCAGTACCTTCCCCCAAACCCCTCTCTGTAATATTTGGTCATTTCCAACTAGTTGGCGCGACGTTGTCGTACATATTAGAAGAATTGTGTGATTACGGTCGGTGAGATTTACCGTGTGTTTCGCTTACCGGCTGGCAATCGTCGGTCGAATATACCTGTAATTATACCTTGTATAATTGGTAAAAGGCTGAACTAAAACGCAATAAACAAAAGAACACCTGCTAGAAGTAAAATAACAACTATATTACCCACTATAAGACCACAAATATGGCCTTGGGCAACAATCCTAGACGGATTTTTTCCCGAGGCCAGAGCTGGTCGTCTTGAAGCGTGGAGTTTGGAGTTTCATTTTTTTCTGTCACATGATCTTTGCATAATAAATATGACTTGTCATAAAATGTTGTAAAACATCCTTTGTTACTCATGTGATTGCCAAATGATACATAAAAACAATAATAAACACACTTAACACCAATAAAGCACAGTGACGGTCAAATTGACCGTATGTTTCTCTTCGCGTTTTAAAAATTATGTTATGTTTTAAGTGTTAAAGAATCGGCATCGAAAAAATTTTGTACAGACCGTAAATCTTTTGTCTATCCCTACTTATTACCTTAATGAATTACCTATATATTTGTGACGATACATTTACTCTAAGTATAGAATACTGTGTGGTTTTGAGAATTCCGACGTAGTACCAATGACTGGTCTAAATGACTTAAGTCTTGAGTGATATAAGTACAGCATAAGTGTAAAAATCTCAACTGAGTTAAGTTTTTTGAAAAAAAAAGAATCAATACAGCAAAAATAGACAAATGACAAATATATTATTTTAAATAAATAATATAAAATTAAACTACCTGCAATAAATGTCTAAGACTGTTTAGATTTAAGGATACTTCATCGAATTCTCTCTGCCTTTTCCGTAAATTTTCTTGAATCACTTCAACCGAACCTCCTAACCTTTCTTCCAAACTTTTCAAATAATTTTTTACACCATTCAATTCGAATTCAATCTCTTCTTTAGACCTGTAAAGCATATATATATAGAAACATGAATATTACAAAGGAATTGTGTTGGGCACAATATATGATGTCAAATGTAAACAATTCACAAAATTGCTGATTCACTTTGCTGTTGTAGGTTGAGTTTGGTTTGTAGTCCTGACTTTCTCTTTTAATGAATAAAATTTTTATTTATTTACTGTACAGACAAAATCTGATTGGCAACACTGGGAACCTAATTCCTAACCAACTCAACTGACAGTCTTTTAATTTTCTTGTTGTAGTTAAACTGTGTTATATGTTCAATTATCAGTTATCATATAAAAAAATGGGGGTCTGCGGGTCTTCAAATTTTTTGGGTCAGGTTTGGTCGGCCGTCGTGAGACAGCAGAAAAGGTCAAAGACTTTTCCAGTCCAAGATCGGGTCAGGCCAAATGGACTTCTTGAAGTATTTCAATGATATCTAAACTATATACAGTAATCCTGACCAAACTAAAACTACATACTGCAGTATTTATTGAGGGCTGAGGGCAATTAACAAAATCATCGAATTGAAAAACCGACTGAGAGATGATATGATGAAAGATGACTTTGGTAGAGGCAGGTTAATGTTGTCACTTCAATATCCCTTGCCTAAGGCACGTGAGACTACATCCGAGTTAAGGATACTCCTCATCTCTCATCTCTACCGGTCTCTATCAGCCACTTACCGATCTGTTTCCATTTCCTCATCACACGATTGACTCGCATTTTCCCTGGTCGCTGACAACTCTCTCTCGACATCCTTGATTTTTGACCCAATTCTCCCTGTTTTGTTCTCTTGCTCTTTAATTTGATTATTTATTACATCTGATTTTGAAGAGGCTACTTGCATCATGGATCTTAAACGTTGGATTTCTCCCTAAAACATAATAACTGATTATAATGTATCTACAAAACTGTTAGAAAAGACAGTGATGGGAAGGAAAAAGACATGGTTTTAATAAAGAATGCTACACATGGATCTTAAACGTTGGATTTCTCTCTAAAACATAGTAACTGATTAGAATGTATCTAGAAAACTGTTAGAAAAGACAGTGATGGGAAGGAAAAAGACAAGGTTATAATAAAGAATGTTTCACACAAACCACACCATCATTGTTACAAATAGACCAGAAAAATGTTAAGATACTTGTGAAGGACTAGAGGGATCTTCTTCTTCTTCTAGTGCGTCTCCTATAGGAGGTTCGCTATCAGCACATCAATCCGGATCTTATTCACTGCCGCTCGAAACAAGTCTTTGCTGCTGCAGTCAAACCAATCCCTCAAATTTTTAAGCCAGGAAACACGTCACCTTCCAACACTCCTTTTTCCGCTGATTTTTCCTTGAACTATAGTCTGCAGAGTTATATATTTGTGGCTTCTCATTAGATGTCCATGATACAGGAGTTTCTCTTTTTTATAGTGTGAACAATTTCACATTGTTTCTTCATTCTCCCCAGGACTTCCATGTTCGTGACTATCCGTCCACGGTATCCGCCACATTCTGCGGTAGCACCACATCTCAAAGGCTTTCAACTTATCCATATGGCTCTTTTTGATTCCATCCCATAAAAGAGAGTGGAAAACACGTAACAGCGTAACATCCTCATTTTCAGTTTTATATTTATGTCCCGGCTTGTGAACAATTCTTTCATTTTTACAAATGTCGATCTGGCCATCTCAATCCTTGTTCTTATCTCTCCCGTCGAATTCCCACGTTCCTCTACCCACGTCCCCAGATATCTATACTTATGGACCCTCTCTATGACTGTACCCTCCACCATTAGGTTTGTCTGAATTTGTCTATTCAAGGCTTTCCTGACCACCATTAATTTGGTTTTCTTCAGATTCAATTTCAAACCAAATTTACCACATCTGTCATGCAATTTTTGGATCAGTCTTTGCATTATCCTCCATATTGCTTGTCAACCAGACAGTGTCATCAGCGTACCTAATATTATTTATGGCTTCTCCATTTATGATTATGCCCGCCAACTCCTCCTCCAAAACTTCATTGAAGATAGCTTCGCTGTAGACATTAAAAAGGAGTGGAGACAAAATACAGCCCTGTCTTACCCCTCGGCGGATCTCGATTTCCTCGGTCAAATGATTCTCTATTCTTGCAGCCGCCTTCTGACCCCAATAAAGATTGCTGATTATCTTTATATTGTCCGCATCAATGCCCTTGTTGACAAGCAACCCATACATCACTCCATGCCTTACCTTGTCAAATGCCTTTTCAAAATCTATGAAACAGGCATAAACGTCTTGATTCATGTCTAGGCATCTCTGGAAAAGCACATTAACCCCAAAGAGAGCCTCTCTTGTACCGAGCCCTTCTCGAAACCCAAATTGGGTATTGCTTATCCCTTCCTCAAGTTTTCTATATATCCTTTTGTGTATAATTTTTAGAAACAACTTTAGGGTATGGCTCATAAGCGCAATAGATCTATAATCAGTGCAGTTGGGTTAGGTTTCTTAGGAATTAGTACAAAAGTGGAGATCAACCATTGTGTGGGGATTTCTCCCTTCTCATATATATAAATTAAAGAGGTTTACAAGAATATCAATTACATCTTCATCAAAGAGCTTGATGATCTCTATGGGGATCTGATCTGGACCTGCAGTTCTACCTGCTTTCATCACTTTTAGAGCATATTGCACTTCCGATCTCAATATCTTCAAATACTCAATACTTCAAATAACTAGAGGGCTCAGTAATCCAAATTTTCTTCTACCGTATTGTGAGCCACAGCATAAACGGACTCATAGGGATTGCTAATGCATCGGTGGTAGCAGTAGTAACTTTTGACCAGCTAAAATAATCTATATGTTAGATATTATCTAATTTATGTTAAGTTCTCAACTTGCTGTCTCAAGAAATGGGGGAACAAGATTGGGAAAACAAGAGAGGGAACTTGACGAGGTCGGCATTGAAAGCTTAGTGGTTAATCTTCTCATTTAAAGAATTTTTCAAATTCTTTTTTTACTTTAAACTAAATTTTTACATTATTTTTTTAATCTCAATAATAATAATAATACAGAACTACTAGGAAATAAAGATGTTTCTGATAGTTTACCTAGTTTAAATTGAAATTTGTTCTGCCAGTTCTAATTACATCAAAGAAATTGAACGAATTGCTTTGATAAAAATATTCAATATTAATAAAAAATAAAAATATTCTTATTCTTCTTATTCTTAATTAGAATATCAATACCATATAAAACTGACACTGAAAAATCTAGATAACCAATAATTGCAATTCATACCTGAATAGGAGCTTTCTGTCTGTTTGATTCTTCAATAGTACTTCTATGTTTCTCATAGGCTGATCTTGCTTCTTCAAATTCATCTTTGGCTTTCTCACATTCATTTTTTAAGTTCTGAGAGAGAAAACGAAAATCATCATAATGCAACATAAGGTGTAATAATTAGTTTAGCTTAACACAATGACTGAGGCCTTACAAACAGCAGCCATTTTGGGCGTGGTCAAGATTTTAAATTACCGAATTAGTTATGTGGTAAGATACATAATCTTGAATAACTATTGTTTTTGGTCTCTAAAAACTTCAAAACCAAAAATGGTCATAGTCCCTAGCTTAAGCCATTCATCAACTATGGTAATAGCTTCTTCCCTGCGGGAAATTCACTAAAAATTTAATGACTACAGTTTTTGGTCTTTAAGGACCTCAAAACAAAACATTACCATAATCCCTGACCAAACCAACCAATAGCACCAAAAAACCTTCTTCACTAAAGAAAACTTCAACACCAACCTACGTTGAAATCATTGATCGGAGTTTCATCCTGGTAGGTTAACTTTAAAGGTTAAGGATTCTTAATTCAAATCAATTACCTCATACTTTTCAGCTCCTTTTTCATACTGGTTCTTTAATACCTCAGACTCTTCCTCCAAAAATCCGATATTGGTTTGATTTTCCGTATCATTTAATTCTTCTTTAATCTGCCTTATTCTCTGTTCTGTGTCCAGTCTTTTCTTCTTGATGTTTCTCAGTTCTTTCTCACTATTCATCATCGATTTGCTGATCTCGCTAAGTTGCTGTCGCACTTCTTGCCTTTCTAATTCCACTTGACTGATTTCATTTGCCAATGTATTAACTTCATTGGTAAACTCTCTGAAAAAAAAACATTACTCATTTTAATATCCGTTTTAATAATATACAAGTTAAATATTTATGAAAAGTGTGTTGATGGAGGTCACTCAACATTTGAGTGGACCTACAAAAGTCGAAGGTACAAAAGGTCAGGTTTCATTATGGAATAGAGTTAAAAATTCTTGCAAATTGAGAAATGTAACTTCCCACAGTAATGTGTATGTACAAAATAAGGGTTGAGTCGATTCCAAACATCAATTCTCAATTTCAGCAATTCTCAGAGTTGGAATCGTAATCGAAACTGATCATCTAAAGAAGTTTCCAATTCCAAGCGTTCGCAAAAGAAAGAATTAACTATGTTTGTTTTCCTTGTCTTAATGTCGTAAGAACAGTCGTCATTGTTTTGATGAAACTTCGATTAGGAAACCAATTGTGTCATTTCAACAAAAAGGAAGATAGACATTTAGGCCTGTAAGACTTTGGTTGGGTGGGATCCCTGCCCTTTTTAGGAAGGAAAACCACAATTGCGGTTCTCCAGTAACTTTTATCAATAACTTATAGCTTGTTATTGTGATAAGTTCTATTTTTTACAGGCAAGAAAAAACTGAATTGTTCTAAATAAAAAAATTGTTCTTATAAACAATCAAATTCTCTCTGCTTTGGAGCATACAATTATTTTTGTTTACTATTTTCTATAATTTTCTTTTTAACATTCATCCATGGACAATTTTATTTCTGTATAATATGTTAAAACAGTATAAAGTAGCTTAAGTTATTAGATCAATAATGTCATTTACACAGATTTCAGACAGTGAATGCCTTCAAAGCGCATGATACTGTGCATTGTTGGCCTGCCGGCCGACATGCTCTTGGTGCGAACTCACTTCTAGAGCGGACGGTACCCAGCCCCTTACTCGGTTTTGTGAAACTCGGTTTTTCATTCATTCATTCATTCGAAGGGGCGGATTTCCCAAGGCGCTTCAGCCGTTGCAGCTTTTTGCGCACCCCTAAAATTCTCTTTCCTGGAGAATCAGGAATCTTCTAGATGAAGAGATCTGCAAAACTGCAGCATCCTGTCAACGAGCTCGTCAGGAGGCAGAAAACTACCCCTTACCAAGTTGCCCAGAGTGGAGGACCTTACCTCTGCCAGCTCCGCGCAATCAAAGAGTAGATGATCTGCAGTTTCCTCCTGCAGATAACATTTCCTACACAGGGGGTCGCCGTTGAAGACCCCCATGCGCAGTTGGTGCTTCCTCAGATTACCGTGACCAGTAACGATACCTGTGACAAGTTTGGCATCCTTCCTGCCAAGTTTCAGGAACCTCTTTGCAACTTGACGAGAGGGAGAACAAAGATTGAGCTTGCTAACTCTATGCAGGGAAAGTTCAGCCCATCTTTTCTTATGACAATCCCTGGCCCAGGAATTGATAGTCTGAAAAGCCGCAGCGCGGGAAACACCACAGAAGGGTTGAGGACCACAAAGGGGGGATGATGCAGCCCTATTGGCCAGCCCGTCTGCCACTTCGTTACCATCCACCCCTGAGTGCCCTGGAACCCAACAAAGGGTGACTACATTGTGTCTACCTACACAGGACACAAGCCTAAAACAGTCCCACACAACCCTAGAGTTGAACTCTACCGAGTCCAAAGCTTTAAGGGCCGCCTGACTGTCAGAGAAAATATTGATAGAAAGGCCCTCATGACCCAGCATCAAGATGTCTCTGGCACATTCCATAATGGTAGTGATCTCGGCCTGGAAAACAGTGGGGAAGGTCCCCATGGAAATACCTGACCGTACGTTGTCCTGCACCCCGTAGATGCCTGCTCCTGTGCCCCGACTGCTCTTGGACCCATCAGTGTACCACTCCTGATCACAGGGTGGTAGTGGGCAGGCTCCATCCTTCCATTCGTCCCGTTGCGGAAAAAGAACTCGGAAAGACCTGCCAAAAGAAAAGGTTCTCGGAAGATAATCAGAGGGCATACCTAAAATGTCGCTCCGAACTATCCCCGAAATTCTGGTATGACCACGTAATTCACCTGGCCTATTCCAGAGGCCCTCTCCACAGAGGCGGTATGCACCCATTCTGGCAGTCATCCTGATGTGAATGTCTATGGGCAAAAGATCAAGCAAACAGTCAAGAGTGGCCCCAGGAGCGCTGCTGATCGCCCCTGTGATCATGAGACATGCCAGCCGCTGAACGGCTGCCAGCCTTTTCACAGCAACACCTGAGTCCATCTTGGTCCACCAAACCAAAGACGCATACGTCATAGTTGGTCTGACTACTGAAACATAGAGCCAATACATTAGCTCCGGTTTCAGTCCCCATGCTGCGCCGACCATACGCCTGCATGCAAACAGAGACCACTTACCCCGGTCAATAACCCGTTGTAAGTGAGATTCCCTTCATCTTACAGCATACAGCTGGGGTGGGTTGGTGAAACTCGGTTTAGTGAAACAGTTGAATTTTATAATGTACTCGGTTTTGTGAAACCTCGGCGTAGGTGAAATTTTGATATTTATTAGATTTTTAGCTTTACTCGGCGTAGTGAAAACTCGGTTTTGTGAAACCCACCCTTATAATCCAATGAGTTGATTAAATAATTTACATTCATGCATTTTGTACTTGTACTTAAATAAACCTTGAATTTTCACATCATAGGCCTAACCTTGAACTATTGTTTAATCTAAGGATTTTTATGAGTATTGATATACTTTACTATACAAAAATTAATTGAAAAAAAATCCCAATGATTGACTAGCCAATCAATGAATTATTGGTATTAATACCCTAAACTTATTCATACTTTAAGTATTTGTAGAGGAGAATTTATTGAAAATCTTTAAAAAATACTCGGTTCAAAAAAGCTTGAGCTCCAAAATTTTACAAAGAATTCTCGTCCTTAAGAACTACATAGAGTATAGTGTTACCAAAGAAAATTGTTGATAAAGTCTATGTCATTTAAATCTCAGGAATACCTGTCACTCCTTCTTCTCCAAGTTTACGACCGAAGGTGGCACAGAGCAAATATAAATTAAATAAATTATTAAAGTAAATATAAATTACCTGATGAGATCCTCCTGCTTTGCCTGCAACAAGGTTGCTCTGACCACAGGTCTCATCGCGGAGTACGACTTGTAGTTCGGCGCAGGAATAAACTGGTCACCGGTTAAAGTAAACGCCCTTTTACAGTTTTTTGGCACCTGTTGATAAATCAGTTAATGTTACATTGCTAAGAATGAAGAATCCCCAGCAAAGGTGGGTGCATACAAAAGCAGATCTTAAGGGAAAGTTCAGTTACCTGTATACCTTTGAAACAATCCAGGATTATTTTTAGGCCACTGAACATTTTTGGGAGATTTGTTATTAAACTTCATTGTAAGGATACAAATAGGATGCTCCAGCAAAGCTGGATACGCACTGTGACTAAAGTTGATCTTTTGTACAGCCACTGGAAACATTCACGAGGATGGGAAAGGCAGGAGGGGACAGTCTGGGTAACCAGAAGAAAGTGAAACAGACACCAATCCATCCTAGAACCAATAAATACTGTACTGGGATTAAGACTAGCTATCCAACTTCAAAGGCTGGCATGCACAAAAAAGGCAAGAATGAAATAAAAGTGAAAGTGAAGCTGATTACTTTTTGGATTAGATTATTGAAATGGCAACCATACTACAAGGTAGGTATTTTAAGCCAAGTATGAATTTGGACAACCTAATCCCAAAAAAAAGATTGTGACAACTTTATTTCTTTATCCAATTATGACTTCGAAAGTCAGAAATCCATTTAGGGATTATTAATCTTCACAAAAAACAAAAAACCTTTCAGGAGCCTTCAACGGTTTTTTAGGTAAAAAATCCTCTAAAAAACCACAAAGAATTATCCTTTCTCACAGATAAAGAGGGAGATATTTTTATGCTAGCTTTGAGGAAAATCTCCTATATACAATCTCAGGAACATGTATTGGTTACTTATCACATGTAACAACGCATGATAGTAAACACAATAAGTTTCGGTTGACCTATTAGGACCTTGAATCCAGCTACCTTTATTTCTCAATCTGTCAAGGGGATTAAATGCTCCCTCCGATGAGTTTCCAATATTTGTCATGTAAAGAACTTAGAATTAGACCTTAGTTAATCTTAACTTGAATAATTCAATTTTTTTTTTACTGAAAGGGGCGGATTACTCCCAAGGAACTTCAGCCGTAGCGGCTTTTGCACACCCCTGTGTGGGTTGCAGCATTTTCACATAGCGAAAAGCCATTGGTGATTAGCGGGATATGAACCCGGGACCTTGGGCACCAAAGCCCCGCGCTTTACTCCTACACCAGTGCGCTCCCCAAAAAATTATTCTTTAATAAGAAACTTTTCCTTTTAGAGTTTTTAAACATGACAATGTTAATAAATTGTAGTTTAGCCCTAATTCAAACAAAATTTGGAATAATTCAAATTTCTTTATAAAAAATCCATATGAAAAAAAATTATCTGGCCCAAAATTTTCAAAAATAATCTATTATTGGCAATTTGTCAAAAGTCCTATTTTGGCAGGAGGTCTGAGTGTATAGCTTCAACACTACAGTACTCACCCCTACCTTGCCACCCTATTTAACTATTTGGTTACCTAGAAGTTTGTTGTATCCCTTGGAAAATACAGCAACCTATGTCATCTAAATCCTTACAACCTTATGAAGTTGTCTTCACATTTTGACTTAAAAATAATATTAATAACAATAAAAATCTTTGTGCATTTTCTTTTTTTGTGTTTAGAAAATCGAGTCTAGTATACTTGTCCCTTGGCATCATGTCTATTTATATTTTAGCATCACGTCTATTTGGCTAGGTTAGGTTTGTTGCTACACTATTGGTTAATTTATGCTAAGCTGTCATCATATTTTAACTTATATAACAATAAACATCTTTGTGTATTTTCCTTTATTGGTCACCTTGTGTTCCTCATCCAACAGCTGGTAAGCCTCGTTGTTTGAGGGTACGAGGAGAACTGCTTCGGCCTCCAACTGGTCGATGATGCAGTTAGCAACGACAGGGTTGTCTATGTCCAGAGCTCGGACTAGATTGTTGTACTGCCGTGTCCCTGTCTCGCTGCCTCTTATGTCGTGGATCTGAAATCAAATCGGGTTATCTTATTCATCAAATCAAATGACTCATTACGTGAGAAAACAATATTTCATATACACTCTTGATTTTGTTATCTGACAGAGAAATATGAACTCAGACATTAGAAACTTTGACTGCTCATGAAGCCCCAACTCTTACCTTACCCTCACGATTCCATGAATAATATCACCACAAAGATATTGAAGTTTTTAAAACATTCCTCTTTATTTGAATTCATTGTTGGTAATGGTGAGTTTATATTATTTACATTTTTATTATAGACATTTTCCATCACAACAAGTAAAACAAAGTTTCACAATTTTGGGATCTGGAATCTGACAGTTTGCCAGGGTTTCAGGTTTTGCCTCGGCCATTTTGTTTCCGGCACTGGTGTCGAGTTCCGGGGACACCCGCACTGGCATTGTTCAATCCATTTCTTCTGGAGCTATATTGATGAGTGGGCCTGTGTTTTTTTCTTGTGTGCGTGAGTGACTATTGGTGCTTGGTGTTGTTAGTAAGTTTTTTATTGCTTTTATAATTTTTACTGGTTTAGTCCGGATTATATACTAATCTTGTATCTTGTTATGTTTTATAGTTAAGCTCATCTGAGGACACGATCATATAGCAGATCCCGAAACTTTGTTTTACTTTCTTGTCGTGGTCTTAGAACATATTGGAATAAAAAACAAAAGCCATGTCAGATAATTCAATCAATTTCACGTAACTGCATTGAACTTTGGACTTTTCAGAACTTCTATCACATTAATCTAGCTGAAAGGTACTTACATGAGGTAAAAACTTGCTGCAGATAATTGGAGGGGGTGAAAACTGGTATCGTCGACTGACGTTCTTCATTATTTGAGAAAGAGTGGTTGAGTCTTTGGCATTGTCAACACAGAATGAAGACAAGAAACCTTTGTTTAGAAAGTTTTCTACAGCAGCTGCCCATTTTGGATCACGCACACTGATGTGTCTTCCTGCAAAGCAATATTGATTATTCTACACATTGAGGCAGTCAAGTGATACGCATAACTGATAATACATTTCTTTTTTTAGCAGTATTTTCTGCCAAAACTTAACCCTACGCAAGTGGATCAAAGATCCTAGGTTGGTTCGCATCAAGTAATGTAATGCAAGGAGGAAGAATTTTGTGGGTAATCCCACAAAAATTCAATCAAAAAATCATCTACTCTTTGATTGTATAGAGCTGGTAGAGGTAAGGTCCTCCACTCTGGGCAATTTGGTAAGGGGTAGTTTTCTGCCTCCTGACGAGCTCGTCGACAGGCTGCTGCAGTTTTCCAGGTCTCTTCATCGAGAAGATTGCTGATTCTCCAGGAAAGAGAATTTACTAAAAATTAAAGGTTAAAATACCTGTAGTTCTGTCGGTGATCCTTAAGTTAAGGTGCTGACGACCAAGGTTTCGGACTTAAAAGTCCATTACCAAGTCAGAAAGAATACCAAATTTAAAATTTATCCTCAACACTGATGTGGTGATTCAAATTATAAAATTTAGGTCGAGAGCGTGGCGAAGCCGGCGAACGATGAGTCATGACTGGTCAAGCATGTCGAACACATTGCTATGACGTAACAACCCATTCCCAATCATGATAATCCTTTCACTTTCTTTGCCTCGAAGTACCTCTGCCTTCTGTTAATCCTATAATTGTGTTATAAATTAAGTTAGATTCAAAGGATAATTTTTCATTGAGTAGGTCAGAAGGATTGTTTTTGGATGAACGATATATTTCAAATTCTTCGATTGTATTCATATATTTACCTTTCCTGCAATAATTTAATATTTCTAGATTCGTGTTAATGTCGGTGTAATTATGGTTATTATTTATTAAATGATTAACATAAGCAGACTTGGAGGATTTTCTAGGCAGATGTTCTTTAAACCTTTGTTTGAACGATCGTGTAGTTTGACCTATGTAGTAACTGGGGCAATTGTTGCATTTAATTTTATAGATTCCAGTTTTGTTAATGTCCACATCCCTTTGTACGACATTCTGTTTCAATATGTTCACAAGTTTATTGGAAGTTCTGAAAGATAAATTAATGTTATTTTTCTTTAATTCGGATTTGAGGGTGTGGTTTAAAGCGGATCCATATTCAACACAAACAAAATCTTTATTTCCTTTTTCGGTATTTAAGATGGATTCATTTCTTTGCTTTTTTAATATTTTATCGACCATGGATGTTTTATAGCCATTGGAAACAGCAATATGTTTTATAATATTTAATTCGTCCATGAAATGTTCATTGTTAAGGGGTATAGAGATGAGTCTGTGTACCAAGCTGTTATACGCTGCTAATTTCTGGTTATATGGATGGTGAGACGATGAATGGATAGTCTGATCAGTTGTGGTTGGCTTTCTGTAAATTTTATAAATGAAGTTGTTGTAGTCCTTTATTATTGTTAGGTCCCAGAAATTTATTTCTTGTTTTCTTCTTCTAAGGTAAACCGTAAGTTCTTATGAATGGAGTTGAGGTAAGTGTTGAGGATGTGTAACTGCCTCTTATTACCGTTAAACAGGACGAAGGTGTCATCAACGTAGCGGCAGTAAAATACAATTTTATCTTTTAGGCGGTTTTTGCCCGACCATAAATGTTCGTTTTCTACATGATTTAAAAATAGTTCAGTCAACACGCTTGACAGTGGGGAGCCCATAGCCATGCCCTCATTCTGAATGTAGTAATTATTCTCAAACATAAAATAGTTCTGTTTTAGAACTACTTTTGTTAAGTTCAACAATTCCTCCCTGGCAGGTTGTGGTAATGTGGAATTTTTATCGAGGTTTTTCTTTAATATATGCAATGTTTCTTCGATGGGGACATTGGTGAATAAGTTCACAATATCAAAAGACGCCATGTAATATCTTGAACTGTAGTTTATATCAGATAATTTGTTAACTAGTTCTATTGTATTTTTTATGGCATGATTTTGTTCTAATCTCGTTTCTTTACGTATTAATTTATCCAACATTTTGGCAATTTTGTAAGCGGGAGAAGGTGCGAAGTTTACCAAAAGTCTGATTGGTGTGTTAGGCTTATGAATTTTAGGTAAGCCCCGTAAAAGTGGAGCTTGAGGATTTGTTACCTTGAGATGCTTTATTTGCTCAGTGGAAAAGAGGTTGACACTACTTGAAATTGCTTTGTTTATTTCTTTAGAGTACAATGAGGTGGGGTCAGTACAAAGTGTCTGTATATGATTAGTTTTAATAAAATCCTGGACTTTATTTATGTAATCGTCTCTGTTTAGAATAACTAGAATTTTTAACTAATTATTTTAGAATGGCTATAAAACATCCATGGTCGATAAAATATTAAAAAAGCAAAGAAATAAATCCAACTTAAATACCGAAAAAGGAAATAAAGATTTTGTTTGTGTTGAATATGGATCCGCTTTAAACCACACCCTCAAATCCGAATTAAAGAAAAATAACATTAATTTATCTTTCAGAACTTCCAATAAACTTGTGAACATATTGAAACAGAATGTCGTACAAAGGGATGTGGACATTAACAAAACTGAAATCTATAAAATTAAATGCAACAATTGCCCCAGTTACTACATAGGTCAAACTACACGATCGTTCAAACAAAGGTTTAAAGAACTTCTGCCTAGAAAATCCTCCAAGTCTGCTTATGCTAATCATTTAATAAATAATAACCATAATTACACCGACATTAACACGAATCTAGAAATATTAAATTATTGCAGGAAAGGTAAACATATGAATACAATCGAAGAATTTGAAATATATCGTTCATCCAAAAACAATCCTTCTGACCTACTCAATGAAAAATTATCCTTTGAATCTAACTTAATTTATAACAAAATTATAGGATTAACAGAAGGCAGAGGTACTTCGAGGCAAAGAAAGTGAAAGGATTATCATGATTGGGAATGGGTTGTTACGTCATAGCAATGTGTTCGACTTGCTTGACCAGACTCATCGTTCGCCGGCTTCGCCACGCTCTCGACCTAAATTTTATAATTTGAATCACTACATCAGTGTTGAGGATAAATTTTAATTTGGTATTCTTTCTGACTTGATAATGGACTTTTAAGTCCGAAACCTTGGTCGTCAGCACCTTAACTTAAGGATCACCGACAGAACTATAGGTATTTTAACCTTTAATTTTTAGTAAAATCAGTGATCCGGAGACTACAATGGTCAAAAGAGAATTTTTTTAGGGGTGCGCACAAAGCCGCTGCAGCTTAAGCACCTTGGGAATATCCACCCCTTCGAATGAATGAATGAATGACCCTTCGGATGTTTTTCACAATTTCTGATTGCGTGAAGTGGACGAACCTCAATAATCATTTATTGTACCATCAGTAAATGAATGGCACCAACGAGAATCCATGGGTTATGACATAATGCAGCACAATTCACCACACAAATATACAATTCTATACACAGTCACACTTTTATTTTTTGCTGTTAAAAATGAATAACAATATATACTTCACAATCAGCGGTAGAAATAATAATTAGCTCCATAGTTACTAGCTCGTAATAATTTGTTAATGCATGATGGCAGCCACAGAGTAATTTTACAATGCTGTATGAAAGTTCCCTGCAAATTTCCTCTTCCTAACTGTACACGTATTAAAAAATACAAAAAATACATTTAAAAAAATTGTTTGACTCTAACACATTGAACCCTAGAGTTCATATATGATAAGAAAAATATTAGTTTTTACTTTTTATATGCACATTTATACATATAATTAGTCCTATTATTTAAATTCTAAAACCGAAAATCTAAAAAAAAAACTAAGAAATAAGTATATTTTTAATTATATCATGAATGAATATTTTCATAGTGTTTGTCATCATCTGACAACTCAGGTAAAATCATACGAAGTGTATGTTTGTCTAAATGATCACTTACTTTTACATTTACTACTTCAATACAAATAAAAAATTACAATAAGAAAATAATAAATACGACATAATTAGTGAACAAATTGCTCAGAAGATTCAATAACAGAACGTAAACGATGACACCGCAAAACACAACACAGACGGCTGATGTCAAATCAAGTCAGCTGATATTGTGCAGTTGCGCATTACATAATAATATTATCAGCTCTAACAATATTATATTATTATTAAACAGCTGATCAAACAATAATAAACACATTATTAGTGAACGAATTGCACAGAAAAGTCAATAACAGAAACTATGGCGCCAGCAAATACAACACAGACTGACGTCAACTCAAGTTAGCAGACATTGTGAAACTGCGTAGTAAGTATGGAATTAAAAGGCTGAGCTCGAGCTAGACTCGGGATTCTTATGGAATGGCAAATGCAGTATCCCGAGCCGTACTTGGGTATAGGGCACAATGTTAAGGACAACACTCGAAAAATCAACTATGCCAACCACCAAAAGTACTGATCAACTAAGCATTTACCGATCGGTCCAATTGGTTTCTTGCTGAACTTTCGTTGAGCTGCAGCTCTCTCAATATCTTCTACAACAGCGATGATCGCTTCCCCATAGATGCTGAGATTGCTGGTGCTCTGTTTTAGGTGTCTCAATTTATCAACCGTCTTATCTGTAGCAATAAAACTGCATAAGATTCAAATGAGAATAATGATAAGACTTATTACTAGCTCTAAAACAGCCATGAGAGTTTACTTTGTCTTATTAATCGCTCAGGGGGTAACAAAACCCTCAAATCTCCAAACGTGCTTGTAATTGAAGACATCCTTGTAGCAGCGGACCTGTGGAGTCAGCGAAATTCCTTTATTCATGTAATACAGTACACTCTAGATTATCCACGGTAATGGGTAACTAAGCGATCATGTATAAAAAAAATCGTGGATAAAGCCTATAATACACTAGAAGTCATCAAGAGGCAGCAGGAGTCAGTCCAGGCGCTCACACGCTTGACATGACATGGGTTTAATTATCTTTTAATTGCTCGTATAAAGGAAATTTATTAAAAACAAAATACCAAATACAAAGTATTTTATAGGTCCTTATCAACATATTGATGTGTTAAAATACAAAAAATAATGCTTAGAAATATTTTATTTTTTTGAAATTAGAAAATAAAAATCCCATAAGATTCGCACACGCACTTGAAAAAAAATTATTATGGCTAAGAGTAAATCAAATACAAAAAGTTATTCAATACATTTTATTTATGAATATGTGAAGTTTATTTAGGTCCAAAGTTCCAAAGAAATTTTGCATTGATAAATAAAAATAATACAACGGAATTAGTTTTGTTAAATCCTTATGGGATTTTAATTTTCTAATTTCAAAAAAATAAAATACTTCTAAGCATTATTTTTGTTATTTTAACACATCGAAATGTTGATAAGGACCTATAAAATACTTTGTATTTGGTATTTTGTTTTTAATAAATTTCCTTTACGAGCAATTAAAAGATAATTAAACCCATGTCATGTCAAGCGTGTGAGCGCCTGGACTGACTCCTGCCGCCTCTTAATAAAGACCATGAAAGCAAAATAAGTCCTAAATAATCTTTAATGAGTGTTAAATTCAATAATGTGAAGGACTTCAAATACAAGATTACCTTTAAACAAACAAACAATTTTGTAATCATAACTTGCACATCAGTAAAAAACCAGTCCAATATGCGAGAAAAGTGCCACTGAATTACAGGCCTGTAGTTGAAGTTGCCGACTTAATCAGCTTCTAGGAAAAAAGTCCATTATTAATTTTCGTTAGGCATTTGCTTCCTTTTTAACAATGGTTAACTGAATTCTCTCACAACTACGAGATCACACAGCAAAGTGTCAAGTTCCTCTTTCAAGACTAATAGTTCCTTTGCGTAATGGCGGGCAGTTGCGTACAATCGCTCGTCAAAGGCAAAGTCTGCTGCAGGCAGTAAGCTATGATACCACTCCCCTCACCAGTGTTTTGTTTGAACAAGGGCTGACTTTTTTAGTTGTCAGTTTTTATTATTCTGTAAATGAGTCACAGTTTTGAACTAGTGTTTCAATTCATTTCATTAAATCTATTGTTTAAATTTAACTGTTTGTTTGTCTAAATATTGTAATATTTTTAATTGAATTTGTCCCAAGTTGTGTATAATCTTTGTAAAAATGTCAAATAATGGTTTGCATGCGATAACGATCTGCCTGCATTCGAAGTTATCAGTGACGAAGATCTGTGTTAAGCGTGTGGACAACTAACGATGTATTTATAAACTAGCGTGGTTTTTACGTGAATACTTTGAATTATTTTCCTCATTATGATTAACCGTGTTTTCAGTTATCCGTGCCCCCTCTCCTGCTGATTACCCCGGATAATTGAGATTCTACTGTATTTCAAATCTTTCCTCAAAATACAGTTTGCGGTCTTTATGAGCTCTAATGTTAATCTTATGAGGAAATGGTTAAAATTAATATCTCTCTTATTATTGGAAGTACTGTGATAAAAATTTATATACAGCTTTATATCTAAAAATTTATGCTGAAAAATATATATTGTTTTGTTCTTCACGGCAACAAATCTAATTGTTTTTAAAATCATTTCCTAAGTTATTTCCATGAAGAAAAGGCAAATTCCTATATCTTCCTTACTGTCTGAAAAGTGATTAAACTTGGTAGCCTATACAGCTCCATGTAGTGAAACTCTATTACTATATGTTTTACCTCTTTTGTTCCTCATGGCAGCTAACCTAATTACTCATTTCTCATCTAATTCTTATAGAAAATTAGTATGTTGACATAACTTCTTCATGCAGCTTACCTATGATTAGGAATGGTTTGTATTATGACAACTAATTTCTATATCAATGGAAATTCGCTTTGTACGCAGGTCTGCTGCTACGGGGGTATTTTAAAATCGTATAATTCAAATATGAAGTATCCTATAAAAAACGCTTGAAATTGTCCACCAAATTACCTTTTTTCATCTTGAGGCCATTGATTTTCTGTTCACAGAGCTGCAGGCAGTTCCTCGACTTGTCGACCGTGTCGTTCAACTGCTGTTTGTCGTGCTCCGCTGTGTCTTCAGCAGCTTTCAGAGCTTCCAACCCTTCCTTTTGCTTATTCAATTCTTCCTTCAACCGTTCCTGTTTTTGCTGTATCTCCGGGGCACTCCTGAAATGTTATCCAAGTCATTACAGTGTTCCAGAAGGCTGCTAAAAATTAAAAAGAACAAAAACAGTGAAACATTTTTTTGGAACCTGTGCAGTATAGCTAAGACCTCATCGATGAGACCGATGAGGTTAGTCAAAGACAGAAAGACAGTCAGTCAGATAACAGAAGTGACTGTTCATCATCTGACAGGAGATGGTGACCGTATCACAAGGTAGGTGTTTTAAGCCAAGTATCCAATACTATAATACGAGCAAGGTTTGTATATATATATATATATATTTGCACACGGATCTCGAAAACGGCACCGAGGATTTTCTTTAAATTTTGGAAATAACTAATTTCCGAGTAGAAAATAAGTTCTAGATAGGTCTAATGTCCAGGAAAATTCGTGTTTTCTTGTAATATTAAGTTTAAAATCTAAAAATTTAACATTACGCTTATGGAGAATCAAATGTAAATTTGCACACGGATCTCGAAAACGGCGCCGAGGATTTTCTTTAAATTTTGGAAATAACTAATTTCCGATTAGAAAATAAGTTCTAGATAGGTCTAATGTCCAGGAAAATTCGTGTTTTCTTGTAATATTAAGTTTAAAATCTAAAAATTTTACATTACGCTTATGGAGAATCAAATGTAAACAATGCAAACCAAAACAGCTGTTTATAAACGTTTGACAGTTCTTGATTGAAGACGGCAAAGAACAATATGTGAATAGAGGTTTTTCATAAATATTTATTTTATGTATGTAATAAATGTAAAATTATCAGGTTACTAAACAATTTGTAAAAACTTAAGGAAAACATAGCTGTGCGAAATAAAAGCAGAAAAAGTATTTCCAAAATCTTCCGTGTTTTGATAGAAAACGTATTCGTTGTATTGCTTGAAGCCACTGTAACAAACTAATTAATTGATGTAAATTAAATCTCTCTTTTGCTTTTCAATCCTCATTCCGTTTATAAAAAAAATCAGTTGATCACAGGCTAATAATAACGGTATGGGTAATTAAACAGTAAATGATCGGCTTTGGCTTTTGGAAAATACGTTAAACGACATCGTTCAATTGACTAACCTCGTAGCCGAGTTGTAGCATGTCGGCCTCAAGAACTATAGGCCGCGAGTTCCATCCACATAAATGTTTTCATTGAGTAATAAATGTGTTTTAATTTTTCTAATTAATTTTTATAATAAATGTCTTATTCTAAACGAGCAAAGCTCGGTCACCAGGTACTTTATGAGAAACGAGTGTAGGATGATTGTGGTGCGATCTTATAGTTTTGTTACTGACTAAGGCTGACATGTTCCTTAGAAAGAACTGTTAATAGCCTAACAGTCAATGGAATATCTAAGGGGCCTACAGTATAAAGTGTAATCATAACCACTGCCTCTGTATTACGAACTGATCTAATTATGGGGATGGTCTTTGCGGATAAATGCAGTGTTCAATAGTGTGATCGTTAACCCTAGAACTTGCAAATTCATGACACATTTACAAATTCAATAAGAAGTGGCAGGTGGCATCTGTCGGCAATTTGTTGAACTATTTAGACACCAGAGCCTTCGTGACCGTGTTACCCTCTGGGAGCTGATATATGTACCGGGTCACGCAGTTCACTAAACTGCCACTAGGGTATGTCTGATTAGCCGAGTAAGCGCTTTCTAATCCTATGCACGGTGGATGTATTGGTTAAAGCGCTACACTGACGAGTGTAACGTTCTAGCCATTCGGAAGTGCTAGGGTTCGAATACGACCATGAGCAATCCGGATTTGGTTTGCAAATGTGTGGTATAGCAGAGAGGAAGCCCCACCTTAAATAATTGATGGCCAGCTTGGGTGGAAGTTGACGGCATTTGTACGCTTAGTTGAGATTGCAGTGGTTATAAAGGGTGTGCATGTTTTATGTTTTTTTTTGTTTAAACTTAATATTTTTAAGAAGATGTACATAATTTAGTGAATGTTACCGTTAAAGGGGAAAATACTTGCCAGTTCTCAGGGTTAATCCACACAAGGGAGCACAACACTAACTGACCATCGCTCACAACTATCAACAAATTTGTGACCTCCAAGTAGCTGGATTATAGGACAACACCGTCCCAGTCGCCTACCACTGCAGTAACATATATACCTATTAAAATGAAAAATATATTTCTCTAGTTTAAGTATTTTTATGTAGACCTAGGTAACTTACCTGACTAGCTTTTGAATTTCTGCTAAACAGCTGTCGTATTTGCACTTTTTAGAATTCATACTCTCTTTTGCTTCCTTAAATTTCCCAACAGATTGGACGTACAATTCTTTTTTCTCCACATACTTCCTTTTAGTAGACTCTAAACTCTGCCGAGCATCTTCCACCATCCCATCCATTTCCTCGAGCCTGGACTCCAACTCTCTGATAGATGGGAAATATCAATTCAATTTATTTATTCCAAGAAATTACATTAACTTAAAAGAGAGAAAACGTAAAAACACTGGAATGAGATCAGAATCAAGGTCTGTGAGTGGAGTAGAGTTAATTAGGCTGAATATTGGCTAAAAATTTAAAGTTTATATAAAGGATTATTGTACTTATTTATTGTGTTTTTATTTGTTTCCTGCGCTAATATTTTGTGGGACAGTAAGTGTTAGATATTCTATCGGGTATAATTGTTTTAGTATTTTTTTATAATGACAAAAAGATTAATTTAATTTTGTGTTTGTAGTTTTTTCTGATCGATAACCGCGTTTATATAGATGTCAAGGAACCCCCAACAGATAGGGCCTTTAGTTATTGGATTTATTTTGATAAAGGGGAACAGCATTTTCATACTTCCTACTTCATATGGAAGTAATTTCACTATTAATATTTTTCGGCTTCACTTAACTTTAGTAAGGTTAGTAACCTATTATTTAATAAACTCAATTATTGAATAATTTTTTTCAACAGTGAACTTATCAAAACACCCTTGTAGCTTGGCTCAATGTCTCCAGAGTCTCAAAAAAGGTTAATTAAGGTGGCAGAGATTGACATGCTTCACTTGGGCCACTTAAACTTATTGTGACATAGATATTGACAAACAAGCCACCATCTCACTAAATAAAGCTCAAAGCTCAATTACAGTAATTTATGCAAATGAATTAACTACAGTAAAATTCATTTTAAATTCAGTAAAATTCACATTTTATTTATGAATATGTGAAGTTTATTTAGGTCCAAAGTTTGAAATTTTCCACTGATAAACAAAAATAATACAACAGAATTAGTTTTGTTAAATCCTTATGGGATTTTAATTTTCTAATTTCAAAAAAATAAAATATTTCTAAACCTTAGTTTTGGTAGTTTAACACATCAATATGTTGATAAGGACCTATAAAACACTTTGTATTTGGTATTTTGTATTTAATAAATTTCCTTTACGAGCAAATAAAAGATAATTAAACCCATCTCATGTCAAGCGTGTGAGTGCCTGGACTGACTCCTGCCGCCTCTTAATGAGTTAAAAATTTGTTTTTAATTTTATTAAAAGTTAAAAAGTTATTATTATTAGTTTTGGGTATGAAATAAAACCCTGTTCTGACATGACTATAGATTCAGTATTCACTTTGACCATAAAAATAATTCCGACACAAAAAACCACTGTATGCCTACATCTAACCTCAAACACCTACACTTTGACCGTTCAGTATTGCAATATGAAATAGTGACCACTCGCACATGTGCTAAGTGCTTGTAGTGCTAAGTGCTTGTAGTGCTCCGCTTGGAAACACCCTTAATATACATTGTGCGTTCATCATGGTAAGCATTAATTTTTAGTAACACTTGCCACCTCCAGCAAAGTACTGTGGTTGCGTCTGAAATTTTGAAGAAGCTTGAGATAAAACTCACATCTTGACTGTTATTTATTTAAACCTGATACGGATGATCTGGAATCCGGATTATTCCGATCCGAATAAACCGGACTTTACTGTATTAGAATTAAATATTAAGCTTATTTCTTTAGAGTTGGTTTCGATAAGAGAAAATACCCCCGTCGCAGCAGACCTGCGTACTCAGCGAATTTCCAAATCAATAATATAATATATGACAAGTTTTATAAAAATCTGTCCATAAACGTGCAAATTATTTGCCTATTCTCCGTAAGATTAAGATGGGAAAGAGTGTGCAGGTTTGCTGCTGTAAGGAACACTGAAAGTAGGCATTTCTACCATAAACAATTTTCATTTTTAACATTTATACCAACTTTCATCAACATCTGTCCATAAATAAAGGCATTTGCCTATTCCCTATATGATTAATATGGGAAAAGAGTATGCAGGTTTGCTGCCATGATTAACACATAACCTATGATTTTTAAGCATAAATGGATAGATCTTAACCACATGAAGCTAAATATCAATTTTTATCCAAAAATATTGATTAATATGGGAAATATTAATTTTCCCTATCCTCCATAAGATTAACATTGAAGCCCCACAATACAACGTAGGTACTGTGTTTAGATTTTTTAATATCTCGGTAACCGTTGGAGATAGAAAAAAACTTTAAGGAACTTAATTGTGTAGGTTTTTAAGCTGATTCAAATGGAGATATAAAATTGGAAATTTTGAAAAATTACATGTGATAAACGCAAAAACCCCCATTTTGGGGTACAAAACCCCCCCAAACTACCCGTTCCCATTGACCGATATGTCTGGTTTACGAACTCGTCCAAGCATTTGTAGGAATACAAATCTCTACCAAATTTGGTCTTGATCGAACCATTTTTACGAGAGTTATCGTGTTCACCTGACACATATATATATATATATATATATATATATATATATATATACATATTTGATCATGTAGTTCACAAGTAAGGGCAGTTAATAAAAGGAGCACAAGTTCATTTAATTTAATAATAACTATATATTCATGTGTATGTATATTAGGGGTGTGCGAATATTCAAACTTCGAATATTCGAGTCTCGAATATCGCCGATATTCAGTTCGACTCGAGATATCTGACAAAGTTCGGTGTCGGTCGAATATTCGAAGACGGGCGAATATTCAAAGACGATAAATAATATAAAAGTGACGTATGTCAAAGCAAAGCTATAGAGTTTCCATTTTAAAGTTCAGAATTAGCATACCATTATGCAGCTAATTCAGTTGAAAACTAATAATATAACCAATGCTTTATCATCTGACTACAGACGGATAAAGATAACGATTCTCGATTCTCGATCATCGATGCCGAACTGACAGCTTTCGTTTCCTTCCTTGCGCAGCATAAAAGTAGTTCCATATTTTCACTGATAATAGCTATTCCAAAAAAACCTTCAGAGGATAATGCAACATTCAAAAGGGACAATTACAATGGATGGCTATTATTTCGAAAGTTTCACTATGGCTAGTCAAGATAAAATGTTTTTTATTTTCCTAGGCTTGTTATTACCATGGCCACAGTGATAAAAAATCTAGGTTGCACTTTTAGAGTGAAACATGAAGTTATTATTGTTGCATAAAACATTGTTTCAATACGGTATTAAAAGCTTGGAGGAAACCATTTTTTGCTAACAGTAAAATTGTGACTCACAGTATAACGGGATGTATTTTGACAAGAGCAATAGACAATAGAGGCAGCCAGGTGGCCGGGTCAATGTTACCTTGAGCTTTGGACTGGCAGAAGGGTGTAGGGGTTTGTTTATATTTGAACCAGGTTGTTTCAATTCATTTCTCAAGTCAAAAATATTTTCACTTCCCTGCCTTTTACTATCTGGTTTAAACAAGTTATTTACTATGTTCTTACTAAAAAGATACTTTTAGCACACTCAATAAAGTGTTAAAATATCAACTGTAAAAATAACTACATTAATAATTTTATAATGTTGAATCTTAATTAATTTTATAAATGTGAACTTGATAAGAAACTACTCATAAGAATTCTTAAGCTAGCATTATAAATTAAAAGAAAATAAATACTTTAGTTGGGTATGCAACTGTTGTAAATTGTGGATTATTAGTAAATTGATATTAATTATGATACCAAATTTTAATTTAAAAATGATTTTTACCTCAGTATTTATATTACAATTTTGATTACTTCATCAATTGTCCATAATTAATATGTCAAATTTTACTTATTTTTCAATATGTATTATTTTTTTTAAATATTGATTTCTCTAATTGTAACAATGGTTAAATCTGTTTTTGTATTTTTACTTTCTCCCCTTATACAGAGTATATGGAGGAAGTTTTTGTTTTCCTCTAAATTTTCGAATTGATCAGTTGGGGTCCCCTGAATCCAAAAATACAAATTCCCCTGTACAATTTGAACAAATAATTTAAATTCGTCTCTTGTTTTTCTTTTCAGAAATATGATGATTATTTTTGTAACAATAAATTATTAGAAGATATTTAGATAAATTTAGAATAAACGCTTACGCTAATATTCGATTCGAAAATATTCGATAATTGAAATAGTAAATAAATATTCGATTCGGGTTCGATTCGAACCCAAATATCACTATTCGCACATCCCTAATGTATATATATATTAACGACTATTGTTTTTGGACTCTGGGCACCTAAAGACGAAAAAATAACATTGTCCCGGGCTTAAGTCTTACCATGAGACCTACGGTAATAGCTTCTTCCCTATGGGAAATTCGCTAAAACAAAACAAAATTAAAAACTCATGACATACCTTAACTTTTCTTGACTGCTGTTTTCTTTAAGGTTATCCAGCTGCTGCTTAAGTTTATGAATTACTTGATTTTCTAGTTCAAACTTTTTTTGCAATCTCTTCAACTCCACTTTGAGCTCATGAACCTGAAAATAATTATATTTGGACTTTCTGTTCAGGACCAAATCATTACCTCTGAGCTAGAATATTAGATAAAAATATCTACAATTAAAATAAAAAGGTTTTATTGATGCTAATCTTTGTCTAAGTTACATGTCCATGAAATTACAATCAAAAACTCAATCGGCACTCATATTCAACTGAAAATTTAGAGGTTGCATCAGGGACTCTCATATAAAAATGTTATTGATAAAAGTAGTGTAAATCATAAAACTTTGATTTCTCTTCGTGTTACAAGTAGTTAAAAGAATTTTTTATTTAGCTTAAAAGAAGCACACACCATTACCCCCTAAGCGGCAAACACCGTCCACACAGCCCCATTCAAAAAGTCACCCAATTGTGATGGAAATAAAATCTTACCTCTGCCCAAATCAACTCTTTTTCCAGATTTGCACATTTTTCTCTCTTCTTTTTGGCCTCCTCCATTATCCTAAGATTCTCTCTCATTTGTAGCACGTCATGAAAAGCTTCTTCAACACACTGTAATAAATTGTCATTTTTCAGTATTGACTCAAATGAGCTTCAACAACTGCTCCACAATGAATAAGTGCTGACATCATAACAAATCTTATTGAGCTTTGACTTAAAAAACGAATGTTACTGCTCTAAAGGATACTTACCCTAAATTTGTTATCTAGTATTTCCCTAATTGTTTGAACTCTACATATACTTTCATTATAGAGATCTGAAATATCGCCAAGTCTTGAGGCCTTCATGTAAAATGAGTATTTTTTCTTCGGATCTGATGAGTTTAGAAAGTTTCTTGCCATGTCTTGCTGTAAAATGCAGAGTGGGTTTTCAGGCTGGATATTGAAATGATTTACAATTCTATCCAGCTCTTTTCTTTGCTCTGATACAATTTTACCTGCAAGAAAAAATGTGGAAAATTATAAAAAATGTAGTATTGAATACGCAAAGACAAAGCAATAATAATTTAATAAACATCCTTTGATTAACATCATTGCTGTTTGTGGTGGAAATTAAGGATTTCTGCTTTCACTTTGTATAATTTTTATTCCAATAGGATTAACGGTTTTTAGCTATCAGCAGCTCTTCTTTCTCCGATTAACCTGGATAGTTGATATTTTTCTGTAGTTAATATTAACATATTAAGATGAGTGGTATGTACGAGGTGGTACCCAAAAATAACCGGAATTCGGCAGAGCTTTGGTAGTACGGGTGAGCGCCACTAGGGCGTGTCTAGCGCAACTCTTTGCCAGTTCAGTTCTGTGTGAGTCGTTGAGCTAGCACGTTCTGTTCGTCTGTAGCATCATTTTTTGCTGTAGCTGTTTCTCTGTTGCTTCGTTTTTTATGATGGCAAGAACAACGCGCCGCTGTGAAATTTGGTTTTTTACTCAGTAAAACTGCTGCTGACACTTTTTTAATGTTGAAAACTGCTTACAAGGATGATGCTTTGGAGAAAACTCAAGTGTATGACTGGTTTTCTCGATTTAAAAATGGCGACCTTTCGATTGATGACAAACCTCATACCGGACATCCATCAACTGCCCGAATTGATGAAAATATCGAAAAATGTGAGAGCTTGTGCTCACAAACCATCTCGACAGACAATTTATCAACTGTCAGAAATTAGTGCAATAACTTGGAGCTTGGTTCAGCGAATTTTAACTGAAGATTTAGGAATGAGACGCATTGCTGCTAAATTTGTTCCTCGGGCTCTGACTAACAATCAAAAATCAATCGAGTCAAAACATGTCAGGAACTGAAAGAACAGCTCAAAATCGATCCAGATTATCTTTCAAAGGTTACTGGTGATGAATCATGGAAAAATAAAATTTCAGAGTGGCGTGTTGTTCACTTAAACTTGCCATCATAAAAAAGAAGCAACAGTGAAACAGCTATAGCAAAAAATGACGCTACAGACGAACAGAATAGCTAGCTCAACGACTCACAAGGACTGAACTGGCAAAGAGTTGCACTAGACACGCCCTAGTAGCGCTCACCTGTACTACCAAAGCTCCGACCTCGGCAGACAAATTCCGGTTACTTTTGAGTACCCCCTCGTATACAGAAATGAAAACACACAAAGATCAACCGGGCAATGTGATGAAAACCCTGAGAAACCTCTTTGTTGTGGAAATGTAAGGAAATAGTGGGAAATTAAAAAAACATTATGGAAGCAATGTACTGACAACTTACCTTTAATTTGGCCTTGTTTTGTGGTGTCACTCACCCAACACCCAGAAAGTACTCCTACATCTAAAGGTGGTGATAAGGATTTAGGGATCACTGTACGCCCTTATTTGCTGATCTCGTTGTGCTGATTGTAAGAGGGGTACCCAAAAGTAACCGGAATTACCTGTGAAGGCAGTCAACGGACGTCCTTCACGGGGACGTCAACAATTGACGTGTCGCCATTTTTAAAACGTTAAAACCACTCGTACGCAGCACTCTTCCCTAACAAGAAACAAAACTTCAGAGATGTGCGCTGTTATGTCCGCCTAGAGTGTATAGCATTTTTTATATAGTGTCAAGGGGTCAAGGGTTCAAATCCCAAGATACCTATTTAGGTTTGGACCACTTTCCAAAACTGTTTGTGTAAAATCACTTTTAACCCTTGAGTGCCAGGTATTATTCCCATAGTGTGTGCAAGAAATGCCTGATTAAAATTAGCAGTTTTGAGCTGTTTTAGAAAAACTTTCATTGTTTAATTATATACAGATGAAAATGGATACTTTTAATTTTGTTTTGTTCATAAATAAGTTAGGTAAATGTAAAATATAAAATAAATTTACTTGATATTATTATTATTACTGTTCATAAAATAAATTATGAAAAAAGATCACTTAACTTAAATAATATTTTATAGTGAATCCTTCAATTTCAAGTAAAAAAATTGCCAGTGTAAAATTTCTCACACTTAAAATTGAGTATTTTTGTTGAACTATACTTAGTTTTGTACATAAATGCTAAAAGTTTAACATTTATTTTCAAAAATAAAGTTTTTGTAATTAATTTAGATCGTGAGGTTTGGTTTTTGCATAAGTTACTGAAAAGATTAATCACACTCCAAAATATTGGAATTTGAATTGTGTCTATACCTGTGTAAATGAATAATACCCCCGTCACAGCAGACCTACTTAGCAAATTTCCAAATCAATAATAAGGCAATAATAATACAATTATATTACAAGATTAATCAATCTCAACTGAATTCATCAGATACCATTTAAGCTTCTAAAAGAGATAACTTTTACACCTGTACAAGTAGACCTGCAACGTAGTATCACTTCATATTCTGAAGGTTGCCAGATCAATCTTGAAAGAAATATTAATAATCTTTAATAGTTCTATTTTAACACCCAGCTTTTAGTCTTTACAAATAATATTATGATACTAGACCTCCTTACCGTTATCATCTTTGATCTTATAATTGCCAGCTGATTGTGAGAATGTTCTTTCAACTTTGATATAATTTCCATACACATCAGGCTTGTAGGAAAATTTACCCCGGTTGTTGATCCAAATAGATATGGTGCAACTGGACTTGTCATTCTTGATCAGAGCTGAAATACATTAATCTTTTGTGAGTCATTTGCAATAGTAAACGAACGAATGACAGGATTTTATTTTTTTCATTTAAATGTCCTGCAGCAATTGAAATTGTGTCGTCTGAAGCACAGTTAAAATCAGATGAATAATAAACATTAATAGGCCTAACTAATGGTCCATTCCTTTGTCATTGACCACTTCGTTTGAAGGAATATACTACGTAGATATAAATGCAAAAATAAAAACTAAAATAGGTAGTGCCTACACCAAAAACAAAACTGCTAAAATGGAAGAGTATTTGCAAACACCCTTGCCCTCAAAAATTACTTTTAAAATTTGATTTTTATGTTACTGGTAACATTTAATAGATTATAATTTCAAATATCAAAATATTGTAAGATTTTTGAAAACAGTAATGACATCAGGTCAAAGCAGCAAATTTGTCAATGAAAACTACCAGTTCCATGCGGTAAGAAAGTAAAATATCAGATAGGTCAACAAGCTCATTAGAAGGCAGAAAACTACCCCTTTCCAAATTTCCTTGAGTGGGGGACATCACCCCTACCAGCCCTAGACAATTAAAGAGTAGATGATCTGCAGTTTCCTCCTGCAGATAACATTTCCTACACAGAGGGTCGCCGATAAAGACCCGCATGCGTAGTTGGTGCTACCTCAGATTACCGTGACCAGTGACAATACCTGTGACAAGTTTGGAATCCTTCCTGCTAAGTTTCGGGAACCTCTTTGAAACGTTTCGAGATCGAGAACATAGATCAAGCTTACTTAATCTATGCTGGGAAAGTTCCACCCATCTTTCAATCTTTCAACTGCAATCCCTAGTCCAGGCATTGGTAATCTGTCAATTAGGATTTTGAATAATGCCTTCAATTGCAGTGCAGGCAGCCACAATAACACAAGCACAGAATACTTAGAACATAGCACAATATGACACAGAATATATATTAGAATATTTACATCCATTTATAAATATATATGAATATATATGTAACGTGATTGTTTTTCTCCTGGCTGTTTGAGGACCTTCTGTACTTTATCACAGTGCAGCTAAACTAACCTTAATGCTTAGGCCTACCGTACTCACCTTTGATTGACGAGCCTCTATTGGTAACTAACGCTTTACATCCCAATCCAACGGCTATTGCTGTTTGAATTGCAGATTTCCCACTACCATTCTTTCCAATTATAAAGTTAATTCTAGGATTTAATTCAACTTCCAAATTATCGTGGCACATAAAATTTTTCATCTGAATTTTATAGATTGTGCCAGCTGTTCTCTGAAATCACAGAATTTCAACTTGTCAACACGTTCTATTAAAATTCATCTTAACTGAAACTTTGCAAAGAATATTCTTATTCTATTCTCAGTAGGCCTAAGGATAATTATCAAAAATAGTTTATAGACAAATAAAATATCTCTTTTTACAAGTCACCAAACTGACAACTTCGCCAACAAGATCCATAGGCTACAATATATTTCATCTCAATATATAAAAATGAATGAATGAATTTATGTATGTATTATTATCCTTTATGTGTTGCCAAACAACTCATCCGATCACCATGAAATTTTAGCAGGTTTCTCTGTATGTGTCCGGGAAGGTTTTAGTGGTTTTACGTTTGGTTTGGATTTAGGTTGGATTAGAAAATAGTGAATCTAAGTGTATTAGATTTATTTGTTTTGTGGAAATGTTATTAATATGTCTTACCATTTCAGTATTCTTATTCACTATGCCGTGACCCAGAATATCAACACAACGAAGCCATAATGCTATTCGATTTCAAAACATGGCCAAAATGAACAACTTTATTCTGCACGTTAATAGTAAACAGTTTTGGGGGATCATGTATTTATATTATTTTATTTTCTGTCTTATTCAAAGTCATGTATTTATATGTAGGCCAAGTAAAATACCCCCGTCGCAGCAGACCTGCGTACTCAGCGAATTTACAAATCAATAATATAATAATAATAATAATATTTGACAAGTTTGGTCAAAATCTGTCGATAAACATGAGAATTATTTGCCTATTCTCCATAAGATTAACATGGAGAGAGTGAGCAGGTTTGCTGCTGTGAGGAACACTGAAAGTAGGCATTTATACCATAAAAGATTTTATTTTTAACATTTATACCAACTTTAATCAACATCTGTCTGTCCATAATTAAAGGAGTTTGCCTAATCTCCATATGATTAACATGAGAAAAGGGTATGCAGGTTTGCTGCCACGATAAACTCATAAACTATGATTTTTTAGCACAAATGTATGGATCTCAACCACATGAAGCTAAATATCAAGTTTCATTAAAAAATATTAGATAATAAGTGAAAAATTAATTTTTCCTAATTCTCCATAAGATTAACATTGGACCCTCAAAATACAACGTACTGTGTTTAAATTTTTTTATATCTCGGTAACCGTTGAAGATAGAGAAAAACTTTAAGGAACTTAATTGTGTAGTTTTTTAAGCTGATTCCAATGGTGAAATATAAAATTAGAATTTTTTAAAAACTACATGTAAAAAACGCAAAAAACCCCATTTTAGGGTACAAAACCCCCCCAAACTACCCGTTCCCATTGACCGATATGTCTGGTTTACGAACTCGTCCGAGCATTTATAGGAATACACGTCTCTACCGAATTTGGTCTCGATCGGACCATTTTTACGAGAGTTATCGTGTTCACAGACACACATATATATATATACAGGGTGTTCATTAAAGTTGGGGACAACCTTTGAGGGGTGATAGTACTCATCAAAATAAACAAAAAATTTCCTATAGACATATGTCGAAAAATCCTTCGTTTAGCCGCTAGCCGCCATTTTGTATTTTATACAAAAAACTTTATATATAAAGAACTATTTAAGATACAGAAACCAAACTTTGCACACATATGTATTGGCCAAAGAGAAAAATATTCTCAAAGTTTTATTAAGTTTGCTTTTATATTTTCAAAATGGCGGCGGTTCTTAAAGTTAATGGTTTTTTGTTATTTAAATTAAAATATTTTTAAGCGCAATAATTTTGAAAATATAAAAGCAAACTTAATGATAATTTGAGAATATTTTTTTCTTTAGCCATTAAATATGTGTGCGAAGTTTGGTTTCTGTATCTTAAATAATTATTTATATATAACGTTTTTCGTATAAAAGACAAAATGGCGGCTAGCGGCTAAACGAAGGATTTTTCGACATATGTTTATTAGAAATTTTTTGTTTATTTTTAAGGATTACTGTTATATCAAGTAAAGTTAAAATAATTAACTGAGTATCCTTGACAAACATTATTTTATTTCAACAACATGTTTCAACCTTTAAAGGCCATTTTCAAGTTAATTCAAAATGATACCCCCGTCGCAGCAGACCTGCGTACTCAGCGAATTTCCAAATCAATAATATAAAAATAATAATAATATTTGACAAGTTTTATAAAAATCTATCAATAAACATGAGAATTATTTGCCTATTCTACATAAGATTAACATGGGAAAGAGTGTGCAGGTTGCTGCTGTGAGGAACACTGAAAGTAGGCATTTCTACCATAAACAATTTTTATTTTTAACATTTATACCAACTTTCATCAACATCTGCCCATAAATAAAGGACTTTGCCTATTCCCTATATGATTAACATGGGAAAAGAGTATGCAGGTTTGCTGCCATAATAAACACATAAACTATGATTTTCAAGCATAAATGAATAGATCTCAACCACATGAAGCTAAATATCAAGTTTTATCCAAAAATATTGATTCATATGGGAAATATTAATTTTTCCCTATCCTCCATAAGATTAACATTGGAGCCCCACAATACAACGTACTGTGTTTAGATTTTTTAATATCTCGGTAACCGTTGTAGATAGAAAAAAAACTTTAAGGAGCTTAATTGTGTAGTTTTTTAAGCTGATTCCAATAGTGAAATATAAAATTAGAAACTTTTAAAAATTACATGTGAAAAACGCAAAAAAAAAAAAAAAAACCCCCCCACCCCCCCCCCCCCCCCCCCCCCCCCCCCCCCCCCCCCCCCCCCCCCCCCCCCCCCCACCCATTTTGGGTACAAAACCCCCCCAAACTACCCGTTCCTATTGACCAATATGTCTGGTTAACGAACTCGTCCGAGCATTTGTAGGAATACACGTCTCTACCAAATTTGGTCTCGATCGGACCATTTTTACGAGAGTTATCGTGTTCACAGACACATATATATATATATATATATAAAAATTTTAACGACTATTGTTTTTGGTCTCTAGGCACCTAAAGAAGAAAAAATAACATGGTCCCGGGCTTAAGTCGCTAAAAAGTCGCATGGGAAATTCGCTAAAACAATTACAATATTTATACAAATTACATTTATTATAAAATCAGCTGTTCTATATCTAAATATATAAAACAATTGACAGCTAATATCATTGTGCAAGAGTTTCAGTGAATGTTTGTAATTGCTATAAAAAATTAATAGATTACTGTTTGGTTTGTTTGTCCCAGTGTAATTATAACTTTTTTTTATTTGTGCAAGTGGATCTAATGAATGTTAGATTATGCGAGTATTATTATAAAAAATGCTGTGATTCAGAAAATTTAATCTTTCTTGTAAAATTATTTCCGTAAGTCTTATTACAGTTAGGTTTGGTTTCTGTTGAATTAGAAAATTGTGATTCAATCAACACAGATGTATTTGTTTTGTGGGAATGTTATTAATATATACCGCGACTCAGAATATGTAATCTTTCACAACGAAGCTGCAATACTATTCGACTTCAGAACATTGCCAATATTAAAGTCAACATGTAGTTACTGTTAGGAATTATGAAGTTCGGCGGATCAGCTAGTAGACAATAATATTTATTCTTATGCATAGTCTTTGAGAATACCCACAGCCTTCAAATTTGGTTCAAATAAAGATTTCAATATTTGTATTAGAATTAATTACTGTGTCTGGTCCATGAGAAATTGTATTCCTCTTAAATAATCGTCTCTCAAGTAGCTGACTGGTAAGTGCTGAACTGTTGAGAAGAGTTTGTATCTCAAAATTGTTTTATGGATTTTTCAGAAAATTTATTTTTAAAATATAGCCCTTAATTTTGTCCCATAATACTTGATAATGGGTTTAGTAAAAAGTATTATTCAGCTAAAATTTGATAAACCATAGTGCCTAGTAAACAATACTATAGTCCTAGAGTTTTTCCTTCTTTCTTTTGACTATTTTGTAAAACATGTAAAAATGTTTCTTTATTAAATGGGTAACAATAGACAATATTTCATCTTTTGATAAATAAAATAGAGTGGCTTAAATAAAATAAATAAAGTAGCCTATATTAATTTAAATTTAAACCGGTGATTTATTTTTCTCAAAAGGCTCAGGAGATTTTTATGTGTTCCAATTCCAATCAGATAACCTTTAAGCTAAACTGCAAAGTGTTTATCTTAAGTACAGTCTAAATATGAACTTACAGTATCCTTCTGTGAAGAAATTTCATTTTGAGTCTGAGAGAAATAGTCAGAATCCATCTCCTGAAATATTTGAAAGAGAAAATACTAAATCAATAAAAACTGCAGGAAAACAGCTAATATCCGATAAAGACCTTGTTAAGAGAAACTCTTTAAAAGAGTTAAAATAGCTCTCTATAGGAGCAGGATTGTAAGTTTTGTCAGGCCAGCAGGATAGCTGTCATCTAGCATTTTGACTTGGGCCACATATTTTTATTAAATTCTCCATAATATGTCCTAGCAAAAAAACCACTTTTTGCGCTGAGGTCCAAACCACTAGCCCAATACGCTAGCGATGCCTTTCTTATATCATATTATGTTGCTGTATCTATATAAAATATAAATTAAATTAAAACTGTGCAAAATGCAGCTTCTGTGTAACTGATACTATTATAGTACCTTGCCATCTTTATCTCACTGCTCAGGCCATATTCCCTAATGTAGGGTAATGTTAGGAATGCCCTAAGTGATTCATTAATAACCTTGTCCACCAGCAAATTATTGCTATATAGGCAAGTTAGCGATTTTATTGTTAATGTTCAGTTGAGTTCATTTTATATTATTGCTCCCAAGTATTAAGGTTTTTTTGTAAAATGGTGATCACTATGGAAATAAATAAAAATACCTTCAGATTAACCCTAGAACACAAAGGCGTCGTCTGAGAGACAACGCGAAAGGAGTCATTTCTACCCCTTATCCCCTTCCACTCCACTAAAATTCACAAAACTCTGTGTAGCTGTCGGTCTTGGCCTGCTATTGAAAGGGTCTGGTTGATGTTCGCCTTTGTTTAGTGAGATTTTAAAGAATTTTAAGTTTGCGTCGTCAGGTCGACTACGCCTTTGTAAAAACGCACAGTTTGTGGCAGACTTGCAACGATTTACAGAAATCATCGATATTATGCAAATTTTTCCAGGCACTACCAGAAAATTTGCGTTTTACTAAATTTAAAATTTAAACTAAAAAATTCCTCTTAGAAAATGTTTTTTATGACCTCAACATGTTTTATTAACAAATAGCTTAGTTAGGTTAATGTTTTACTGGTACTCTGTACCTTTTGACCTGTCCAACTCCTGGCCTGCCCGGACTACGGACGGAATACACAAGTAACAAGTGGTAACGTGTACGGATCGTGGTGTCTTAATGCAGAGAGTAGTATACCTTTGCTTTTTTGTGTGTTATGGCATCAGTTAAACATTACATTGTAAATATATGTTGTATATAGTGTAAATATTTATTTGTATTCAACCATATGTGCAGTAACACTTCCTGCAGTCTTAAACCAAGGAGGTGGCCTCTATGCATGTTTTATAACATAATAAACATCACTGTAAACAATAAATATGTATTATATGTAAAACATTGTGTCTGAGCCAATAATTGTAAATCCCTAAGTCGGCAAAAATTTCTCAGATAAATGCACAGAGAGCTCCTGAAGCCGTGGCTACAGGCCATAATGTTGCCACGCACAAACTCTCAACTCTCGTGGGCTATCCATTGCTTATATTTATATGTCCACAACAAGTCCAACAAGGAAGGAAGGTATGTGCCTTCTGCCCTCCAAGATTACGGCGCATGACAAAACATTTTTGTGAGCGTTGCGCAAATGTCATGTGTGGCGAACACCAAGGGACAATCTGCTGCCAGTGCCAGAACAACTATGATTTGGACATTAAACTCTATTAAAACATTAATTAATTTTTCATTTAAAGTGTTTTTATAATTTTAAAAAGTTTCCCACCATTAAAAGTATTTTTTATTTATTTTTTAAAAAAGTAGTCTGTGAGACAACGCCTTCAGGGTGCCTTTGTGTTCTAAGGTTAAGATGGCCTTCACTGTGGGCCACTTATTGGGCCAAAAAGCTTAAAAATCCTTTGGCCTTAAAACCCATTATGTTGACTAATTAGGTTATAACAGATTTAAACTCTCATAAAATATAACATCTTCTCTGACTTCTAATTACATCATTTCTTAAGGTAAACACTCGTTCATGCTATAAAACCGTACCTTCATTATTGTATACAAAACTCACAGTAAACAGAGGTGATGAATTACAAGTTTATAGACTTTTAATTACTATTTATTATTTTAATTACTTTTTAGACTTTTAATACACATTAGATCCTAGTAATGAGGTTCAACTCAATCTATCCATTAACGTACCTCGAGTGGAGCGCGCTATTTTGAGTTTTGACTTTCCAGATTATTGTCAATATTAATTTATCAAAGACCACAAATTGTTTGCCTAATATTTTTTAAGTCAGTGAAGGCAGCTTAAATTTTCTATGACACTATAATGCTTACTTGTAATTTGCTGCGGTTGTCCTATGATTTTTTATCAATGTGAATTTTCAAACAATTATCTTTTGTTAACTAATAGATTCTTCTTATTTTTGTAGTACTCTATTATAAATTATACCGGTAAATACTATTAATATTTAACACCTTTTTTGACTGGGATGGTGGCGTCATCCTGTAATCCAGCTACTTGGAGGTCACGAATTGTGGATAGTTGTGAGCGATGGTCGGTGGGTGTAGTGTTCTCTTGTGTGGATTAACGTCCGCACTATTGAATACTAAGTTAATCCACAAAGACTATCTTCATAATTAGACCAATTCGTAATTCAGAGGGTGTGGTTCGGATTCCACGTTAAACTGTAGGTCCCTTAGTTGCCATCGGTTGTTGGGCTATTAATTAACAGTCCTGTCTAAGGAACATGTCAGCCTTAGTCAGTAACAAGACTACAAGATCGCGCCACAATCATCTTACATTCAATCCTCATTCATACTTGGCTTAAAATACCTACCTTGTGGTATGGTCGCCATTTCAAATAATCTAATCTAATCTAATCTAATCTAATATGCTTCTTTTTTAAGCTAAGTTATATTCATCAAGTAGATTTCGTGTTCATGAGAACTTAGATGCAATAATAATAATAATATACCGTGCCGCAGTAATTCTGCTTACTCAGAGAATTTGTTTAGTATTATTGTATCTGTATACCAGGAAACATGATTATAACAACCTAGAGTCATGGACTAACGTATAGTGGACGAGAATTTTTACCTCCACTTGACTGGTGTGGATTTAAAATATATCTTGGACTGTCTATCATGCTGTATCGTTGATACCATCATAAATACTCGTTAATAAGTAATATATTTTTCAATATTCTTTTATACCATCTAGGTGTTAGGTACACAAAGATATCAAATTATAGAATCCTATGATAGTGCATGATATTACAATAACACACATACTGGTCAAGTGGGAGTAAAATAAGAAAGAAGGAATTCTCATTTTAAATACAAAATTAACACAATGGAAATGCAGGTTTTCTGTAGCAAGCATTGCAGTAAAGAGCAGATATTTTTAACCATGTTAGCGCCCTAGGCACAACTAAGAGTAGCCCCCTTCGCAAAAAAATATATAAACACGCACACGCGCGCACACACACACACACACACACACACACACACACACACACACACACACACACACACACACATATATATATATATATATATATATATATATATATATATATATATATATATATATTAACGACTATTGTTTTTGGTCACTGGGTGCCTAAAGACGAAAAATAACATAGTCCAGGGCTTAAGTCTTGCCATGAGGCCTACGGTAATAGCTTCTTCCCCATGGGAAATCCGCTCATAAATATTGTAAAAATATGGAAATTGGGTTTAAAGTCATCTTGAGCTGCTGTAATAATATTTTTAATTTGCGCAGCTGAAATATTAAATAATAATAAAACGTCAAATGCTAAACAACTACATCTTTTAATGAATGAAAAATGAGAGTATTTGTTAGTTTTAATTTAATATTGTTTCATGAAAACCTTAAATCTTATAAATGAGTAAATTAAGTTCTAAACCTCAAACTTATAACAATCAAGATTACACAGCAATAAAGGACGATTGCATCAAAGATCATAAAAGACTGTGGGAGGACACATCGTATCCACCTATTTATGATTCACGAACCGACTGGGAATGGAAAAGGCCTAAGGAGATTGTGACTGATCCTAAGTTCATCAAACCTAATATCAAGACGGAACCTTGCAGGTTTAATTTGAAAGACTTAAATCTAAGTAACTCAAAAAGTAAAGAAATAATAAAACATAATGTAGCAGTACTATCTATTATAACCTTAAATTCAGGAATGTTTAGGTTAATTGTACCTGAAGATAACATAGAATTTTCAGACTCAAATTATGTAGGGCTGTTTCATTTCCGATTTTGTAGATTTGGTAAGCTATATGACATTGTAGTTGACGATCGTTTGCCTACTCTAGGTGGTAAACTTGTTTCTTTTTTAAAAGAAGCAAATCCGATAGAGTTTTGGCCATTTCTACTCGAGAAGGCTTATACCAAGCTATGTGGCGTTGGTGAGTCTATAACGAATACATCTGCCCCAGACTTCATTGTGGATTTATGTGGTGGTGTTTCAGAAACTTATGTTTCCCTAGGCCACAAAACGCCAGCGTCGATCGATATGGAAAACACCATCAATGATGCATCAGAAGGCGGATCTTACATAATTTTTAGCAACTACTCTAACAGTGATTCGGAAAATTTGAGCTTAAAAGACGTTTATTGTATTACGAAAGCCATTTTTGTGGACAATGAGGATAAATCAGAGTGCGTTCTATTACTGAAAGTATTCTCACCATTTGAAACGGAAACAAAAGAGTGGAAAGGTGGCGGCCCGTGGAGAGAAAACTCCATCGAATGGAAGACCATACCGGAAGCGAAAATCAAAGAAATGGGGGAAACCAAAAATTACGAATTCTGGATGTCGTTTAGTGAATTCAGTAAGCACGATTGGAATATTTACATCGTTCATTTAAATCCTGAACACATAGAACTTTTGGATGATAAGAAGGATAAAGGGTTGACCCGGAATTTATCCTCATTTGAGGGTAAGTGGGTGAGAGGTATATCTAGTGGTGGCAACAGACGTGAGAATTCGAGTAATGTGTTTTACATGAACCCACAATATAGTTTGTCATGTGCGAAACCAGAATCGGAAAACATCGAAGATAGCACTATAATTGTTTCAATTCTGCAAAAGACACACAGAAGCAGCCGCATACCAATCAATATTTATGTTTTCCAACTGAAACAGAAAGCAGAAGATCGCTTAGACTGGGATTTCTTCAAACACACCATCCCAATTATAAATGGCTACTCCCATGAATGTACGAGAGAGTTGACAAGGCGGTTTAAAATTACACCGGGTGAATATTGTATCGTAGCTGCAACAAATAAACCTCAAGACGAGGCTAATTTCTATCTTAGAGTTTTAGCAGAAACAAATGTTACGGTAGATTTATTAAGAGATCATGTAGCGCACAAAGACGTAGACGTCAGAGCTAGTATAACGCCCAAGTTTTTGGAACCGGAATCAGTTCAAGAATCAGATAAGCAGGTTGACAAGTTTTTTGATCAAGTGAGTGGAGAGGACAAAGTAGTTGGCTGGAAAGGATTGAAAAAGGTACTAGACTACGCAATGGATAGAGAAAAGCCGCCAAAGTCAGACAATAACAACACAGTTAGATATAGTTTATTATCTTATATACTCCCATCAAACTCAGTTTTTGACACGATGGAATGTAGGGAATTCTCAAAAGATTTGTCACGTAGCCTTCTTGCCATGGCGGACTATGATCATTCTGGTAAGCTTACCCTTCATGAGTTCCAAGGGCTTTGGGCACAAGTTCGCCAATGGATAAATATATACAATTTGTATAGTAATGAGTATGGCTATTTACCCAAGGAAAGCCTCAGAGAGGCTTTGGATTCCGCAGGATTTCAACTCAGTAGTGATATTCTTGGAAGTTTAGCAATTAGATATTCTAACAGAGATAACTTGATTCCGTTTGATGACTTTATGATGTGCGCTTCAAAATTAAGAACGGTGTTTGATTATTATAAATTTAAGGATCCTGAATGCACAAATCAAGCTGTTTTTACTTTAGAAGAATGGCTACAGAAAAGTATTTACTCATGACTTCATTAGTTTTGTGATGACATATAACCTGAAAAATTACTTTCGAATTAAAATAATTTTGTATGGTAAATATATACATAGAAAATCAGCGAAACTTGATTCCTGTTTTTAACATTAGTAAGCAGTGTACAGCTATATTTTAAATAATTAATTATTCAAATTATGTAATCTAGTTGAGATGGGTTAGCATCATAGAACTAATTTTACTTCGTTGGTATCTGATAAAACACAGATAGTATGGTAAAAAAGTGTTAGGTGCGTGTGTGTGTGTGTGTGTGTGTGTGTGTTCACGTGCGCGCGCACAAACATATATACATTTACGGATGGTTAAGCATAGTAGATTTATAAAACGGGAAAATCCGAGTTTTTTACTAATTTCATGGGTTTATAGTGTGTAAATAAGACATAACAAGCATATCTGTAAAAATTACGGTAAAAGTTATGGGCTTTTAATCGTTTATCAAGAACTTAGTAAACTAAATTCCGTGCTGCCCCCTATGTTCTAGTATTGGAACTATCTCACAGAGTTCACTATTTTGCCGCTCCAGTATGTTTTATAGCCAAGTAAGCGCTTTCTCCTACTACAATCCGTGGCAGAGCAGGTGGTTAGGGTGTTTCGCTGACGAGCGAAACGTTATCCGAATTCGGAAGTGCTAGGGTGCGAATGCCGATCATGAGAAATAATTAGAGCCATTTTCAAGAAAATTGGATTTTTCACGTTTTAAGGGTGTTTAGGGGTAAACTACCCTTAAAAATAAAAAAATTACAAAAAAATTGCCTGGAGATACGGTGAATAAACATACTCTAGCTTACATACCAAATGTAATATAAATCGGACCAGGCGGGGTAGGCTGTGGCTCTGTGACACACACACACACACACACACACACACACAAACACACACACGCGCGCGCGCGCGGTTAGATGTATGGACAGACGTCATATCGAAACCCACTTTTTTATTCAGGAGATCCCAAAACGTATATAACTACTCTAAAATTCAAAAATTTTGACGAAAATAATACTTTTTATGTCGCATTAGTGGGGTAAAGTAATAAATTTAAAGACGGCAACCTTCAATAAACTTATCACAATTATTAAAGTTAATCCAAAATCTAATTTAATATTTTTACATCCATTTTTATAAATAACAAAAAGAGACAAAAAATAGTTTTGCCGTATCGCCCATTATCTAAAAGCACAATTCGCATGGAAAATACTACCAGATAAATTTATTTTTTATATTCAACCATTTTGCATGAATCTTGGTATGCAGCGTACGGTCAGATTACCCGATATATCCCATGCGATCAATTTTATAAATTAAAAGGTGAGATAGAATTTTGTATTAGTAAATTTTTATTTGGGAAAAATATTTGTCAGCTCCATGCTGTTAAGTGCATTTCCTAATGAAAATTGAACATTGAAAATGGAAAAATGAACTATTTACTTGACCCGCATGTTAGTTAGTTGTCAACTGAAATTGCAACCCGTCCAGGATCAGGTATTTCCAAAGTAAAATGAGGGATGAGTGTAAGATTATTGGGGAGCGTTTTTGTGTCTTGTTACTGAATAAGGCTGGCATGTTCCTCAGACAGAAGTGTTAATCAGTAGCCCAACAGTCAATGACATCATTCTATGGGACCTTCAGTTAAATGTGGAATCCAAACCACTGCCTCTAATATCCAAAATCGTTATAAGTGTCTTAATAAATATAGGCAGACATAAACGGATAGTAAAGTTTATAATCCATTCCTCCTTTACTATCCGTTCATCTATGATACTACGGAGTAAAAAATATAGAACCTTAATTTCGTTGTTGCTCGTTGAGCAGCGAAACTCAACTGCAAATTTATGAACTTTGGAAATTTTGGTTTGGCAGCTTTGGTACGAAAAAAACAACAGATAGTGTCAGCTGTCACCACTCGGCAGAAAGAGAAAAAAAGAGAACTGAAAATCGACTGAAGGAGTAAAGAGTAACTAAACTAAGGTTAAAATTGATAAAATTGTGTTTTGATTTTACCGTAATGGCAGGTCCAAGTAAAACATTGGAGGATAAATTTATGTGGGAAGATGGAGAGGTAGGTTTTCATTACAAAATAAGTTGATAGTCTGTGAAAACCGAAATAGGTTTTTGGAGTCCTGTTTATTTTTATTAGGATGACTTGTACTTTTTGAGATCTCCTCGCATTTCAATATAAATGTTTTAGGCCTATTTGCTAATCCTTTTCATGTAGCCATTTACATTTATTTATAACGTGTACACGTCAGTTTAAAACTCAAGGATGCGCAGACAACGAAAATATTTTTCTATAAATAATAAACATTTCACAGATGAAAAATGGTCTTACAAAATTATGCTTTAGATTAATTTCTTATTTTGTTTTTACAATGTTTTTATTTTGGTACTTATCCTTTTACACTTTCTAATGTAAATTTTATTTTAAGAACCCAAAATACGATTTTAGGCTGTATTATGACCCTCTCAAACCATTCCGTCTAGCTAGGGGATCAGCGTGAATTGGGGTTCTGGGCGGGAAAACAAATGACTCAAATACACTTATTTCACTCTCTTGTAACATAATTAACAATAAAAACACCTCAGAACATAGTTTTTCCGACGTTTTCTAATGTTTTTTGGACCGAAATATGACACTAAAACATCCAGTCAACATTGCGGTCGGCAGGCATCTGGCTACTGGGCCGGGGAAATGGGAAATATTTAAGAATCAGGGATATTATTTTAGGGGATCAGGGATTTTTTGTCTATGGTTCTGGGTTTTAGGTAGAGAGAAACGGGATATTTTAATAGAATCCGGGTTTTAAAAGGCTTATTTTAGCAGAGGTTTTAACAACATTGGTAACAGCTGACTAGGCGAGGACTGAGGAGTAATAATGAAACATTATTCCACAGAGCACCAATCCTCATACTGTCACTTCCTCACTATGCCCATGCAATTATGGGATTCATATTATTATATTATGAATATATATATATATATATATATATTCTTCATAAGTGCCAAATGACTTTTATAACTACTTTATATACATATATATATATATATATATATATATATATATACATTAAATAATTATGCATAACTTAGCACCCTTTTTTTTTGTTTGAGAAATTATTTTATTTAAAAATTATTTTTTTTAAAAATTTTATTAAAAATATAAAAGTGAATTTTTAAATAAAATAATTTCTCAAACAAAAAAAAAAGGGTGCTAAGTTATGCATAATTATTTAATATTAATAGTAGCCCTCATTTACCAACACAAATTTATATATATACATATATATATATATAATTATTTAAATATAAATTAAATATAATTAAATATAATTTAAATATAAATTAAATATAAATAAAATTTAAATATATATATATTTATTGTAGTTAGTACGCATATATCACATGATGATATAGGTGAAATTGCCGACATGGTGCTCTGTGCAGTTAAGTTACTTTTTTTCGGTACTTTTATGTTGTTAAATATATTTTATGCTATCAAAAAACCTAATTTAACTCCGCAGAGCGCTGTATGTCGGTGACTAATACACGTACCGTTCAATCGTAATATACATTATATTGCCGACATACAGCGCTCGATGAAAAGTGAACATTCAGATTTACAATACGTATTATCTGGCTTGTTTATCATTATTCCTGTGTCTACTAAATTACATTTACTGGATACAAAGTTATGATTTAGGTCTACAGAAAGGTCATTTTCTTATACATTATCCAGCTACCAGTATACATTTATTTTGTACACTGAGTTTTACTTATGTCACTTAAGAGGCCTTTTACATACATTCTGCCTTATCATCTTTTTCATTGGCGTTAGGTCTAGGAGGTCGTTAGCAATTCATGGTTATTTTGTTTGATGAGGATTTTCATTTGGTTTTAATCTAGTAACACTACTATTTTATTATATTTAATGTTAATTAAATATATTCAATTATTATTAAGATAAATCCACTGCCTAGTATTATAATCTGAACAAAAAGTTCTTTTCTGTTGAATTTAGGAATCTATTATTTTTATACAGTAGGCCTAATCCATTTGTTAGATAATGAGACATGTATCATGTATAATTGAATCTCAGGAATCTTTGGGGGAAGAAGTTTTAAGAATGTCGACAGATGAAATTGTGAGTAGAACTCGACTGCTGGACAATGAAATAAAGATAATGAAGAGTGACGTGATGCGGATATCTCATGAACTTCAGGCTCAAAATGAAAAAATCAAAGAAAATACTGAAAAAATTAAAGTGAATAAAACACTCCCATACCTAGTCTCAAATGTGATTGAGGTAAGTTTTATCGTTGAGCTTAGTTTTATTATCAGACTTTACCGGATATGATCAATGTTTTTTACAAGAAATTACCCCTTACCATACTCCCGAAACAACAGAGTGCATGGTTATGTTGCTTTAGCCTCTATGAACTCACAAAACCAATATGGCGGCTTTGTTGAAATATTTGGTGACTGAAATTAGTTGCTAGGCAACTTTTGCCCATATTTCTGCACTCCCATACTGCTTTTATCCAGAAGAATCGTGAGTCACTACGGCCAGCTGTTTTCACTTTTGCTAACCTTATTTATTGACATTTTCATCGATATGTGTTTATTTTTATTGTGTTTTAGCAGTAAATAGTGTATATTGTGTGAATGTTTAAATAGGAGTTATTAACTAATAACTTTTAACTGAAATGGCTTATCCATAAAAAAATAAATACTTTTTTATACTTGAAAATAGTCTTAAAATCTTTAATAGGTAATTAAAAATGAAGAAAATTTCTGTTTTACACTTTGTTCTAGCAACATAAATCCAAATAGAACATGGGGAATATAATATTTGGATTTTTTTACTCTAAATGAGCAGGGACCGTGATTTTCAGTAGTGCTTTAAGGGTTAACAAATATTATATATATGTCTATTTTAAAACTACTCCAAACATAAATAAAAAAAAATACAATAATTAAAACTGTAGGGCCTATAGAGACATTGATGCCGAAATATCATTGGGACACCGATCTGTCTGAGTGTGTGTTTTAAAATGTGGATAAGAGTGTAATGGAATTTTATGGCATCAATGTAGCTTTGTTACTGGTAAAAACCATATGATTATTTTGTCACGGTCATAAATATCACTAACAAATAAACATTTAACTGAACATGAATGATTAGTTAGTTCTAGTATATTTTTGTTGTGAGTTTAATAATGGAACTCTGTGGTAGTAGGGCATGGTCATGATTACATTAAAAGGTTTTGAGGTGCATCCTGCACCTACAAACATTCTAGGCTTGAGAAACAAAAAAATATGAATAGCGAATTCATATACAGAAATATACAGGTCCTATAAGAATAGTGACTGACAAACTAAAAGTTGAATTACTCAAGTAAATAAAGTCCCTATATATTAATTAATTATAATAGTAGCTAATTATAGGTAGTAATTATTGTAAAAAATATATAACTATACATATCTACTTAACCCTGTAAGGAGTAACGACGTTTTAAAATTTCATTATTTGAGAGCTGTTAAGGAATAAGGGTGGAAACACAAAAGACACCTCAAAAGAGTATAATTTTTTTATAATTTTCACTAAATTACATTGTAACATGAGCCCAATTGTAGAATAAATAATTGTGTTTCCTGTTTTGAACTACTCCTGACTTTTTGCTCAAATTTATTTAACTCGTATTGGAAGAAAATACCATTCAAATCAGAATAAATAAGAAAAATTCCTTTAAAGAAAGTATTCATTATTTACACAAGCTTGGATACACACTTTTGTTTTCAATAGGTCTATTATGGCGAATTAGTTTTGCCACATTTAGTTAAATTTAGGCATTTTATTTTTGTCTGACCTCACTTTTGCGATATCTGAAATGAATTATTATTCAGCTGTTAGATGTGGACCCCCAAGATACAGAAGAAGACGGAGCAGTTGTAGATCTTGATGCTCAAAGAAAAGGAAAGTGTGCTGTTATCAAAACTTCAACTCGTCAGGTATGTAGGACTCGTTAGAATTTCTCTTTTCTTGGATAAAATTACAATGATTATAGATTAAAGTGTTCTTGTTATGTAAAATTTAAATAAATATAGTGCTCAAATATTTATACAGTTAAGTCCGGATTAATGTCGCGGAGTCCGGAATCCGAAAATCCCGATAATCTGAACATATAACAGGATAAATGTCAACGTCACATAGGCAAAGATTGTAAACGACACCTGTAATATTAGTGCTGCAAACCGTATATATATCTAAACAACAGAATAACTGTAAAATGTCCAGGCATTTAACAAATTTAAATTTTAAGTTAAATTTGATAAGAGTCAAAAAATTATAATAAAGTCTGTAAAAACAAGGTAGTACTTTTCATAAATTTTAGGTAAAAAAATAAAACACTCTAAATCAAAAGGAACCCCTATTTTATTTCATATCAATTCCTTGTTCACGTCTTATATAAAAAAACAGTTGATTTAGTTAAAAAAGTTTTTATTTTCATAATTGTTAATTTACCTTGGATAATATCACTTGCAGTGATCTCGTCAATATTCGGTTGTGCATTCATATGTTACGCAATCCGTTGGTGGTACTTGCCAAGAATACCAAGTCCTGCAGTTGTGGCTGAATCAAAATTCCCAAAATTCAAAAAAGTAAAAAAAGAGTTGGAGATATGGGGGATACAGACATGTACATTAAGTTTTATTTAACTTTGACCAATGGTGTAGGCTATTGCTCTGTTCACATCCATACACATACAGTCACACACATTTTGACAAAACCAATACTTTCTCTTTATTCTGGGGAAGAATGGGTGGGAGAGTGTAAGGTAATTCAACACTATTGAAAATAAATATCAAAATTAATATAATGAATTTGTGTAGCCTATGTCATTTATATGAGGGGTGTTTTTTAAGTAAGGGCCATTTTGTTGTAAACACTAGTAGTTTGCTCTCATACTGCAGTGATTTCTCCAACCAGTATAGTTTGGGAATAACTGCTTTATTTCAGCTCTGAAGCTATCCTTTAGCCTACGGTTCTGTGATGTTCTTTCAAAATGTTAAGGTTATCAACTCGCCTGCCACACACTTAACTTTCCGAGTGTTACTCGTAAATTTTTTACTCTTGACTCTGACTTTCGAGCTTTACGTGTCAATTTCTTGACGGTATGCGTCGTTCACGGAAATGGTTTGAGTTCGGTTTCGTTCTAGTCTAATTGGATCTTCTTTGGTATCACTGTAAATGGGAGATTTCAAGCTTTCTCTTATGGTTAGCTGCATTATTTATTTGCTATTAGTGCGTAATGAAACATCGAGATAAATAACAATAGTCATCTGCCATTAACATAACGACTGAATGTTTTTTTTTAATGTGATGTAACTTTAATTTTTGTGTGTTTATAACCACATATATTATTATTAAATTTAAACCACTAAATCGTCTAATCAAAGAAGGGCTATCAGAGCGGCCTTCATCATGGACGTTGTCACAGCCATCTTTGAATTCTCGTACACATTTATGTACTTTTCTGTCACTATTAACAATATTGCTGTAAAAATTCCCAGATATGTCGATAAATTTTTGCAGTAGACTGGTTCCTTGCTATCAAAACTCATATCAGAGCTAACCTCACACAAGTTTGCAAGTTAATAATCGTAAACATTTTGAAAACAGCACAGAACCCTAAAGGTTAGCTACAGAGCTAATTTTTATCTAATATTGCATAGTATATTATATAATACTGATATAACTGGTAATACTATACTATACAATTTACATAAAGAGCCTTTGTTTCCAGACATATTTCTTACCAGTTATCGGGTTGGTGGATGTTGAGAAGCTGAAGCCTGGAGATTTGGTGGGCGTCAACAAGGACTCTTACCTCATTCTTGAAACACTCCCTGCAGAATATGATGCCAGAGTGAAGGCGATGGAAGTTGATGAGCGCCCAACGGAACAGTACTCAGACATCGGTGGGCTGGACAAGCAGATTCAAGAGGTAGACTATAGAAGATTTTTTTCGACTAAGTGAGAATTTTTAATTATGGCGAGATCCTTGTACAGATTTTGGTCTTAACCCTTTGAGGAGTACAGACTAACCCAGTTGAGGAGTAGTGATGTACTAGCATACCGGTACGTAATTTCGTACCATGGCCCAAAAGAGTAACGAAGTACCAGTACGTTTTGATATATAACATGAATTACCGATGGTTTTTTTTGTTGTAAATAGAGTATAAAAGTAAATGGAGTGTGGGATTGGTTAAAATGTCACCACAGCTGATTTGGTAAAAGTGTTTGGGAGTGTGTTTGATTGGACAATCAAGGTTAAGTCTGTCACTGTCACAGCTGTAGTAACAGGTTTGCACAGTGCAGTGGTCTAGTTCTTGGTAGGTCTTTCTGAACTTTACATGACCAAACTTCCTTTGAATATGCTTTCAAATACTACATACAAAGAAGAAATTTTTTAATGTAGGTTTTTACCAATACTAATTTACCAATTAATTAGTTATTGGGTACTTTTTACCGATTACGACACAAAAAAAGTATTTAATATCAATAGTATTCATTTTGTAAGAAATTGTATTCACTATTAACCCTTTTTTAGTTATTTTTTTACTCCTGAAGGCACCTTTTATGTAATATCTCAGTCAGCCCATCTGTGACGTACAGGAATGTTGTTACTCCTTAGAGGGTTAAAAGTTATGAGAGCTATATGAGTCTTGTGACATTGATCTATTCAAAGTGTGGGGGAAGGCCAGGTAACTTCTCTTATCTATTACTATTGACCTGTGACATAAGGAGAGGACAGTCCGGGTCACCGTGGGGGAGGGGGGAGAGGCAACATTGAATCCCATCCACATACCACTTCACAGGATCATGTGTCCTGATCCTATGCTCATTCTTCAGATTCCGACCCAACTACATTAGGATTTTATAGAGAATATGAATGAAGGGTAGGAGTGAAGGACGTAATGGATTTCTTAATTTACGAACTTACTTGATATTTTAAGATATCCCACTGGAAACACTACTGTGCCCTAGCCGCAAATATAGTAGGTCTATTGTCCATCTTATAAAAATGTCTTGAGTTAGCCATGAAACTCATTTAGGATTTATTCAGGTTTGATAGTTGAAGTTAGGTGGTGCAACCACTTATTACCTATGCCAGTAGTTTTCTGAAAAATAAACTTTTAAAATATTTGCCTGATTAATTTTTTCAACCTCAACTTCTTACAGTTAATTGAAGCAGTTGTCTTACCAATGACACATAAAGAAAAGTTTGAAAACCTTGGGATTCAGCCGCCCAAAGGAGTCTTGCTCTACGGCCCACCAGGAACAGGTAAGGATTCAGTTCCAAAAAAAAGTAAAAAAATACACTCCTTACTACTATAAATATTATCAAATCAATTAAAGAGAATTACATTTGAACCACAAAAATTTGATTATAAATTATGACCAAATAACTTAAAATTAGTCAATCATAACAATAATGATGAAATCATCCTTGTAAACTATCTTTAACCCTAGAAGTGACAAGATTTTAACTTTTAACTGTAACATAAAAATAATTACTAATATCTTCTTGAAATATTAAGTATAAACAAAAAAGCATAAAACATGCCCCTCCCCCCTTATAACCACTCACCACAAAAGCAAAACAGGTGTCCACTGCAATCCCAATTAAGGCTACAAATGCCATCAAATTCCACCCAAGCCGGCCACCGTTTATTTAAGGTAGGCCCCCCACTCCACTATACCACACATTTGCAAGCCAAATCGGGATTGCTCATGGTCGGGATTCGAACCCTAGCACTTCCGAATGGCTAGAACATTACACTCGTCAGCGCAGCGCTTTAGCCGGTTCAGCCACTAGTGCATAGGAGTAGAAAGCGCTTACTTGGTTATAAGACATACCTGGTGGCAGTCTAGTGCACTTCGTGAGCAGGTTTGGTTGCTTGCCACCAGAGGGCAACACTGTCACAAAGGCGCTAGTGTCTAACAAGTTCATTAAATTGACGACAGATGCTCCACCTGCCACCTCTTATTGAATTTGTAAATGCGTCTTGAATTACGACTTTGCTAGTTCTAGGGTTAAATCAAAAGTCAGATCTCTTAACTTAGTGGTAATCAAAATTTCTTTTAAAGAGAAAAAAATTGATAGCAGGAGAAACATTTCCCAACATGGATATAATGGTTGAACATATTCTTATTCTCATTAATATAATAAAATTCCCATTTTCATCTGTCATAGGAAAAACCCTTTTGGCTCGAGCGTGTGCTGCTCAGACCAAGTCCACTTTTCTCAAACTGGCTGGACCTCAGTTGGTTCAAATGTTTATTGGAGATGGAGCTAAGCTGGTTCGAGATGCATTTGCCCTTGCCAAGGAAAAAGCACCGGCTATTATCTTTATCGACGAACTGGATGCTATTGGCACAAAAAGATTCGACTCAGAAAAAGCTGGAGATCGTGAAGTGCAGAGAACTATGCTTGAACTTCTTAACCAACTGGATGGCTTCAGCTCTACTGCTGATATCAAGGTAAGAAGCCAAAATCCATCAATTTTCATCATATAATACCAACATATACACAGGGCTGTGCGTCTTCAAGATAGCTCAGAGCTTTCAGAGATTTGTAAGAATCAGGCTGGCAATTAGAAACTTAAATAAGTAGTTCCAGTTAAGTGACACATACTTTCTACCTCTAAAGGTAAACTAAATCTAATCCTTACATTTCATATAGGCCCTAATTTTTATATTCCTAAAGGTAACACAAAATAATACCTTAATTTCAATTTATATCCTAATTTTAAGATAATATTATCTATAATAAAAAATTTTTAACCATTTATTTCAATTTATTTCAGCACTAAGTATTTTTTGATAGCCCACCTTGTGTATAAATATTCATCTCTTAATAATTCACTTAGTTATTTACATCGAAGGAAAAAAAAGTAAACTCATCCGAGAAAGCATCAGAAATAATAGCAGCTGACAGTGGTAATTAATTCTTGAACAGCTGATAGTTATAAAAAATTACATCAAAATTAGTATTAATTTTTGTAATTCTGTAATTGTTTTGTTGTTTGTGTGTATCAAAAATGTTCATAAGTCCTTTTTGTCCCTTAGCAAAATGTTGCCCTCAGCTACGCCTTGGGTAACAACAGTTTCCTTTGTGAACAAAAAGTTTCACTTTAATCTCTCGTTGCACAAATAACAATTGTGTAGCCTATGTTTCATTGGGTGATATTACCATAAGGTGCACACCAAATTTCATGGAAAATGTTTGAGAAGTGAGGAAGTAATTGACTTTTTAATATTCTCCTTAGGAATAGCATTGGATGATCTCAGACATCGTACTGAAAAGATTTTGACTTTTCTAAGAGTTTTTAGGGATCAGTTGCTCTTAAAAATACAAAATTAAAAACATTTAAAAAATGCTTGGGGTATATGGAAAATAGATACGTGCATAACAAATTGTATCGAAATCGGGTCAATTGGGTATGGCTCTGTATACACAAACACACAGAAACTTGCAAGACAGATAGACGAACATAACTTTTTTGTGTTTGAGTTCCTAAAAAATATATACTCTGAAAACTAAAATTAGAATATTTTGACAAAAAATTAGGGCCTACTTTCTCTATAAACTAACTTCTGAGTGGGAGATATATTAAAACTGGGCCAATTCAATCAAAATTCTGTAGTGGTCCATTTTTACTTATTTTATCCTAAGCTTATCACTTAGTTTCATACTCCTATGATATTGTAATTTATTTATGACAGGTGATTGCTGCTACAAATCGAGTCGATATTTTGGACCCTGCGTTACTTCGGTCGGGTCGTTTGGACCGAAAGATTGAGTTTCCTCACCCCAACGAAGAAGCTAGGGCTCGCATCATGCAGATCCACTCACGAAAAATGAACGTGAGCCCTGATGTTAACTTTGAAGAGCTTTCTCGTTCAACGGACGACTTCAATGGGGCTCAGTGCAAGGCTGTTTGTGTGGAGGCGGTCAGTTGAAATCAAATTTTCTACCTTCTAACATATTTTAATGTGGTTATATCAGTCGACAATTACCAATATTATCTACCATAATTATGCATTTTCAGAATTAATGTTTTTTTTCTGTAACCTTTATTACCTTTTTTTAAATGGAAATCTACCCAGTTAGGTATTTTAAGCCAAGTATGAACGAAAAATGAGTGTAAGATGTGTCTTACACTCAATTCTCATGATCTTGTAGTCTAGTCAATCACTATGGCTGTTCTGTGGACAGGACTGTTAATTAATAGCCCAACAGCCGATGGCATCTAAGAAACCCTACAGTTTAACGTGGGATCCAAACAACTTTCGCCGTTGAACTACGAACTGGTCTAACTATGAGGATGGTCTTCACGGATGAACATAGTACTCAATCATGCGGACCTTAATCCACACCAGGGAATGTTACATCCACCGACCATCGCTCATAACTATCCACAATCCGTATCCTCTAATTAGATAGATTACAAGACACACCACTATCATAGTCTGAGTTTTAAAAGTAAACATGATTATTTATTAATTTCCTAGCTCAAGAGGTCCAAATTGTGTAGTAAGCTGTCAAATTTACCATAACTAAGTCTTAGGGAAACTGAATTGTAATTAATAATAATTATCCTTTAAGTAAAATGAAATATCACAGTTTTTTTATGTTAAATTGCATTCAAATGATCTATTTGTTAATTTTTCTCATAAAACACAATGTAATTCTATTTAATTACTGAAAATTTTGAGTTTGAATAGAATTAATTATGAAATACTGTCAAAAATGTTTTTATTTTAAGTTTAGATTTATAATGATAAAAACAATTAATTACATGAATATTAACAAGGGCGAGCAAATGATAAATAGATAGACAAATTTAGTTGAATTAGACCTAACCTATAAATTCCCAAATGATAAATGTATTAAGATAAATTTAATAGAATAAGTTAAAAAAATTCTTGTCACGCATTGCACCCATAATGCACAAAACGTAAAAATAACTAAAAAATGTACAATTCTGAGCAATTTACAGACAAACTCTAATTTTATTTATATAGATTCACACTATGAACCTTACAATAAAATTGCTAATATGAGACCAAATTTTTTCACATAAACTGTAATTAAACTAAACAAATAATAAATACCTCCTTCTGGAGTTCAATGTTATATTTTTTCGTCACATGTTTTTGCTTACGCCATTGTTATATTGTTCCAATTAGAAATATCTGGTGTAGCTTCATTTGTGATTGCCTGACCGCTGATAACACAGAAACAGGACTTGATTAAAACTTTCCTGACAGTCTGGTCTTGATGGCGTAGTGTTGGAGATAGGTGTCTTATTCTGATTAATATTTGTAATCATAATGTGTTGTATAGGTTATGTTAGTTTTATTTGTAATGAAACTACACCAACAGATATTTCAAATTGTTTAACAATGGCATGAGCTGAAACATGTAACGAAAAAATATAGCATTGAACTGCAGATGGAGGTATTTATTATCTTTTTATGTATTTACAGTCACACCTGGTGTAGCAATAGTCAATATAAATAATTCCTTGATTTAAAGAATATTCTATCTACGACCATTGCAAAAAGTATCAATAAAGATACTGAAAGTAATATCATTAAGAGTCTCATTATTAAACGGAAATAAAAAACTGTTGCAATGAGTTCATAACGATACAAATTTTTCATAACGATACAGGTTCTAGGCCAATCATAGCTCAGCATTTGACAAAAGAAATGTCATTATGGGTATAATGAAATGCAAAATCAGCGGATTTATTCATAGAGAGAGTGTGTTTTAGTCTCTAACCTCAAATGTGAGTTTTGAACCATTCACAACAACGTAACTCGCACATCAGCTGATTACTCCAAGAATAAAATTACACACCAATTATTTTTTTGATATCCAGTATGCTGCAATGGTCGTAGATAAATGAAATATACAACTCTTGCTTTCAAACGTCTCAATATTGTTGGCCGTAGAGACAAATAGTGTATGCAAAGATTATATTATGCCTCATAATGTTTTTTTAACGTTTTTTGTTTTTCTAACGATGTAGGGACCATAGATGATAGAATTGTCATCTTGGTACAGTATTCACCTATATTTTATACAGCTATATTTTAAAGATTCTTTGAAACCACCTGAATCATACATTTTCTTAAACTTCAAAGTATTTTTAGATAGGATATAAAATCCATGCATTTATATTAACAATAATGTATTTCAGAAAAATAAAATAAAAAATAAACTCACACCTCACGAAACGGAAAACTACCGCTGTGACCATCGGCTGAAAAATAAAAACAATCTGAAATAACGACTCAACAGGTTGGCCAACTGAGCAAAACATTAGTTATAAATGTTTTGAAGGACATAGCATTACCATCTATTGGGAAAAGTTGGAACTACGTGGAGAAATACTGCGTATTTACCGATCACATTTCGGGACTCGTGGTCTGGCATTCAGTCCGTCTCGGCGTCACGAGTCTGACTCGTGTGTCCCCAATAGGTTAACTGTACTTTTTTCCATATTTAGTTTGTTACATATTTTTGCCATTATTTTAATCATCATTAACACTTAAAACGAAACATTGGTCAAATTGACCGATCGATAATTTTAGTATGTAATAGTGGCTAAACTGCTTGACCTTGACGGCTGTCACCCCCAGTACCTTCCCCCAAACCCCTCTCCGTAATATTTGGTCATTTCCAACTAGTTGGCGCGACGTTGTGGTACGTATTAGACACATTGTGTGAATACGGTCGGTTAGATTTACCACGTGTTTCGCTTACCGGCTGGCAATCATTGGTCAAATATACCTTGTATTATACATGTATATATACCTTGTATGATCGGTAAAAGATCGTGGTAAAACGCAACAAACAAAAGAACACCTGCTAGAAATAAAAAAAATAAATAAAAATAAAATAAACAGCTAAATTACCCGCTATGAGACCACCAGCTCTGGCCTTGGGCAAAAATCCTATACAGATTTTTCCCGAGGCCAGAGGATATCGTCTTGGAGCGTTAAGTTTGGAGTTTCATTTTTTTCTGTCACATGATTTTTGCATAATAAATAGCCTATGATTTGTCATAAAATGTTGTAAAACATCATTTGTTACTCGTGTGATTGCCAAGTGATACTTAAAATAATAATAAACACGCTAAACACCACTAAAACACAGTAACGGTCAAATTGACTTTATGTTTCTCTTAGCGTTTTAAAAATTATCTTTCGTTATAAGTGTTAAAATAGCAATTAACAATTTTTTTTCAAAAGTAGCTATAAACCTTCTTTCATACATCCCTTTCCTAAAAGATTTCATGAGTCACCCAACTCACCCCATGTTGTTATTTGCAGGGTATGATAGCGTTACGGAGAAGCGCGGCTGCTGTGACTCATGAGGATTTCATGGACGCAATCCTTGAAGTACAGGCCAAGAAGAAAGCCAACCTCAACTACTATGCTTAATTAGGTACTTAATTTGTGATACTTGATTTTATTTTATATTAGAGGTGTGCGGATAGTGAATTATTTTTTCGGATCGGATTCGGATCGGATAGCTCAGATTCGGATCGGATCCAGATCGGATAGTTTGGGTTATATTTTTTTTGGATACTCAATAAAAATAAATAGCTTATCAAATAAATTAGGAAAAAATCATAAAATGTTATCAAAAATTAAAAATGGTAAATACATAAAAATCATATTCTTCATGTATAACAACAAACTAAAATTTTTACTTCACTGCATTTATTAAATTTATTTTTCCATAATAAATACTTTCAAAATAACAATTACCAGTAACAAATTTTAATATGGCGTAATTCACAAATATTTAAACATTTTTGCAGATTGAAAATAACATATAATAAATAAATACCTTTCGTTTATAAATATGGTATAGACTACTAGTTTAATTATATATTTTACTTAAATTAATTTAGTTGCGTAATATTATATCCAAGGATGTCAGACATATCGGATATTCGGATCGGGTATTATACATCGGATGTTTACAAAGTTTGTTCGTCAGACTTTCTAAGTTTGGAAAATGTAAAATGTAATAATGTAAATGTATTTTTTAATTAATTACAAACATTTCTTAACAACTATTATACTTTAACTTAAAATTAATAATAAAAATAGATTTATACTACAATTTAAAAAAATATTTAAATTTTTATTTAATTCACAAATTAAATCAACAGAAACCTTATAATTCGCCATTAAATGACATCAACTTTCTACTAATTCATCAATTCATTCTACTAATAATCAACTAATTCTCAATTTTATTTCACGATTCAATTATTTTAATTATTACAATGATAAAAACAAATCACCATTAACAAAGAATTAAGATTTGACAGACGCCGTTGGCTCGATGCCATCGGCTATCTGCGTATCGACAGTCGACAGTGCAGCTGCTATCAGTGCTATCAAACAAAGGCCTGTACGCAGGCGCAGAGTTGGAATATTTGGCAGATAAAATATCCCGATCGGCTGTATAACAATATTGAAACCCGTGAAATTATGGTACCTCGTCGTAATCTAGTTAGTTATTCATCTTAAAATTATCTAAAAATGTAAAACTAATAACGCTTAAATTCATTTAACAAAGATAAAATGTAAATTGAAAACAAGTGGAAAATTTGTTGGTTATGTGAACACTGAAAGACAAAATAGGCCAAATATAAATTGGGCAACACTATCGTATTGCTCAAACCCGGAGTAGTTGAGAATGCGATAACTAAACAATTGATCGTCTACGTAGACGATCAGAATGAAGTAGTATTATTTTTGCCGGAAACTCCGTCGCAAAACGAGCTATTATGATTGTTTGTTACCAATAACATTAAATCAACAATTCAAGTTTTTTCGTAGCCGAAATGAAATTTTATATGGAACAATATCAAACTGCAATCTGATACTCGGTGCAACTATCGATGACGCTATGCTCTGTATTTCACAATGCAATATCGTGTAGAACTTACGGTTACTTAAATGCGAGTTGAAATCGAATATCATACCGCATTCAAATGATGTTCTTACATTCTGATTGGATAGAACGTAATTTCGTCATCTGCTCGTCATTCGTCACAATCGCAATATCGGTTTAAGTCATGACGTTGTTTGATGAAAGACTACGTAATGTCGTCTTATCGGTAAGCAAAAATTATATAGCTTCGCATTCGCGAAAATCTCGTTGAAATTGCTGTATTTACGTTTTGAAAATTCGGATATTATATCGGATCGGATAAATACATTCTGTTCGGATATGTATAATCGAATTTATAGCAATTTATTATTCTCACTTGTGTTTGATTATGTGACTAACTGTAATTTTTGTTTAAAAATTGGTAGTATTATCTAGTCTATCCGAAAATCTCAAATATATTTATTAGTTGTTTTTGTTTAAATTGTGTATATAATAAAATTAAAATTCATATTTGATATCTAGATGAATCAAATCCGATCATCGAATAGAAAGAAAAGGATAATTCATTACATTTACTCCACTGTGTCTGATTCATGTTGATCCGTCAAAAATCAGTAAAATAAAAAAAAAAAACCTAAGTGTTTGCCTGCAACATTTCACTGATATGACAATTTAAGTTTTTTCCCCTCACCAGGACAGATTATCCCAACTGTTTGACAATAATACTGTTAATTACCATAACTGGGATAGAGTCATACTGCACTGAATTTCTTGATAATTTCTTATTTTTAAATAAGAAATTACTGTATATAGCATTTTTGACATATGTCTTTAATGGCAGAGTTGAAATTAATACAAGGCATGAAATAATGTGATTGAAACTATCTGAAAAATCCAATTGTCTTGGAAGAAGTAAATATAAAAGATGAGTTGGAAAGAACGAGTATAGATACAGACATCGTAACAAATTGATTTCTCACAATAATAAAACACTACATTAACCATCGAACCACCTACAACAGATCAAACTAGCATTTTTTTATGGTAAAAAGATTAAATTGCTACTAAATAACATACTGTTGTATCTCACACTTATATACTGTATCATTTATTATATTTCTGTATAGTATGTTTCAGTCTATTTATTTATCCTAATAGTTACTTTCATGTTTATATTAAGCAATTAATTCAATAACAATATAAGGATTTTTACCATATTATATGAGTAATTTGTATTTATTTTTTTCAGGATTGCTGAATTGCGTCATGCTTACACTTAGGTTTTGTTATTTTATAATAATTATAATTTATAATTTTCTTCTTGTAATTGATTTATTTAAATTATTCCCACTTATTCACATATAACATAATCTCAATTTCCGTCCAATATCAGCTCCCCAAGGTCGGATAAGCTGGTTGAATAAACATAGATACGAGTAATTTTTGTGAACAAAAATGATTTACAAAATTATTAATTACTTACGTTCAGTGGTAATTTGATATTATGAAAACTACAATCAAATTAAAATCAGATAATTATTATGTTATAAGTGTTGTAGTCATAGTGTCAAAAAAACTATAAAGGTAAAGCCCGGTTCACACATACCAACCTCGTCCTGTGTTTGACATGACGTCGTATATTCCTGAGCCTGCGCCACACGATTAGTGTTGTGAACAATTCAACCTGTGATGCCTCACTTGCCACCAGGTGGTGTTGGTGAGAGCTCTCGATTAATTCGTCCTGAAGAGGTGGATGAATAAACAGGGATGCTGTGTTTATATCTGCTCCACGCACAAAACAAGAAACACCGTTATAGGAGCTTCATTTAGATGTACAGAGACCTGTAGTTAAAGCCTTTTCATCCTTTTAACTGTGAAGTGATGAAGTTGAGTTTTTAACTATTTTTTCATGTCTAGAATGCATGATAATATTGACGTCAAAATCATATTTTTCGTCTTGAGATTCCTTTGTCTCTATACATAAAAATGAGTATATGCATGTCCTTTATGCATTACCAAACTACTCATTTTAGAAAGTTGTTTATGGGAAGGTTTTAGTGAAAAAACATTTTGAAACTTTTATAAGTTACCATTTTATGGCATTATAAATTTCTAATGTTAACCTTATGGGGGAAAAGTTAGTTAACATTAATTTACTTTACTTTTTATTTTAATTTGAGATTGACGACCGAGATATACATTTTGTGTGTATCATATTCAGGAAACAAATATGACCATGTCTAGGTGGTATGATAACTTCAACCACTAATATATCTACACCCACAAAAAGTATAAAAATTTTAAGTTGTTATAGCATTAGTTTTTTCATATGTATATTTGTCTATTGTTAATTAGTAATTTTTAGTTGAGAGTATGCAATGGAGTTGGCACAACATCCAACATCCACACATCCGACATTGGACGCACCACTGAACATCCAATTTGCGCCTTGGCGCAAGGTCGACATGTGTCATGCCCCCTCAGGGCCTAACATTTAACCATGCTGATTGACTCTCTTTGCTCCAGCATACATTTAATTAATAAACAATTTCATTCCCAAAGTTAACATTACGAGGGAAAAATGAACTCTAAGTAAGGCGTACACTTGGCAGAAAAATAATTTTACAAAACTAAAAGCTTATAGCAAAACTAGAAACTAAGTTGTTTTTTGATACCTCAAAAATTAAACTATAAAGAGGTAAGGTAAACAGCTTCTCATTTACATTTAAGGATTCTAACGTTACACGTCTTTTACTACAAAGTTATATTGTATTTTTCTAAAACTACACGGGGAACATAAAAACATAAGCAGCCATATCCAAGGAGCCTTTGTAACTCATACTTAAAGCTTAGGCACTCTTAATACGTAAATTACAGATTGAAGTAATGGTATTGATTCTTAATTTCTGTCATTATTCTCAGAAATATTTGTAGCTATCTGTTTACCCAATAAGATGCAGCTTGTATAATAACTTGCCACTTTTCTTGAGAGTGCAAAATCACCTTTAAATTTTATGTCTTGATATTTTTACACATCTATTTTGTACACACACTTTCACACTAAAAAATAAATTTTAGAATTTATCAGCAAAAGATCGTTGTATGGATTTGAATGATTAGTGGACCAAAGGACAGTTTCTGTCATGATAAATTTAATTTGATTTCATATTCATAGACTATTCTAAGGTGTAAGGACCATAAAAAAGTACATGTACAAAAGTAGGTAGATGCCGAAGAATATCCTGTCGCAAAGGATGAGAAGGATGCGCCACTGTTGCTCTGTGCAGTCTCGGTGTATCACGAGAGACGATTCATCCTCATCTCCCGAAGTACCCGACTGTGGAAAGTATTCATGTCAGTCAAGTCGTTGATATCATAAAAATGTAAGACTACATTTGCTGACAAAAACAGCTACAAGTTGAACCACTTGTGAATATTTATTTTGATAAAAACAAACTGACCTATCTAAACCGTTCAAGGCTAATTTTTTTAATATTGAAGAAAGTGCAAAAAATCGAAGAGATTTAAAAATTGTTTTACATATAAACAATTGCTAATAAACACACGCAATGTGTTTAAACTACTGAGTAGTATTCATTTTCCTGGTGCGAATCCAAATTGTCGATAGTTCAGACATATGACTTTAAATCTCTACCTTGATGAAGATATCATGAGGCAGGAATAACTTGATGACTTGGTTGTTGTTGATGTTAGTGGTGGCGGTGTAGAGCCAGTGGGGGTTGAAGGAGCAGGTTGTTAGCGCTCGGGACGCCACACTCCACACGAGGGACAGCCCAGTGAGCAGCAGTGAGTTGCGGAACACCAAGACTGCAACGTTCATGTTCACCCATTATTTGAGAGAAAAGTTTCAGTATCTGGAATCTAATCTCAGGTTTCAACAACTTTTTATTCCTAGTGTTGTCATTGTGGTCTTTCTGGCTTAGCATGAATGTGTCAAAACTTTCTTTAACCCTTTTATGAAAATAATTTTTTTATTCTTTGACATTGATTTGACTTTATTCTTTGACTTCATAAAATACAAAGTTTAAACACAAAACACCCCTCCCCCTTATAACCACTAACCAGAAAAACAAAACAGGAGTCCACTCCAATCCTAATTAAGCCTACAAATTCCATCAACTACAGTTTATTTAAGGTGGGCCCCCCACTCCACTATACCACACGTTTGCAAGCCAAATTAGATTAGATTATTTGAAATAGCGACCATACCACAAGGTAGGTATTTTAAGCCAAGTATGAATGAGGATTGAATGTAAGATGATTGTGGGACGATCTTGTAGTCTTGTTACTGACTAAGGCATGTTCAGGAAGAACATGTTCCTGAGACGGGACTGTTAATTAATAGCCCAACACCCGATGGCAACTAAGGGACCTACAGTTTAACGTGGAATCTGAACCACGCCCTCTGAATTACTAGCCTCACGGCCTCGAATTGGTCTAGTTATGAGGATGATCTTTGCTGATTAACGTAGTATTCAGTAGTGCGGATGTTAATCCACACAACAGAACACCACACCCACCGACCATCGCTCACAACTATCCACAATTTGTTACTTCCAAGTAGCTGGATTACAAGATGACACCACCATCCCAGTCCAAATTGGGATTGCTCGTGGTTGGGATTCGCACCCTTGTCCCTCTGAATGGCTTTGACTGTTGTACTCGTCAGCACAACGGTCTAACCAATACATCAGAAAGGACCACCATCTGAGAAAGCACTTATTTGGCTAAAAAAGCGTACACTAGCAAGACGACAATGAACTAACGGTTTCACGATAGTTCATGCATTAGCTCGCAGATGGTAGCACCATGGCGGTATACACAATAAATAGACGCTGCAGCGTCTTTACCACCTGAGCGGCTAGCGTGGCAATAATCGTTGCCGCCCGTAGCGAATGTGTTAATATAAAATAGAGGGAAATCAAAGGCTTTAAAAATTTCTAAATCGTAAAATACCATATTCTGACCACTTGCTTCATTTGGATGGTACATGTATTGCAATAGAAACTTCTATAAAATACCTAGGACTAAACATCATCAAACATTTAAGATAAGGGCAACATGTTTCAGCACGATTAACAACTGTGTGTTATATGGTACGACAGGTAAAATCTTGTTGATATAAACATAATATTGAAAGTTTATTTTGTTTGCTTTCATAGAATTGTCAAAAATGGTATTGTCCTCTGGAAGAACAGCCCCATGGTGCAACACATTCTTCTGTTGTAAAAAAGAATAATTTGGATACGGTAATATTTAATAAACCATATTTTGCCCATTGCAAACCATTATTTGTCAAAGCCAAAATTATGACAGTACCAGTGCTCTTTGTACTGAAAGCAGCTGTTATTGATCAATAGGAAACCAGAAATATTTTTAAGAATCCAAGCAATAACTATTACGGCAGAGAGAAAATGTCCACATGCCCAAAATACGAGGGTTGTCCATAAAGTAAGGTTCCCAGTGATTTTACTCAGTGAAAAACATGTTTATTTGCATAAACTCGTATATATTTGGAAAGTTCAGACTTTTCCCTATTTTAATATGTAGTTGCCACCGAGGTCAATGCATTTTTGTATGCGGTGTACCAGCTTTCGAATGCCCGAGTCAAAGAAGTCTGCCGCCAAGTCGTGCAGATAGCAGAGAACCACTTCTTCCAGCTCTTCTCGGCCGCTGAAATGCGTTCCCTGGTGTTTATTCATATCAGGGAAGAGGTGGTAGTCGCTGGGGGCTACGTACGGGCTGTAGGGAGGGTGTTTGACGATACCTCACCCAAAGTTAGCGATGAGTTCGTTGGTAAGGTTAGCAGTGTGCGGTCGAGCGTTATCCTGATGCAAACGCACCCCCTAGGACAGCATACCCCCCTCCTGGTTTTGAATGGCACAGCGAAGTTTTTGCAGTGTCTTGTAGTAGCGGGCAGCGTTGATTGTTTCACTGTTGGGCAAGAATTCGCACAACAATACGCCTTTCCTTGCCGGTACTTTGCGTTTGCTTAAATTTTCGCGGAACGCTCCTCGTCTAGGACATTGGTACGCCCGTCCTTTAACTCTCTGCACCATTTGTGCTCATGTTGTACGATCATATACTTTTATCCATATTTTTTGCACAGCTGGGAATGAATTTCCCCGGGCGGAAGGTTTTTGGCAGTCAAAAAACGAATCACTGAGCACAGTTCACTCCTGGCGGGCCAAGCAATGGAAAGCTCCGTCTTGTTCGGCTGCCAGGCCAAGACTGAGTGCCGCAGACACTTCGCTGCGGTGGGGATTTGGAGTGGGGGAACCCAGGTACACAACAAAACCGTGCGAACCCCCGTCGCAACACTATTGTCGACTGCAGCGCTATGGGAACCTTACTTTACGGACAACCCTCGTAAGTTCAACCTGACAAAAAGTGGCCCAAAATATTTGTCTATTCATTTGTATTCAAAGACAAGTTTATGGAAAATCTGCTAACGAGGCCATATTATTCTATACAAGAATATCTAGAAGAAAAATAGGCTAAGGAAATCGATGACGACCATGGTGCTGCTAGTGGGAGATATACAAGTAAGTACTGGTCATGAAAGTACTCACTGATGACTGGGAGGTTTTCAAAGTTGGAGTTGAGGACGCCCATGAGCCAGCGTAGTATGCTCATGTGACACAGGATGGCCAACCCGGGTAGGATGACACGAGCTGAACAATGGGGTTCCAGCCAGAATACACTGAGCACCATCATCATGATCACTACCAATCAGGAACACGGTGTTATTTACTAGTTACATGCTCTTAAATTCAAATAAGCAGTATAATATTGCTAAAAACTTACTTAACACGTTCACTGCGGCTGGCAACGAGCGGTAAATCACAAGAACACTGAATAGTACTTAATGTGTCAACAATGTTATTGTTTTAAAAGGTTTATGGTGAAAAAAGATTCGCACATATCCTCGATGTGGCATCAACTGATACCTCCTTTCAACGCTGGTAGAGAGACGAGGACTTCTGAATAATATTTTGGAATTCACCGATTGGTGACGGCCACACCCAAACAGCACAGCCCGAGACCGATCGGTGCCAGCCGCAGTGGACATGTTAACCTAAAAATACTGTAAAGGTAGTGTAATACCTACAGTAGTAGTAAGTGTAATATATATATGTATATATTACATGTTTACGCTTATTTCAAATTTACTAAGTAACTTATTAGTAGCAAAATGTTTCTTATTTTGATAAATTTTTATTTATATATTTTTTAATGATATGTAAACTTTTACCATAATGATCTTTTAACATACATTTTGAAATTAATTAGTCTTTTAAAATTAGAGGATACCATCATCTTCAAAACATGTAGTTTTAAATCATTGGTGACTGAGTTTCAAGATCAAAAAGCTACCTGGGACTGACTATTTTGCTCTAGCCGCTTGGGCCTAGGAGCCGGTTCAGGTCCTGTTTCACCATCACTTTCATTGTCACTTTTCTCATTACTCACATCATTTACAAATAAATTCTTCAATCTCTACATTATCATCACTTTCACAGTCACTTTCATTGAGAATATTTTCAATAAACTAGTGGTGCTATCTGTGGAGAAACAGTAAAACTAATAGGACCAAAGTGACAGTTTCAAGTATATGCTACTGCCTAGCAGAAAACCGTGAAACTCCTGAACGAGTACTGTCTGTCTTTAGTCCTTAACGCACCTCACGATCTGGGTCGGATTTAGTCCGTCATTAGACCCGAATGGGTTAAAACACAAGATTCACTGAAAATAGTCCAATAAACAATAGTAAATTAATCGTAACCAACTACATAACCAATTTCAAAAACTCTGTAATAGGTTGATGTAAGTAAGTGTAGATGTCATAAGGCGGCACTTGTATTGAGAAAGCATTGAGCCAAAACTTTTTAGACAGAACTTAAATATAAACTTGTCTACACATGTATTACATTATCTCACCAGCCAGTGGAGTCGCGTTGTAGTATGCTGAGCTTCTTCTCTCTATGACGAAAGTGTACTCCATGTCAATTGTGTAAATATCATCAAATAATTTGGTCACATTGCGATTTGCATTCAGTGATACCAATTTCCATACACCATGAGATCGGTAAAACTTGAATGGATTGGTTCCCTGAAATTATTTAAAAGATAGTTACTGTACTGTTGCTACATAAATGAATTTGTGTTTCAACATCTCTTGACATAAAGTTACCTCAACGTAGGCTATGCCAATGACACAGAGGTAGTGGAGAACATTAAAAGTATCAATAATTTAACCAAACTAGTCGCCATTGGACATATTAAAATATGACGTTGCATTTTCCAGTGCTGTCTGGAGAGTCCTAAGTCTTAGAGTACTACAGTATAATACTTACTTCAGCGTTTAGGACAGAGAGAATACTGAAAAATGTGTGTGTTATACTTAATCACAAAATTATATTTTTTATAGTAAAATATTTATAAATAATAGAGGCATCTTGTCAGGGAGTCACAAATAGAGAGAAAAGAAAGAGTATTTATTATTACTTTTTAAACCCTCAACTACCCATCCCCAAGGGGTTTAGAGACTGTACAGTGAAATTCAGACCGTGATGAGTCAGATAGGATAGCCAAATGCGAACTAGTTGGTATAACATATATTGTTTAAGCTGGTAAACCAGATACTTGAGAGAACTTTAGGAACCAGAACTTGAGGTCAGTCCTGTTCTAGTTCCTTGAATTTTTTAATTTTTTTGGTGATGTGGCTTGTTTCTTGTTTTGACTTGTTACAGTAGAACCTCCTACATCCGGCTATGACCATAGGCCGGGCCATGGTCGGAACGGCTAAAAAGTCGGATATCGGGAGGAGCAAATTAAACACATTCCCTAGGAAGAAAAATAGCTATGCATCATTGTAATAAACCTTCATTACATCAATTAAACATGAAGACATGTATAATAACTGTAAAATAATATTTATACGTAATCAAAGAATAAGTCTTATATTTTGTCACACTCGAAAACGTGATCGTGGGAAACAGAAAAACAGACGGACGGAACGGTCAGAGTAGAACCTCCCGATGGAGGTTCTACTGTATTATTATTACTGAACTTTAAATATTACGATGTATGGATTTATCTTTTTTGCCAGACCTTGGCTTTGGTCTTTTTCGACTGACCTAGGGACTCTGACCATAACAATGACACAACCCGCCATGGGACATTGTTTTAAGTTTTCTCCCGATGCCTGTCTTTATTACATTATTCCTTATCCTTTTCCAATATTACTTAACAGATGGTACTTTGTCATGTTGTAGACGCATTTTGTCTTTATTAAATTTTCACGTTTTAGAATATTTATTTTATGCCAAAGAGAAAAGGTAACCTCTCTCAAACTTTTTTTACCCGTGCAAAGGACGGGTACTTTAGCTAGTTTGATATTCAATTTTGAAAGATGAAATTGCTAGTACCTCAACATTCATGAAGTTCAAATCCAGGGCATTGTTCTTGTAAGTGCGTGGTCGGAAGACAACTTTGCAGTGATGACGGTCGTTGGGGAAGTATGTGAGGTCTATGGTGCAACGAGCGGTGACGCCCATGTTCTTGGAGCAGTCAACATATCCGTTGGAGCGCACTCCGCAGCTCATCTGTCGCGAAATCTGCGACTGAGGGCTGAAAACAAAATACATATGCTGAATATATTTATAAAACGAAAATGGAATGTATCCCTAAGAAAAATGTATCAAATTTGATGGTAAATTTATTTTGGACAAATAACCACTATGTAAGTATAATTTTTTATACTTGTCACATCTGCTATTCAAAAAAATAAAAGTAATTAAAATATTAAATCAACTGCAGTAAAACGGCAATATAGTTCACATCAAGTTATTTTATGATGGAATAGATACTTTGTTATATGACCAATAACAAGATAAATATGAAAATTTGTCTTTGAAAATATTGTACTTTACAGATTACTGTGTAAGTTTTCCATGGCTCATTATTAAAAGATTCAAGTGCATGTTTCACAACGTTTTGGGATATAGTCTCTGACCATCACTAAAATATAATTTCCAACATTTCACAGTTAGTTCATGTCTTGAGCCCTTGTTTCCTGCCCATCTGGGTTCATATTCCTCTAATGTATGTTTTAAGACAAATAAATCATGGAAAAGGTCTGTCCAATGATCACTTAAACAATAAAAGCTCACCGCCACCAATAGAAAAGTCAACCTATTAATTACAGATATTAGTCAAATAAATTTAGCTTACGGGTCACTAACAAATATCTCCGGAACCCAAACCATCTTCCCATCTGTGTGAAATTCTTCCAAGCCATCGTACTGTGAACTATTCCATGTCAACAGATTATCCTTCCATTGCTGAAAGAAAAATTGTTATTAATAATGTTTATTAATAGTTACATGTTTTACAAATATGTATGCAAAATATTGATCAAAACATGGTTCCAGAACAGAAATGGAAGGTAACCATAGGGTTTTACTACATGTTAATAATCATTCATCATTATTAATAACTAGCTGACCCGGCGAACTTCGTAACGCCTCACGGTAAACACATGTTAACTTTAAGATTGGCCATGTTCTGAAGTCGAATAGCCAATACTGCTTCATTGTGAAAGGTTATATATTCTGGGTCGCTGCATAGTGAATAACAATACTGAAACGATAAAACATATTAATATCATTCCCATAAAACAAATAAATCTGAGTGGATTAATTCACAATTTTCAAATCCAATCCAAACCCAAACGAAACCTAACTGTAATACGGCTTTTATAGGAAAGATATACAACAGCTGATTATTATAATAAACGTAATAATATAAACATTGTAATTATCATATAAACACGTGACTTTAATCAGACAGAAAATAAAAATATAAATACATAATCCCCCAAAACCGTTAACTGTTAACGTGGTGAATAAAGCTGTTCATTTTTTACAGTTCACATTTACTTCATAGTTTAACATTAATGAATAATTCAGATGGCATTGGATAGTAAAGCATACGGTATTGCTAATGGAAAGTAAACCAATCAGCTGTAGCTAAGAAATCAAATGTTTTCATTGTAGACAGTTTGTAAACAAACTTACTCTCCATAAGGTTAACATTAGAAATTTAAAACGCCATAAAATGGAAACTTATGGGGTTTTCGAAAATATTTTTTCACTAAAACCTTCCCGGACACATATAGAGCAACTTCCTAAAATTTCATGGCGATCGGATGAGTAGTTTGGCAACGCATAAAGGACATACATACATACAGACAGACATACATTCAATTTTATATATAGAGATGAGATCATGTAGTAATCCCTATAATTCAGATCAGATAAGGCTAATTTTCACTGGAATTTTGTACAGCTCATATTGAAAAATTTTTCATGAAGAAATAAAAAAATGAATATTTAATGTGTGTACATTAGAATCTTGATAAATCGAACCTCAATAATTTGAAATGCTCGATAAATCAAGTTTTTTTATACCCCCTCAATCTCTCAGGTGAGTGTCAGACGGGGCAGCCCGTCTGACAAAATAGACAGGAAGTAGCTGTGGGCAAAAACTATAAGGAATCATTCCTGCCGATGAGTGAGTTTGTTTGTTTACATATTTCTTACTCTAAAATGTGTCTACTGAAAAATGGCCAGTAATAGCAAAGTTATTTTAAAAGTAGAAACATAATTAAATTCAATATTTCTTCAATTTTAAGTACGTACATTATTAAATTTAATCTGTTATTGTGTATTACTGTACTGTAATAACTATTATAATATATAATTAATATTGATGCACAATGTACATAACTCATTTTGGAAGCTACCGAAACTCATGATTGCATTCATTGTTCGCATGGAAATGAACCTCTAAAAATCTAATTCAAGGGAAATTCAACCTTGATAAATTGAATTTCTTTTATTCGAAATACTTGATAATTTAAAGTTTACCCGTACCCTTTGCGATTCGATTTATCGAGGTTCCACTGTATCACAAAATAAATTTAAGAAATATTTGCATGTTTCTTGAGCAAAAATAATAAACTGTGATTATAAGATGTAAATGAGTATCACAAAAAAAATTACTTCTCTACCATGGGGCATTAGTTACAATACCTCTTTTTCATGAAAGAAACTATCATCTACTTACCATTATTAACCAAAATGACATTGACAATGAATTCCTCTCTTCCATCTGAAAAAATTTGTAATAGGTAAATCAATCAGATTGAAAACAACAATGTGAACTAATAATTAAAAAAAGCTGTAAATTAAATGTTCTAATACTTTACTTTTACAATAATTTTTTCATTTTTTTATAAATACTAATAGAATTTGTTATAACATAGTGTGTTTGAATGAGATCAAAGTAGTTCTTATCTGATTTAGACCTCATTTTATTTACGTTACTGTAATGTATAAGACATGTATAAAACAAAAAGACAATCTTAGGAATAAGGATAGCGAATCAGTACTTGTCTTTGCAGGTGACCAAGTGCTTATTGCTGAAAATAAGGAAGATCTAAAATTATGACAGAAATTCAATAAATAGGATTAAAATCAATAAAGAAAAGAATAAATTTATATCTTTTGGTTGAAACCCTGTGCTCCAGGAACCAATATTGAGTATTACAATTTTGAGAGGGTAAATTAATTTAAATACTATTGGTACCATAATTAGTTTAAACAATAATTAATCACATGAAATCCAAAGCAGAATAAACTCAGTAAATAGAAACATTTTGCCCTAAACACACTTCTAACTTGTATAATTTTATCTCACAAAACCAAACTTAAAATATATAACCATAACAAGACCAACCCTTCTATATGGCGTTGAAACTTAGATTATCGACAAAAGTGTAAAGCTCTGGCTCAGTAAAGGATCCAAACCAGCAGCCAGCGACTCCTGTCAGATCATGGGAAATTATCTCTTGCTTGGTAAACCTCCACAGTATACCGTAGGTATGGCTTTATGCAAACTGTGAAATACCTTATATTCCTTCTCTCCTTGGGGCATCAAAACTATTTTCCTCTCTAAATATATTAAAATTAAATACCATCCAGCCGATGTTTACAGGAAAGGCAGCCATCTTGACAAATGTCTGATTTGAGTGATGGGCGACAGGTCGAACTGATGGATCATATCCACAAAATAGGTTTTTTTTTAGCTTTCCTATGGAAAATAGGTCATCATTAGTCATTAATAACACAGTAAATTTCTCTTTCATATTTCAGTGTAAAAATATAAAAGAAGAAATGAATAATTAAATGTCATAGATTAATCACTTCTTACTAACTTATTGCTGTGGCCACAAGTTCTACCGCAAATTGGTCTCCCGAACATGTTGCCTTCATAGGTTTCTTTTTCTTGTCCCTTCTTCCCAGTTTTCTCTAGTTTTTTACTTTCTCCCCTTATACATAGTATATGGAGAAAGTATTGTTTTCATCAAAATTTTCGAATTTGAGTTTGTGTTGATATATCTGTTTTGGGGTCCCCTGAATCCCAAAAAAGTGAGTTTCGACGTGATGTCTGTTTGTGGGTGTGTGTGTGTCTGGATGTGTACAGAGCCACAGCCTACTCCGTTGGTTGGAATCTTTTCTTTTCTTTTTTTTTTTTGGAAATCTTAAAAAAAAACATAGGTTGATATGTTCATAAAATTAAAGGTATGTTTTAAAGGTATTAAGTACACTGCTGCAAATTCAACTTGAAAAGGACAACCGACTCCAAAATGGTAGTCATTTAAAGAAGGCTTTAATTTTAAATTGTTAGGTACTAACCTACTTCCCCCAGAGGAGGCATTAGAGTTGGTAACAACATTAAAAATAAATTCTTGGCACTCAATTGAATTTGTAAAGTTTTCCTCTTGTATGACTAAATATGTTCAAAACTTGACAGCGCCTAAAAATTTCAAATTCAATTTATCCATAAGTGGCAAAAACTTCCGGCTTGGTCACTCTTTTGAAGTCAGGTTTGCGGCATTGTACTCTGGTAAAGAATACCTTTAATTTGATAGACCAGATAAAACTGCTACACTTGGTATGCAGTAAAGCGGTCCCCCATCTGTAGTCTTGGCTCCTAGCATAAGACCAAATGCTTGGCCCGATAAAACCAGCTCAAAAAGTTTGTTTACAGTAAAATGGGGGAGATAGTTGGTTCTCTTATATTATACTTCTTCTCTTATACTAAATATTTTACCGGAGGTTATGAGCAAATAATTTTATGATAATTTATGAAATGATAAATTTGATGTTATACCAGTATGTATGTATTTATTTAGTTAACTCTTAAATTAATGCAGTGCTGTATATGTTAGTCCACTGACGCTGTTTCTTCTTTTTGGTTTCACACATTGAACTTGTTATACAAAATAATAAATAAATTTGATAGTAAATACAAACTAACGTACCTGTATTGGTCTTGGGCAAGTCATCACAGGTGTTGGTGTCCGTGGCAGAGGGTTGTTCCTCTGTAGTCCATGTAACACCTATGTGCATGTCAGATAGAGTCGCCGCCATGAATTTTTTTTACATAAATTTTTACTTTCCCTAAACGATAATGTAAGGAGAAAGTATTGTTTTCGTCAGCATTTTAGAATTAGAGTTTCTGGTGGATACATCCATAAAAGTATCCCCTTCATAAAAAAGTAATTTTAGATTGATGTCTGTCTGTGTATGGGGATTTGCAGAAGCCTAGATATTAGTGCCCCCTGAATAAAAAATGTGTTTTTTATGGTAGGTTAAGTTTAATTTGACTACCACTATTTAATCTAGCTTAAAAACTAAACAAATTAGTGTTTTGAATAAATGCATCCAAAACCCAACTCTGCATTTTTAACTTTAATGCCAGTTCTGTCGCTTCCAATCCATGCCAATTTTCCTCAATAAATCTTTATCTTTATCTTCTCTTATTCTTCTCTTTATCTTCTCTTCTTGGTCTTTATCTCTATCCCCATCAACCCTGACTGGCAGACAGTACATAAATCTATCCCAAACCCTAACTCTTCCAACACAACAAGCAAAGCCATACATTCGTTCGGTTGAGGGCTACCTGCTCTTGGCTTAGCTCTGGTCTTTGTATTCAAACACACTTTCCGTCATTCAATAATGGGAAGCCTTCCATACACCTCAATATAACCACAAAACCTATCCTTGGCTGAAGAGGACATAGTCCTATAAGAGCCAAAGTGGACTCCCAGTCCACTGAAACCTTCAGTGACAGGACAGGACATTCTGTGCTGTCTGTCAGCTGAGTGCTGCCAGAACTTCGAGGGCGGCCATTACAGTTTGCACTCGTATTACACAAGATTTTTTTTCCAATAAAAAAGTCATTTAGGTTATGTTTGATTTTCCCATTGAGATAAATGGAAACTTAAATTTTAGGTTTCCGGTAACCTCAGTTTTATTGCGCAAAATAGGAAGTTAATATTGAAAGAACATCTGCCGTCTATCAGCTGACTGAGCGCTTAGCGCATGCTCTACGCATGGTATGGTTAGTCCCACATAGATTTGAAGCGTTCCACGCATGTGATTGGCCGGTTACTTATATGCCCTAGGGTGGATATGAGATCATATCGACCCTAGTGCGGATATGTACCGCATATACATTCTGCCAACAGTGCGAAATATGCCTGTTATCGCACGGTAGTAGGAAAAATAATTATTTCGAAGCAGGCTATTAAAGTAATAAACCAGAAAAACATGCGTTCCTATAGTTTGTATACATCTTCTTCTTTAATACAAATTAGAAAAATTAATCTACCGATGACGAGGTAGCTAAGCGATGACACATTGACTTGATTGAGTCAAACGTGCCTAATATGTAAGCTGTGACTCCTGTTAAATTTGAACTAAATTAATGCAGTGCTGTATATGTTAGTCCACTGACGCTTTTCTTCTTTTTGGTTTAACATTGAACTTGTTATACAATAATAAATAAATTGATAGTAAATACAAACTAACGTACCTGTATTGGTCTTGGGCAAGTCATCACAGTTGGTGTCCGTAGAGGGTTGTTCCTCTGTATAACACCTATGTGCATGTCAGATAGAGTCGCCGCCATAATTTTTTTACATAAATTTTACTTTCCCTAAACGATAATGTAAGGAGAAAGTATTGTTTTCGTCAGCATTTTAGAATTAGAGTTTCTGGTGGATACATCCATAAAAGTATCCCCTTCATAAAAAAGTAATTTTAGATTGATGTCTGTCTGTGTATGGGGATTTGCAGAAGCCTAGATATTAGTGCTGAATAAAAATGTGTTTTTTAGGTAGGTTAGTTTAATTTGACTACCACTATTTAATCTAGCTTAAAAACTAAACAAATTAGTGTTTTGAATAAATGCATAAAAACTCTGCATTTTTAACTTTAATGCCAGTTCTGTCGCTTCCAATCCATGCCAATTTTTCCTAATAAATCTTTATTTTTACTCTTATTCATCTTTATCTTCTCTTCTTGGTCTTTATCTCTATATCATGACTGGCAGACAGTAATAATCTATCCATTAACTCTTAACAACAAGCAAAGCCATACATTGTTCGTTGAGTCCTGCTCTTGGCTTAGCTCTGGTCTTTGTATTCACACACTTGTATTCAATAATAATTCCATACACCTCATATAACCACAAAACCTATCCTTGGCTGAAGAGGACATAGTCCTATAACAGCCAAAGTGGACTCCCAGTGAAACCTTCAGCTCAACATTCTGTGCTGTCTGTCAGCTGAGTGCTGCCAGAATAGGGCGGCCATACAGTTTGCACTCGTATTACATAAATTTTTTTATAAATTTTTAGGTTATGTTTGATTTTCCCATTGAGATAAATGAAACTTAAATTTTAGGTTTGGTAACCTCAGTTTTATTGAAAATAAATTTAATTAAAGAACATATGCCGTCTATCAGCTGACTGAGCGCTTAGCGCATTTACACATTGATGGTTAGTCACATAATTTGAAGTTCCACGCATGTATTGGTTCTTATATGCCCTAGGTGGATATGAGATCATATCGACCCTAGTGCGGATATGTACCGCATATACATTTAACATAAATATTGTTATCGCACGGTAGTAGAAAAAAAAATTATTTCGACACATTATATAAACCAGAAACATGCGTTCCTATAGTTTGTATACATCTTCTTCTTTAATACAAATTAGAAAAATTAATCTACCGATGACGAGGTAGCTAAGCGATGACACATTGACTTGATTGAGTCAAACGTGCCTAATATGTAAGCTGTGACTCCTGTTAAATCATGAGTGGTCCCCCTAGCTAGCTTATTAAGCCTCACTATTGTACTTAACTGCCTTTAATTCACCGCACAGGTCAAACTGTATGATACTGTAATTGGGATATCATTTACTTTTTAAGTGATAGTATCACTTAAAAATTTCACAATGATTAATTTCCTCAATATATTTTATCTATTGACTGTCAGTCATAACATAAATTTTTGCCCTCATCCAAAGATTATAAAAGAGTTTAATTTGCTGATATTCAAAAATTCCCTCATTTCATATCATATCCAACTATCAAACAGTCCTATAGAGCCAATCTCTATGTTATACAGGAAATGGTATCTTTCCTATAAACTCAGTTTTTGCATAGATTTTATGAGATTCAGTTTCATTATTAGATATAATTATAATTGTTTCTTCCTCATAGATATTGACTCATACAAGTTTTAGATTTTTTTATATTGCTCCGTAGTTGAGAAAATAGGAACTTATTTAGTTTTGAAGTATTTGTATATAAAATTAGTTTTTATTATGTGACGAAAAAAAATTTTTGTACAAAAAAAAGTTATTAATAGTTGGTTTAGAAAGCTACATTTGTAGAATACATTCCTATGTCTGTGACATTTTTACGAAATTATGTGTCCCCCTATTTTATTTTTATTCATATAAATTATTAAATTTTACTGTTTTTTCCCGCACAGTAACTGTTGCTTATTTGTAATATAATACTTTTTAAGTGATAGTATCACTTAAAAAGAAGTAGTAGAGATGATATCACAATTTCAGGTCATAAATTTATCTATTAAATGATAAATACTATACTCTAATGATATTTTCATTGCATTAAACATTTTCCTCACTATCCAATTTTCAACAATATCTGAATATGTAACGTCAAAGCCCTCACTCACTCACTCATCACTTTTCTCCCACATCCAAATTACCTAGAACTCAGAGGCTGAAATTTGGTATACTGGTTCTTTATGCCTAAAATAGGAAAGTGGAATAGTTTTTGTGGCACGATTTCCCCACAAATCTCTACCTTAAACGCCTTTGTCATATGATAATATAACATTTGTTGTATAATTTAATTAGAACACTTATTACGGTTGGTAACTCTCATGTACTAAAGGTCAGTTGAGTGCCCTTTTTTCAATTTATGTAAGAACATATCTTGCCCACTTTAATAAATCATCTTGTGCTGAACGGATGCCTGAGTCCGATTAATTTACCTTGACCTGCGACCATACATCACAGCCTTCAAAATTCCCAAGTTAGTCTTATAGGAAAATAATTTTGTTTCTGATTCCAACATATGTTGTCTTATGGTATAAACAGCAGATTTTTTTAATTGAACCCTTGAGCAAGCCAAAGAAGCAGGCATAAAATAGTACTCAATGGCATCTAATTACTGTACATATTTTTTGCATCAAATTTTTCTCAGTTTTATTTCATTATTAATTCAATATTTATTTAAAGAAAATCTACAAATATTTTAGATACAAGTAGATTGTAGTGTCGGCCATTTTTAAAATATTTATACAGCAAATGTGTACAAAGAGAAACAGTTTTATTTTTGTTCATTTTTTTATTAGTGTCAAACTGCTGTATTTTATGTATTTATATGTATTTTATTTTCTGTAGTGAATGACCAGTTTAAATGATAATTTTTCACATATTTAAGTTTTATTACTATTTTTTGTAGAGAGTAATTTTATTTTATTTTGTACATTAACTTATTTAAAACTTGACATTGATACACTGTTTAGTGCTGCTTGCATGCCTCTAAATGGATTAACACTGCAATTAACTCAGGTTTGTGCCTCTTCCAGTTTTAATTTTTTGTTTCTTTTAGAGTGTTTTAAGTTTTTATAGAAAATAATTTCACTGTGTGAAGTTTCAAACTAAAATGTTCACGTTAGTATACTTTTGTTTCTAGACATCCTTTACTATACAACTTAGAGAAAGGAGCACACATCCATAATCATTTATCTGTAGTAGAAAGTACATGTAAAAAATGATAAAAACACAAAATGATTAAAATAAAATTTTTAGTTTTTTAAAAATTATAATGAAGTTACGCAGACAACAGCTAGTAAAATAATAAAACAAAAGACATTTCATGATAAAGTAAGTTATATATACTACATAAATATAAATGCTTTACAACAACTCTTACCTAGGGTAAAAATGAGTAAAATAATGGAATGTCGCATGATCGGCCCTATTATAGAACCAACTACATGGACATAAACATGCCACAGTGTTTGTAGGAGAGGCTGCCACTTGCCACTAGTTCTCCACAAGAGCTCTCAGACGCCCAATCAGCCCACAATACACCAACAATCGTCTCTTCCTTTTCTCGTCAAGTGATTATCTCATCTACACTTCCATAAAGTTAAACATTTGGCAATTCTACAACTCTACATGGATTTTAACTGTTATTTTTAACATGAAACAAATGCTTAATACAAGAAAATTTTTATTAGATATACAACACTTGCTATGTAAATAATGTATGTAATGAGGGTGTCCACAAAAGATTTGTCATTAATTTCCACAACTTTACCTGACCATTTATCATTGATTTCCCTGACTCTCAAACTTTATTCGAAAATTACTATACATACACTAGAAAATATTAACCCTTCCCGGACTAGCCCTAATTTGGCGTAGTCCTCATATAAGAAATGAGGTTGGAGTAAATTTTTTTTAAAATTAACACTTAGTCATTCGTAAATAATTTAAATAAACTGTATTCATGCCATATATAATTTTTTAAGAAAAAATAAGAATCTAAATGTAAGTCATTATTTTGAGTTCCTCTTGATCAAAATGGTATGAAAATAGTTTAAATCTGCTCCTTATATTATTTTTTACGATCCACAGATACATCCACCGACTGTCTGCTAGGCCTAAAAATTTAGCGGATTCATTCGCCGACCATCCGCTACTATATATCCAACTTAGAACAATATTGTCATCTACTCTCCTCAACATTTCAAGGAATTGTACACACTATTGTAGAACACTATTCTACAAGGTCTAAACACTATTCTAAACAACTATTTACAAAACACAAATCGGTCTTAAAACTTACATATAAAACAACAAACACTAAATCCAAAGGTCCTGAGTATATGTTGCCTAGCAATTTGACTGACGTGATCTGTGACATGTATAGCTGTCACAGCAGCAAACCTGGATACTCTTTCCCATGTTAATCTTATGGAGAATAGGCAAATAATTCTCATGTTTATCGACAGATTTTGATAAAACTTGTCATATATTATTATTATATTATTGATTTGGAATTCGCTGAGTATGCAGGTCTCCTGCGACAGGGGTATTTAAGCATACTACTTGTACAATTAAATTATGCGTGTGAAACGAGGTTTGGTTTAATTAATTATCCTTAAAACTTTGAATTTCTGAGTCCTTACACGGAGTTACACTTTTCCATGTGTGTATTGAAGGTTTAACAATGATGAGTAAACACCAACATTTAAATAACCTAAATATCAGATTAGAAAGAAACTGTGTAAGTTTTATAGTTTTTGTTAAAATTGAGTCAGATTTAAAATGGAAAGTTCACATAGACTTTGGTAAAACTAGTAAAATGAATACTTTTGTAATAGTTTAAAAAGTATTTTAGTTTTTAATTTAGTAAATTGTGTTTATTTGCTCATTTATATTCCTGTCTCAATTGTGGTTCCTATCTGTGGAGGTAGTAGTTATGGAAAAAAATTTTATAACAGAAAATCATCAAACTGACACAGCCTTCTCCATTTAAAAGTAAACTTTATTAAATTCGTTACTTTAATAAAAATACTGTATCTTTAAGTTTGTTGAAATAATGTTTAGAAAAATTGTTTTGTTTCAGAAGTAGTAATAAAACTTTCTTCACACATCCTTTTTATCTTTTATTACTAGTTCAAAGATTATTCGGGAGATACCCAACTCACACGGCACAAACCAACACATACTGAGGTAGTAATAATCATTTTTGTTTGAGTTTTATAGGACGATATGACCTTCCACCACATACCATTTTTCAGGTAAAACGGATGAGAAATAAGGAAAAAATAATGAATTTGCTACACATACTGCTATAGTAAGAAACATTTTTGTTTGGTTTGTATATGATGATGTGACCTTACATCGCATACACCAAGTTTATGGTAAAACAGATAAGGAATGGATTTTTTAGTATTTTAGTAAAGGTTTTGTTTAGTTAAAAAAAAAAACGAATTAAGCAGTGTTACATTTAGCAACTCCATCAACTGCAAGTGATTGAAGGAATAAACAAGTTGACCGAGAAGCACAAAAATTCTAATAAACAAAAAATGACACTGTACGTTTCGGCCGAAAACGCCGTGTAGTGTTGGCAGCAAACGCCGTGCAATACCGGCGGAATTCGCCGTGCAGTGCCGGGTGAATTCAATGCGTAGTACCGGCCGAAAAAGCCGCACAGTGTCGGCCAAAACGCTGTGACTTTATGTTGCCGCAAATCACGCTGTACTTTTCCAGCAACGTTTTTATTTTACCCTTAGAACCATTTCGTATAAACCGGAATTTTGGATAAGCGAGTACCAGATAAACGAGGTTTTAGTGTACTTCAAACTAAACTAAGTGTTCGGTTTTGAAGTATGTTCTTGAACTATCAACTCCTTACACGCTTCATCAACGTGGATAGACCAAGACAGCTTACAATCTTTATTTAGGCCAAGAAGCTTGATATGGTCTCTGCATATTTCTTTTTCAAACTGAAGACCAGAGTATGAGTTTTTTCAGCATTAAGTTGGGGCGTGTTACATTGAAACTAAATCGTGGCTTCTTCAACGTCTTCTACCACCCTCATTATCAGGTCCTAAATGTTGCTATGCTGCTGCACCTGATATTATCTTGGTGTCATCGGCAAGAATGGTGGTAGAAGGCAAGATGAGTCTATTCTATTCACATTACAGACATTAAGGCACTAAAAAAGGAAAGGCCTGAGGACCAGAGCAATGTGCAACTGTATATTACAGTTGTATAAAGTATTCAAAATAAGTTGCTATAAAATTTGTTACCAAGTGAACTTAATGAAGCGAAATTCTAAGTTCTACTCCGTTCTTCCGAAGCATTTCCGAACCCATATTTATACAAACTTTTTTCACCATTTTCACTAGTAAAACATGTCCACCATAGAAAGCCTAGTAAAGCTATGCAAATTAATGATTGATTAAATGGGAAGAATAGGAACAGAAGTACAAAATACACTTATTAACAGTTTTAATAACAAGAACAAAATAATTTAAGTAAAGACTAAATGAAATACTTGATGTTTTAGCAGAATACTTGAAAGAGCAGTCACTTCAATTCAGTTTTACTAAGGTGTTACAACTCCTCGCATCCCATTAATAGGCACCACCACTCTAAAACAAGACCATCACGTTATTCAAGAGTGTTCAAAATAAAGTAGGAAATTGACCAAATATACTTTTGTGTCAATCTTATGCTAAAGCAAATTTAAAAGAAGTAGTTTGCAGTCTAAATATCATATGTACGTCCAAAAAAGTACAATTAACGCTTTGAATGCCAGGTATTATTCCTATAGCGTCCTATGTCAGGTTACAATTGGCAATATTTAGTTGTTCAATGAAAACTGTCATGGTTTTATTATTAACTGATGAAAATGGTTACTTTTGGTTATGTTTATAAATAAGTGGTTGAAATGTAACACATTTAATAAATTGACTAATCCTTTCTGAGCGGTGGCTACTACTTAAGGCCGCACTCACTACATGAAAAATATTTTGCTTGGGGTCAAAAAAATGTTCAAATTTTGTTTGTTGTAGAAGTTGATTATACAAACCTTTTTACAAAAATAATATTTTTACATGCTTTATGACCATATTTGTTTTCAAATAGGCCTACTCTAATTCAGCAGTTTTATTATGTCTTCTTCAAAATTTGGATCATTCAATCTAAAGGTAATTTTCACTTAAAACATTCACTGCTATGAAATAATCTGCAATCCTTTCCTCAGGAGCTGCATGATTATTTTTTCAGAGGCATTTAAAATTAAGTATATTTGTGCCACATCTTTTACCCTATGTAAAATGTAGTCAATATATATGAAGATTATGTAGGGCCTATGTGTGTCCACAGCCCCCAGCAAGAAAGTTTCTGAAGTTTTGGTGATGAATGCTGCGAGCGCCCATAGTGCCTCCTTCATGAATCAATTGCTACAAAGACTTAAATATGCTTTTGAAGAATATTGAAGCATCTGCATTTGGGAAAAAAATAAAAGGTCACACTGTAAGATTACAACTAATATTTACAATAAAAATAAACCATAAATACGAGTATTTCCATATGTTCCGGTTGTATTTTGAATATTACGAATACATGCAAAACTACAAACAATCACCACCAAAACATAATCAATCTCATCAACAATATAATACACTACAGTGGGAAACACATTAAAGGAACGGCCAGCTAATATTTTAGGACCAAATGTAATGTTGCACGAGGCGCCGATCGGCGTACGCCGCACGAGTAACTGGGCATTGCTTGAACGCCGTTCGGCACCCATTGCACTGAACGTGTTAACATGACATCACAGTCTAACCCACATATATTTCACTATCCTTTATCGCAATAGATGTAAACTGTCTGAGCGGGCAAAAAAATAACTCAAGGATGACTTGGCCAGCCAAACAGTGATGCCAACCCACCAGACAGAAATTTATCAAAGAAATAAAAAAAAATAATAATAATAATATTTATGTACTGGCCTAAGGAAAGTTAACTATAGACAGCCTAGAAACAATTTAAAAAAACCTAAATAACATTTTAATTTTTTGACGTATATGTACATCAAACGCTCGTGAACTCTAGATTGAATTGCCTTTAATACCGCAAACACTCATAGATGATTAGCAATGTTGGTGTGTATATCCGTCAATACAAACTGACAATACGTCTCTTAACTGAAACATTACAACATATGTTGCAACTCACATTGATTGCATCAATCTCCGCCTGGTCCAGGGCATGTCGGCGATACCTGGCTGGTAGTTGGTAGTCCTCAATGATGGGTCGGGTTACAACTTGCCCTGGTGCCTTACTTTGTTGTGGTACTGATCGTATTGTCGCAGGACTTGAACTGTGACCTGCTACATACAAGAAACTGATAATCATAATCGTAAGTGTTTAAGCAAATTTCCAAACTAAGCAAATAATAAGCAATTACCTTAAGAAGTAAGAAGTTTGTATGGAAATTTACCACTGACAAACATGTTCCACAATGTTATGTGGTTACACAACTTGTAATCAGTCTTAGGATTGTTAGTCTTTTAGGATTAATAATGATCGGCAGTAGTCTCTCACTAACCAGGAATGTGTGAAGGAAATAGGTATTTAAATCGCAATCTCTAAACTCAATACAAAACAATAAAAATAGCCTAGGTAGGCTAACTAGTTTAAACTAGATTATCGTTTAACGGACTAAAATAAAATTAGATTTAATCAGTTGGTTCTTGAAAAAGTTAACATGCCACATAAAACTTTAAGAGCTGGCATAGATATAGTTTGAGGGCATTGTTCCGTTGTGTTGAAGGCGGGCTTTACCCGATCAAGACTGAAAAAGCCGTTGATGAGGATTGTTTAGGTCGAGTCAGTTGTGAGAATATGGCAATCAGGCCTAATAAGTTTGGCAGTACTAGCTGCTGCTGGGAGTTTGACCGAATAGTGTATGGAGCTTAACACTTCTTGGATTTACAGCCTAATTTATACTGGTACGAGTGGGGGGAGCGCGCTGGTCTAGTGGTAGAGCGCAAGGCTTTGGTACCCAAGGTCCCGGGTTCAAATCCCGCTAATCACCAATGGCTTTTCGCTATGTGATAATGCCGCAACCCATACAGGGGTGCGCAAAAAGCCGCTACGGCTGAAGTGCCTTGGGAGTAATCTGCCCCTTCCAATAATAGTGGTACGAGAATAAGTCAGTCGTTGAAACAGTAAAGCTTCTGTTAGATAGTGGTACTGTTGCTTTGCTTTGGGGTTGTGAGCTCCTGGAGAGGATATAAGCATGGATTTCATTGTTGAAATTTGTGCTGATACTTTTTATGGAAATGATGAAGTGGTATGAGTTTTACTCTTAACTGCAATACAAATATCATTACGCAACTGATCCTTCAATTGTGTATGAAGCATACTCTAGAGGCGATTGAGCCCACCCCTTGAGATGGTTCAAGAATCTACTTACAGGTAGCAACACGTCTGACGAATACGCCGACAACTAACAACTAAGTTCACTAAATTGACAACAGTTGCCTCAACTTACCACTTATTTATTTAATTTGTATATATGTAAATTATAACTTTCCCACATCTAGGGTTGTAGAAGAAACAGAAGCTAATAGTTCATTGCATAAAGGATAAACAGTTCATTGTTCATTAGTTCATTGTTGTTAAAGGAAAAACTAGCTGTCTTGAGGACAATATCAGTGGTCCTTGCACTCAATAATGGAGTCTGTGATTAAAGTTGCTTGCAAATGCGAATGCATTGAGGCATCACTAATGAGGCTGTGTAAAATGAAATACCCATGGTTTTATTCAAATCACAGTAGGCCTAGATGCAATAAAATTTAGTCAGCTACTCGTTCTATCACGTTTTCTGAATCTAAGTATTTTCACAAAATTGATTCCTAGAGTATAACGATGTTTATTCATAATTCTTAGGACTAGTAGTTGTGTTATAATAATGAATTGGCCCAGATTAAATACAGTAAACACTTAAACTAAAAATTTGAAAACATTTTTATAAATTTCCTTACCCTCTACTGACTTTTGAGGAGAACCTCCTTTTCTGAATTTTATCATCGGTACATGTGGCTTAATAGTCTGTAAAAAATTGAACAGTATATGAATTATACGTTGTTGCTTCGTGATGCATTTTTACACAATAATAGGCCTACCGGTTCAGTCAAAAAAGAAACGGTTCATTTCAACTTTTTCACTTGTTTTTCTGTGGGGATGAAAAACAAGGTCAGGTCTACCCAGCTAAGCCTACGGAAAAAATAACCTGATTCTGGAGTTGAGTGCAAGACACAATCTCTACCAAATACATCAAGCTCCTTTCTAGAACTAGGCATCTATACTTCAGAATCATTTTCTAGACAGCGTCAACAATAGCTAATGATAGCTACAGTAGAACTTGGATAATTCGAACCTCAAGGGACCAGAAAAAGATTTGAACTATCCAAAAATTTAAATTAGAAAGGTTTTTGCAAGTGGTTGAAATAAACAGTCAAACATCATGTTTTAACATTGTATATTAACCCTCCAACGGTTCACTATTTGACCCCTTGAGGTTCACCTCTTTTTGGGACTTTGGCAGGCTTTTACTAAAAAATTCAAATAAAATAGTAAAAATATAGTAAATATAACATAATAAACACCATTCTAATCTACATTAAATTATCTATAAGATAATGGTAGGCTAATATGTTTTATTTTTACTTTGGTTTTGATGGGTGTATCCAATTGAAATTGATAAAAATATTTTTTTCAATAGATTTCTCAAAGTTCGCTCCCCCACAAAACACAGAACTTAAATGCCAGTCAAAAATTGAAGATGGCCAAGTTTTTTAAAATTTAATAAGGAAAATAAAAATATATAGTTTTATACACTTAAGTCACTGCTATCAATTTTAAAATTGTGAAATTAACATCAGAGCACAATGCATGTTCTCGTCACAAAGATAACGAGAACATGTAACGCTACCATTGTAAACAAAGCGACATAACCACACAATCTACCGTAGGGGGGCTATCATAACCGCGCAAAATGAAGACCGATGTTTTAACTAACAAAGAACTCTGACGCATAGAGTAAGCAAAACGAAACATACCTCGGTGGAAAGCGTATGATCTGTAGAAAACAATGATACTACATTCAATGTAGTTTTAACCGAAAATGTATTCACACCATTGCTTTTTGTAAAAGCTTACCTAAACCTAACCATTGAAGCCTAACCATTAAGCTAACCATTGACGACCGGGCGTGGCGTCGATTAATCGACGGTAAAACCTTTTGAGAGTTAAAAAAAGTTAGGTTAATGAAGATATTATTGATTTAAAATCCTAATTTTTTTAAAATGTCGATAATGTGTTTGGAGGGATCCCGAAACTTGAGCTATTTCAAACTTTTTCTTAAATCCCTTCTCTACCTCCTTGATTGCCGCTATTTATTCTTACAACGTCAGGTTGGCGGGGGTGCGCGTGTTGATCTACCTAAAAATAGTCTACAGACAGGAAGCCCGAACGTCGTTTCCGCGAAAATTGCACGCAATGACTTGTTCTCTTCATAGATTCACGCTGCAAAAATTCGAATTATCCAAATAATTATTCTAATTAACCAGGATATTTTAACATTGTTTTTATATAAAATTCTAGGGGCCAAGTTAAAACTTCGAAATAAAGAAGTTTTTGAATTAAAGAAGTTCGAATTATCCACATTCCACTGTATAATAATTTGAAGAGTAATTACAATATATCTGATGAACTCTTTGTAGCTAGCCAGAAGCCATAGCCTACTAACTTCTACCTAAAATTGAAGTCCTTAGATATATAAAGTAATTATATTTCTTAGAGGTAAGTTATAACTATACCTCTCATATTCCCCTGATTTATTATATGTCCTAGATAAGGACCAATATATCTACTCCACAGGAGCTTCTTTATTTCAATTTGTTTAATGTAGGCCTAGATATTTTACTACAGATAATTTATAAAAAAATATGATGAATCTAAATGATCATCCCTTGAAATGGAATTCCATGAAATAAATATTAAACTTTTATACAGAAATCAAAACATACCATTAAAGATCTGCAGAAGATTATATTGACACTTTTAGCCATAGTATATTAACCTAAATAACAAGAGATTTCAACTTATATTTAGAACCTGAACGTATAAATAAACAACCTACGAAGTATCAAGTAAACTACAAATACAATCGGGGTCTGTAAAAATTTTGACTTTAAGCTACGCAACAAGGTTGGCTAAGGAGAGTTTTACTTCCAGGTTAAACGAAGTCATTGAAGTCAATGTTTTGAACTCTGGTCGGCTGTTCTTTCAGTCACATCTTTTTTTCTTTTGCCTTTATAAAAAAGGCGGCCGGGTTTAAAAGCCATGAAACTCTGTTGTACACTGTTTGTTCTGTGTTGTGTTATTTTTGTGTCATGTTATTATTGGATGGGATTTTGGATGGTGTGTGGTGTGTTGGATTAGATATTTAATCTGTAAGAACAATGAACACTTTATGATTAGTTACATATAACATATATGGTGACATTTTAATTGTAAGTGTGTTTTTTGCTAGTGGCCGACTCAGCTCAAGCTATGTAATTTTGAAGTACACTAGTTTTTAATGTAATTTTTAGTTTTAATTGTCTGTGATATATATGTGGACTCAAATGACTTAATGCGTTTACCATTGCAATGGAAATGACTTGGCCCACTGTAATAGCAATGTTACTTAATGACAATAAAGATTATTACCACTGATTGAGATGAAAGAGATTACCACTGACAATAAAGATTATTTGATTAATAAATATTCTCATCTAAATTTTCTAGACATCCAGGGGATCGAACCCGTCATAGTGTTGGTGTTCTATTTTTCTCTAATCTGTTCAATTCCTATAGATTTTTTTCGATTGTTATCTTTTTGGCAGATAGGATTAGAAAATACATACACTATATACAGTTTAGAGATTGATCGAACTTCTTAAATTCAAATGACGAGCTATCAGCTTGCAGCCTTTACATATATCCAAGTTATTTGTTTTTATTCAACCATCCAGATTTCATTTTCATTGTATTTAATTTACTCTCTGTTTATAACATCTATTCTTTGTAAATAAATAAATAAACTATTAAATCACTCATTATTCCGTAACGAAATTGTGTTTAGGATCAAGTTATTTTGTTATAGACCATCCATGTGCAATTATATACCAATATTTTATGCTCATGATTTCAGTTCAGTTACCATAAATATGAAATTATAGAATAGATGAACGGATAGTAAAGGTATAATCCTTTATAATACGTTCCTCTCTGGTTTAGGCAAGTGTGTCTCAAAAATAAGGATAAGATAGCAAGAAAACACAGCGAAAAGTCTATAGTTACATTACACCTAGCGTAACCTGCACACATAATCGAAGTAAGCTGTAAGCAAAAGAAGACATATTTACATCACGGACACATCCAACATAACCTAAACAAGTTTAAAACACCTCTATGAGTGTGTGTTGAAGTTTAGTATCATAGTTAATCTATTTGTTTAAATTAGTTCTCTATTTAAACTTATTTTGAATTATTTAATTTGTTCAAAAGAAATTTAGTAATTTACTTTTGAAGTAATCTCTTAATCTACCGGAAATGCCAGAGAAAAACGGTTTGTGTTCAGGTAAAGAAGAAGTCAAGATTGAGAGGGAAATCACCCAAACTGACCACTTAAACAAGAGACTCCTGTCTTCGTGTTTGAACTTTATTAATTCTGATAATAGTACAGTTTTCTCACCTGCAGCATCAGGAGATAACTCAGGAAAAGACGGAAAGATTTCTGAGAATAACGAGATTAATTCTGGATCATGGTCTAAGTAGTGAAATTCAATACTTTGACATATGAGACTAGTCTTACCACATCCCTAAATTTTTACAATAAGGCCAGAACAAGTAAACACTTATCTTACTAACAGTCCCTTGCTTTTGACTTGAGTGACTATTATTCAAATTGGTAACAATGATGGAAGATATATTTGCTGAAAATCTTGTAGATGAACCTGATGATATTGAAAGAATGGTAGAAGGGGAAGAAACAGGACAAGCTAGTGGTAAGTCTGGCAATAGACAATAAAATATTTAGGCCTAGTTGATTTTTTTTAAATATCAACACTAGACCCTAATGTTTTTTTAATGGTTGGATAGGGAACAGCTTTAATCCTGGTCTTTGTCCTACCTAACAGTGACCTGTGGTCGGTCAGATATTAACTAATTAATGAGCTACAAATGGCGACTGGGTTCGGAATATAACTGGCGACCTTTAGTCCACATGTTGAGCACTGTTACCTCAGAGCTATTCAGCTGTTATTTTATATGTGGACTTATACAGTGCAACTTGGTTATTTTTGACCTCGGCTTTATCAACAACATGGAAATAAACGTCATTCATTTTGAAATTCTGCCCTACCGTACTGGAAGAGAGCATTGATAACACCTTGGATTTAACTTACTATCAATAAATTTCTGAAACCTATAAGTTATTAACCAAAGTCAATATAATGTGGCCACAAGCTATAAAGAAGACTAAAAATGGCTAAAATAGATGATGAACGTGACATAGTAGAGTATAGGTGTATTGAAAAATAGATTTATATTTGATATTTAGCCTTCACTCTTTCGCCTTCCCTACACTGACGTTTTGTGTTTAAGTTGCACAAAAACAATATGCTGGATGGAGAAAGTGATAGTAGGCCCTACCACTTCGTGTTCTCTCGATTTGAAGGAAGACTTAACACTTTGTGAACTTGTATGAAATCTTAACTGTATTGTTCATTTAGCATCTTTAACAATTTAGTGTACTGTATTCATCTAAATAATAAGCTACTTCTAATACCAGTAATAGTTTTATGTAAAATGTAAATAGAATAGGAGTAGTGCCTATTGCTGATAAATTGTTTTATATTCATACCAATAATCACAATATCATATGATCACCGGTTTTTTCATAAAAAAGAAAACTTTTATATTATTTATGTGGTTTGTGATACCGCACCATAGGCTATTGATTACCTAGCCTAATACCCCTTTTGTAATGTCACTCTGATTTAGCGTCAATAATAGTTTTGTTCCTTGATTAACGTTTTAACAAAGTTACAATAGCCTATATAAAATAGCGAAGTTACCTAATTTCAACAAAATTTTCTTATTGATTTTACTTGGACTAACTACTGAGGAATCAAACACTTTCATTCAAGGAACTAGGTTAAATTAAATTCTTTTTTAGAAGAAGGAGTAATCAGCGTGACGTACAGCTATTGTCTGCCACTTCGACCAGTCAGATCCCCCTGGTAGTACCATTGTTTATTCCTGCAGCTTACTAAGCCTACAGCTTACTTGTCCTTATTAGTTCTTTCGTCTACCATTGGTCAGAAGTGTTCTTGATAGTTTTCAGGGGGTACCGTAGAAATTACTTTTATTAATACTGTATACGTAATAAAATACCCAGATACCAGAATAAATTGCACTTGGCTAATTGCACAATTAGTTTTATCAAATCAATATGCCTTTTTTTATCTAAGCGCCTTTCATTACAATAGGCTACTGTTCTTCAGAATTACTTCAGTGACAATAAATAAAAAATAATTAGAAATAAATAATAAAAGTTAAAATACAACAACAATAAAACAATAATATTTAAAAAATCTTGATTATCAGGTCTTTAAACCTTTTTGGATGTGCTTCTCAATATTAATTTTAAAGGTTGGCACATTCAACAGTTTCAGAACCTAGTGAAGGCCGTTGTACAATTTCGGTTCAAAGTATGAAAACCCCTTTCTCTAGCTCTCTTCTTCTTGTCTCACTTTGGGAACGTGAAGTAGGGCATCCTGTCGGGTATTACGCTGCAATACCCACCCGTGAGCAACAAGTCTTTCCACCACATATTTTGGCCCATGAAAATCTGGTTTACACAGGTCAAGTAGAGAGGGTGAGTCAGTATGCGAGTCGCTACTGGCTCTTCTACTCACTTAATTTAGTCAGATGGGCAAGTCAAGTAGTGGGCGAGTTGTCAAAATTAGACAGTTGCAAGGCGAATCGAGTGGTTTATTTGGAAAGCGAGTTACTGGGCACAGTAGCTACTCCCTCCACCACAATTTGCTTGAGCTGGCGGTTCAGTTTTGAGGTTAAGCTAGGTTGACACTGTGTAGCAGAGCTACGAATATAGAACAACTTTTATATAAACCTGGCTTTCATTTCAACTTAGGCAACAAATTCTTTAGTTTTTGATAGTTAAAATTTAAAAAGAAGTTGACCTAAGGCGAAACTATTGAATTTGTTGATTTATTCTTGGAGAATGAATGTCTGTGGAACATGCACCTCCCACAATACAAGAACAGCGAATTATTGAAACAGAAAGAGTTGGTTATCGAAGTGAACTAGGGAAGGGTTTGGGCTAGCCAAAGCCAAGCAATAAAATTATAACCTTTCTATGTATAATCAAGAAATTTTGAAAAACGTAAAAAAATTGGTTCTGGGCTAATAGATGTATATGAGTTAACACCCAATAGCCACGGCCTAAAATCTAATGCATGTAGACAACTGTTTGAGTACTGGGGCGAATTAGAATGAAACAACAACTGAGCCCAGTTACTGTGCCGAGTAGCTCACCTACTTTACTCGACCCGTGTAAACCAGGCTATACAGTCAACGCTCGGTGGATGTGGTTGCAAGTTTGAATTTCATGAAATTCTATCTCATGAATTGAATTTTTCAGACCCAGTTACCTCATGTTTTTGATATGTTGCCTCCTCAAAACTTAATAATTTCTGTCCCAACGAGGTCAGGATCAGTTTCGATTCAGGCTGTTTATTTTAATTACTAAACTCTTTTATGACTCTCCTTAAATAAATTTTTGAATGTCAAAAGAATAAAACATTGATATAAGCTGATCCATGAGATACATTTTACCTTTATTTATTTGAAATTAAATAGTAGTATACTGTTAACTACTGTAAACCCAACTTCATTCAACACATTAAAGTGTGATATCTTTAGCCTAAGTTAGATCACCATCTTCTTCACTTAATTGGACAAAAATAATAACATTTATTTGCATCAGATGAAGGAAGTGATAAGGAGGATGAAAAGGACAAAGATGAAAAAGAAAAAGTAAAACCAAAAATTAGGAAGAAGATAGGACCTCGGGTACTTTTGAATGCTGATAGGTAAGTAAAATTTCAATAAAGAAGTTTTTTTATGTTGGAGGAATGCTAATATATATATATATATATAAACCCATAAGAGAACTGTGTGGGGTTCACACCCACTAAACCCCCAATGAGCCAAGGAATCCCAGGCCGCAACCCTTATCAAATGACAAGGTGACTCCACCTTCTCCATCCAATGAATTCATACTTCCTCGTCATCTCTCAGGAGCTGACACAGGTAGGCCTAGACGTCAATCTCCTTGCCCACGAGCCAACCAGTCAGTTAAGTCACAAATGAGGCGTTATATCCAACGTGCCCTTGTCCCACAAATCGTGCCAGGTTTGCAGAGTTCTCACACTAGCATGTGCAACAGCTTGATCTTCACCAATTTCTGGTACAAAGAGAAAGATGGTCTGCCTCTCAGCTGCTACCACTACAGATGGTGAACCCAGTGTGATACGCTGAACTAATCTTGAATGCCGCCCTGCGCCGAACAGAGAGAATTCTCTTGGAATGTTACTTCCTGAAAATCTTCTGCAACGTACAGAAAAAATGGCATTAACAGTGGACATAAGAAGTCGTCCTTGCTGGATCTTGGTCCTCTGACATTTCCCATCAATCGCTCACAGCAACCCAACATAGGGATGTGTGTATATACCTCGACACAGACCATCTGGATATGCTCCCACCATGTAAGACTACTGTCTTGCAAAACTCGCAGATACTTTGCTGCAGCCTTCAGTGACCATTAGAACAATTGGTCTCACAATTGGCGGCATAATATTTGGCTTGAAGTCGGCACCTAAAACTTCACCGATCGCATTCAGAATCAAGCGTCCTTTTCATAAGCCATGTTTTTGGGGAGAAAAATCTTTATTGGCCTCAATAGAAAACTTCAACCTAGGTTTAATGAGGTTGACTCATCTTATATCTGCTAATCTCCTTCCCATTCCTAGCTTTCTTCAGAAAATATCGAGAATGTCTCCCATTTCTCTGTTTCCTTAGTTTAAAATCACAAAATAGTTCATTTTTATCTAAATGGTGTATCTACCTAAATTTTAGCCTTGTCCTGAAATTTATATTATCTACCTACAATTTCCATCTAACTGTCTCTTCACATATGGGTGTTCTTTTCAGGCTAATTGGACCTCGTGGAGTTGGAACCATTCCAGATTTTTTTGCAGATTTAAAATTGGAAGGACGAAGAGGTACTGAGGCAAAAGATTTAGAAAAATACTTGAAACGTTTGGAGTTGTGGTGTCATCGATTAAATCCCCAGGGTCAGTTTGACGATACTCTTAAAAAAATTGAGAAATTGGGACACCATAAAAGAGTTAGGGTAAGTATTAATTATGTCCTATAATTTATTCATTAATGTATTATTCATTATTTTTACAAATACTAGATACTCTCAGTTGAAGATCGTTTTGATGAATTGGTTGCTTCAACTTCCGGACCTCCTCAAGTTACATCTGATGGATCTCCGGTAAAATTTAGCTATGTAATGTTTGTAAGAAATTAATTTTCATTATACTGGAAAACAGCCGTTTTCAGTTCTCTAAATTATCCACAAAATCATTGTTTGGAGGTTACTTCAAATAGGGAACAGAAAAAACACCATATTATAGTAAATTTTTCGATTCACTAACCTCAAAATTAATTTGTTCATGGCTAATTATAAATAATATTTACTATTTGAAACACATAAGTTACAAAGGTAAAGGTTGTTCATTAAAATCAATAAAGTACTAATAGAAAATAATTTTTTCTTTAATTTCATTAGTAATGAAAACGCTGATGATCATATGATATTTTATTTTGTCTTTTTGATAGCCTAAAATATTGTGTGAAATTGGATATTTTTGTTATTGCTTGGAAGTACGATTAGTTACCAAAAAGACCCTTTAGCTCCATGTGATTAAAAGCTATTTAGTTCATCTAAACAGCTGTCCTTTTGTTGATTCACTAACCTCAAAATTAATTTGTTCATGGCTAATTATAAATAATATTTACTATTTGAAACACATAAGTTACAAAGGTAAAGGTTGTTCATTAAAATCAATAAAGTACTAATAGAAAATAATTTTTTCTTTAATTTCATTAGTAATGAAAACGCTGATGATCATATGATATTTTATTTTGTCTTTTTGATAGCCTAAAATATTGTGTGAAATTGGATATTTTTGTTATGCTTGGAAGTACGATTAGTTACCAAAAAGACCCTTTAGCTCCATGTGATTAAAAGCTATTTAGTTCATCTAAACAGCTGTCCTTTTGTTTCAAATTTTCATTTGCAAATTGCTAACACCCTCCCCTCAAAGCTAAGGCAAAATTAGACCACATTTGAGGTTATTCCTCAAAGTCTTAATCAAGGTTAAATTTCTGTTATTCTGTATGTTAAAAAATGGTGTAAAGATTTTTTTAGGTTATCTTATAAGACTTTAAAACTTTAAGATGAGCTCTGTTGCCTCTGAATTGTAAAACACGATCGCATACCAAAAAGAGCCACTTCCTAGTTATGAAAACTATTTTTTTACGTGCTATAAAGGTGTATCCTTATGTTTTAGGAGATTATTTGTGATGATTTCTATTGGTTCCTAATTGAAATCGGAAATTTTTTAATTTTCAATTGCCACTTACACTCCAGTTTGAAATACAGTTAAGGAAGCATTTTAGAAAGATGTGCCTATGAGGACGTGTTAATACAAAACAATTTTCACCCTAGTTGAGTAATGGTAATGATTTAACCCTCTGAGTGGCGGGTCTTTTGGACTTATTTTGATTTTTTTATTTGACTTTGCAACTCTTCTTAAAATACTAAATATAAAAAAATAAAACATGCCCCTCCCCCCTCATAACTATACAATTGATAAAGAAGCAAAACAGGTGTCTACTGCCTAATTAAGCATACAAGTGCCGTCAACTTCCCCCCAAGCTGGTCACCGTTTGTTTAAGGTGGGCTCTCTCTCCACTGTACCCCACATTTGCAAGCCAAATTGGGATTTCTCATGGTCGGGATTCAAATCCTCGTCCTACCTTCTAAACTGTTGTACTCGTCAGTACGACCACCAAACCACCACCAAAGGACCACCGATTGAGAAAGTGCTTATTTGACTATAAAAAGCATACTCTAGCGGCACAACAGCAAACTCAACGATTTATTAGTTCATGCATTAGCTCACAGATGGCAGTACCATTAATGTAATTAATGTTGACAACGTATCGCCGAATGCCGTGAAAAATAGACACATTTTTACACATCACTAAAATAAATATGTATGCAAAACCTCTACTCGCATCCTACATGGAACATATTGTTCCCTATCATCTTGGGTCAACAACTATCACTTGGTTAAAACAGATTTTTTGATTTGTATTGTTTACATTTGAATCCACACAAGCCCAATGTTACTTTTTAGGTTTTAAACTTAATGTTAAACAGGATTTTACTTGACATTGAACCTATCTTGAACTTATTTTTTACTCAGAAAGTAGTTCTTTCCAAAATTATAAAAAACTACCATTTTGTATAAAAAGCTGCTTGAATAAATAATGGATAATACATACTTATGAACCCACTGGACATAACCAATATTGCCTTTCACAAGGCCGCTGTTATGTAGGCCTACATCAATAATAACCTAAATGCCTATTCGACTTTCATTTCCCTGTTGTAGTTTTAAAAAAAATTGTGGAAGACAATTTCTTTTTAGTATCAATTTTGTTACTTATCTGTTATTTTATATTTTTCATAATTTGCTTCTTTTAAATCTTTTTTCTGCAGTCTAAAAATTTTCTAAAAAAATTACTATCGAGATTTACTACAGTACTTTAAAATGTCATTAGGAATTAACCAAGGAGCAGAGGGAGCAAATGCTGATGAATCGTCTAATCGCTGAAGAAAGAAGAGCGGCTCGAATAAAAAGAGCTCAAGAATTGAAAGAGAAATTCATGGCGTCACAAGCAATCCAACCTAACATACAATCAAACACTAAAGAAATGGATGGACTTGTACCAAATGATGTTGCCAAGACAGACGGAGAAGAAAATGAAAACTGAAACTGACAAAAAATAATAAAAAAATCCCAACTGGATTTTAGAGGTAAATAAGTTATACTATAAGAGTCTAAATCTGTTGTATTTGAAATATTATATTTTGTGTCAAACCTGTAAAGTTTTTAGCTTGGTTACAGTTTTTTACATATTTAATTTAGTTAATTTTGAATTTAGCTAATCAGCTGGAAAACAGTTTACACATCAACAATCAAAACAAAACATCTCGAGTGTGCTCGAGATGTTTAGCTGAAACAAATTGTGTTGGTATCATACAGACTCTGAGATGAGAACTTAATTTTACGGTAAAGCATTTGCTGTCTCAGTACAAAATAATTGATTTAGAATTGAATTTCTTCTCTTTGACTTTATTAGGTGAAAACTCATCACAGACAGAATAGAAATATGAGTTTTATAAAAAAATGCTGGAATTGAAATTGCTGTATCATTTTTCGTAATGTATTTAAAATAAAAATAAAGAGTTTTCTATTGTTTATATGTTTGGCTTATTTTGTTCTGTCATATTTTATTCCCTATATTCAAATTCAAAGGAATAGAGGGAAAATGAAAAAGATTACGGTAAAAGCAGTTTAATTTTTTGTAGGGCCTTAAGTAGGTCTATAGTTTGAGTTGACGCAATCTGTTAAGTCTAAATCTTTTTTCTTTGGTAGTAAATAGTACCCAATATTTATTCTGTAAATGTTTTAGAATGGGATTTTGCTTTTTTATCTTGAATCCATCGTTTAATTTTACTGTTCAAATTTAAAAAAATCACAAAAGTATTGGCATTTTGAAAATCGTGCCTTTATTAAATAAAACATCTGGTGCAATCATGATTCATAGTCTCACGCTTGATATTAACCAAGCAATTATATTTTGGGTTGGCAGTTCTGGTCTGCATAAGTTTGATAAGTACGTTTATAAGTCGCTGTGTCCGCTATTTAGTAGAGGCTACTATCTTGAGCCCACCTAAGGGTTTAATCAAAGCCTAGTGTGATAATTTCATCTGTATCCGGTGTCGGACGTATCTAAGTAATTGAATGTGAGATAATAACTAGTCCATCTGAACACGATGGTCGCACCAGGCTTTATCTCTATTGGGACGGAGAATACCACTGCCAACCACTGACTGCTGTAGAAATTATCTCTGCCTTTGACTGTACGACCAGTGGTACCAACCTATCTATCCGCTGCAAAGGCGTATTCATTTTTTGTTGCGCCTTAATTTTTGTTCATGTGCAAAAACTACCTACTAGACTTGTGGCTAGCAGTCGTCATCTATGTGGTTTGACTTTGCGTAATATCGGCGACTGTTCATCTGCAACTGTTTAAGCACAATGCAGTCACAGCTCACAAATTAAAGAGAAAGCCAATTTACATGGAATTTAAACAAATACCCCTGTCGCAGCAGACCTACATACTCAGCGAATTTCCAAATCAATAATATGAGAATAATAGTACAAGTATGTGACAAGATTGATCAATCAATTTAGTCAAAAATAATTTGCTTCTTTTAAATCTTTTTTCTGCAGTCTAAAAATTTTCTAAAAAAATTACTATCGAGATTTACTACAGTACTTTAAAATGTCATTAGGAATTAACCAAGGAGCAGAGGGAGCAAATGCTGATGAATCGTCTAATCGCTGAAGAAAGAAGAGCGGCTCGAATAAAAAGAGCTCAAGAATTGAAAGAGAAATTCATGGCGTCACAAGCAATCCAACCTAACATACAATCAAACACTAAAGAAATGGATGGACTTGTACCAAATGATGTTGCCAAGACAGACGGAGAAGAAAATGAAAACTGAAACTGACAAAAAATAATAAAAAAATCCCAACTGGATTTTAGAGGTAAATAAGTTATACTATAAGAGTCTAAATCTGTTGTATTTGAAATATTATATTTTGTGTCAAACCTGTAAAGTTTTTAGCTTGGTTACAGTTTTTTACATATTTAATTTAGTTAATTTTGAATTTAGCTAATCAGCTGGAAAACAGTTTACACATCAACAATCAAAACAAAACATCTCGAGTGTGCTCGAGATGTTTAGCTGAAACAAATTGTGTTGGTATCATACAGACTCTGAGATGAGAACTTAATTTTACGGTAAAGCATTTGCTGTCTCAGTACAAAATAATTGATTTAGAATTGAATTTCTTCTCTTTGACTTTATTAGGTGAAAACTCATCACAGACAGAATAGAAATATGAGTTTTATAAAAAAATGCTGGAATTGAAATTGCTGTATCATTTTTCGTAATGTATTTAAAATAAAAATAAAGAGTTTTCTATTGTTTATATGTTTGGCTTATTTTGTTCTGTCATATTTTATTCCCTATATTCAAATTCAAAGGAATAGAGGGAAAATGAAAAAGATTACGGTAAAAGCAGTTTAATTTTTTGTAGGGCCTTAAGTAGGTCTATAGTTTGAGTTGACGCAATCTGTTAAGTCTAAATCTTTTTTCTTTGGTAGTAAATAGTACCCAATATTTATTCTGTAAATGTTTTAGAATGGGATTTTGCTTTTTTATCTTGAATCCATCGTTTAATTTCACTGTTCAAATTTAAAAAAATCACAAAGGTATTGGCATTTTGAAAATCGTGCCTTTATTAAATAAAACATCTGGTGCAATCATGATTCATAGTCTCACGCTTGATATTAACCAAGCAATTATATTTTGGGTTTGCAGTTCTTGTCTGCATAAGTTTGATAAGTACGTTTATTAGTCGCTGTGTCCGCTATTTAGTAGAGGCTACTATCTTGAGCCCACCTAAGGGTTTAATCAAAGCCTAGTGTGATAATTTCATCTGTATCCGGTGTCGGACGTATCTAAGTAATTGAATGTGAGATAATAACTAGTCCATCTGAACACGATGGTCGCACCAGGCTTTATCTCTATTGGGACGGAGAATACCACTGCCAACCACTGACTGCTGTAGAAATTATCTCTGCCTTTGACTGTACGACCAGTGGTACCAACCTATCTATCCGCTGCAAAGGCGTATTCATTTTTTGTTGCGCCTTAATTTTTGTTCATGTGCAAAAACTACCTACTAGACTTGTGGCTAGCAGTCGTCATCTATGTGGTTTGACTTTGCGTAATATCGGCGACTGTTCATCTGCAACTGTTTAAGCACAATGCAGTCACAGCTCACAAATTAAAGAGAAAGCCAATTTACATGGAATTTAAACAAATACCCCTGTCGCAGCAGACCTACATACTCAGCGAATTTCCAAATCAATAATATGAGAATAATAGTACAAGTATGTGACAAGATTGATCAATCAATTTAGTCAAATCAACCTATAGCTGTTGATAAATTCTCCATAACATTAACCCTTAAAGCGCTACTGAAAATCACACTCCCTGCTCATTTAGGTTGAAAAAATCAAAATTATATTTTCCCAATTTTCTTTTTGGATTTAGGTAGCTTGAATAAAGTAGAAAACAGAAATATGCTTCATTTTTATTTATTGAACATTTTATCACTATTTTTCAGGTATCTGAAAAAATTATTTTTGCCAAAAATTCTGAGCGCTTGAAATAAAACTTGTAGGCTTACATAAAGTTGGCGCATTAATTTTTCCTCGTCAAAAAACATTGTCAAGTACGGGAGCGCTAGAAAACAGGCCAAAGTTGCATAACATCTAATCTCAGTCACTAGAAATTCCATCAAAGCCGCCATATTGGTTTTGTGAGTTCATAGAGGTTAAAGCAACATTACCATGCACTCTATTGGTTGTCTCGCGAACTACAATGCAGTAAATGTGACGAAATAGCTGAAAGTGAAAAAACTCGGTTTCCGCGCCGTGGGACCCTACTGTGCCGCGAGAAAACTCGTCAGCCGCCCGGTAAGGGTTAAAATGGAAAAGAGTATGCAGGTTTGCTGCTTTGAGGAAAGGTAAAATTGGGCATTTTTACCTTAAACTATTTTTGATCTGACCTTATATCATTATCTGGACATAAATAAAGGAGTTTGCCTATTGTCCATAAGATTAACATGGGAATGAGTATGCAGGTTTGCTGCTGTGAGGAACACATAAACTATGATTTTTTAGCATAAACGTATGGATTCCAACCACATGAAGCTAAATACAACGTTTCATCCAAGACTGTTGATTAGTAAGGGAAATATTAATTTTTCCTTATTCTCCATAAGATTAGCATTGGAGCCTCTAAATACAATGTACTGTGTTTAGATTTTTTTATATCTCTGTAACCGTTGGAGATAAAGGAAAAATTTAAGGAACTAAATTATGTAGTTTTTGAGCTGATTCTAATGGAGAGATAAAGATAAAGATAAAGCGGAGTTTAGCTGGCACAACGCGGCTTCTTAGCCAAGGCCGCTCCGCAGTGGCACGTGGGCCCTGTTCTCTAACTTTAAAAGTGAATTTTCTCGGTTATCCGTGGACGGATTTTGTTCACCAAAGTACGTTCGATTTGAAATTAAATTCCAATCTTTTTTGTATCTTGTAAAAATTTTATAAAGTTAATGGTTTTTTTGTTATTTTAATTTAAATATTTTTAACCGCCGCCATTTTGGAAATATAAAAGAAAAATAAATGATACTTTGTAAATATTTTTCTCTTTAACCAATAAATATGTGTGCAAAGTTTTTTTTCTGTATCTGTATCTGTAAAAAACTACACAATGGTGTTAGTTAGTTTTTCTCTATCTCTAACAGTTACTGAGATATTATAAAATCTAAACACAGTAAGTTGTATTTTGGGGCTCCAATGTTAATCTTATGGAGGATAAGGAAAAATTAATATTTCCCATATCAATCAATATTTTTGGATTAAACATGGTATTTACCTTCATGTTGTTGATACCCACCCGTTTGTGCTTAAAAATCATAGTTTACGTGTTTATTATGGCGTCAAACCTGCATACTCTTTTCCCATGTTATTCATATAGGGAATAGGCAAATTCCTTTATTTATGGACAGATGATGATGAAAGTTGGTATAAATGTTAAAAATAAAATTTTTTTATTGTAGAAATGCCTACATTAAGTGTTCCTCACAGCAGCAAACCTGCACACTCTTTCTCATGTTAATCTTAAATGGAGAACAGGCAAATCATTTTCTTGTTTATGGGCAGATTTTTATAAAACTTATCATATATTTTTATTATTATATTATTGATTTGGAAATTCGCTGAGTACGCAGGTCTGCTGCGATGGGGGTATTTAAATATTGGAGGTTTTCTCAAGATGACAGGCAAAATGTACGAACCAGGGGTGGCTCAAAGGGGAATAATTGGGGTGAATACCCCTCCCGAGACTTGTAATATTTTTTTTAATAGTGATAATGCAAAAATAAAAGTTAAGATCAATCAATTACAAACACTGATGTGTCAATAAAGTTTAAAACAGTTTAAGCTAGTATCCTCTAAATATAGATTCGGCATTATTTTATGCTTTATAAATAACATCATATGTAGGTATGTTAGTTTTATAATCTTGTAAACCGCTAAAAAAATGTTTTGGCGTTATTGCCCTCATAGCAGCCGGTAGGTAATACCTCTTATACGATCTACATGATCTAAAGTAAGTTTCTATGTTTTGCAAAATAAAGTAATAATATTCTTGTCATCTCTTTGGTCAACCTTCAACGTCTCTAAAATAATGCATTAGTTGTAGCTAGAAAATTTAATTCAGTACCGGTACCTATATGTAAATAATGTTTTAATTTTTTACTTTCTCCCCTTATACATAGTATATGGAGAAAGTATTGTTTTTCGTCAAATTTTCGAATTTGAGTTGAGGGTGGATATATCCGTTTTGAGGTCCCCTGAATCCAAAAAAGTGGCAGTCCTGCGTGATGGATCCAAACCACAGTAATATGTAATATTAATATGACAATTGTTTTATAAAAATGTATAACATTGCATTTGCCTTATTTTCTGATTAGTAAAGAGTGTGGTTCTGCTGTGAGAAATACTGAAAGTATGTCTTTCTCTAACCATAAAAAATTATTTCTTAACAATCTCCAACTTTAAAAATCTTATAAATAAAGGAGATTTTTATAATGATTTATAAAAGAGTATGCATTGCTGATATAAATTTGAAACTATCGATTTTTAAGCATAAAAATATTTTCAACAAGAAAGTTATCAAGTTTCATGAAAATATTGTAATATAGAAATGAAAAATTTTTTAAAAAGTAAGACATTGTACAATAAAAAATGTTATAGAAAAAATAAAAATCATTGTTTGGATACTTACCACCAACGTAAACATATAAAAAAAAATTCATCTACCACATTAAAAATGCTAAAAAAACCCCATGCAAAATTTTGGACAAGATATTGGACTATTCCTTGTAGCGTGTTTTACGTTAAACTTTAATAGTAAGTGTCCATGGATTTAACAAAAATAAAAAAACACATATGTAAAATAATCAACAAACTAAACAAAAAGTCGATAAACCATTACTGTAAAAAAAAAAGTGAAATTTTGAGACACTTACTTAAATAAACATTTAAACCATTGTACTTTAATAAACAAAGTTAGCCATTTCCCAAAAACACCCTATGGGTCATGGGTTTTGAGCTTCCGTCTGTTGTGTTGTGTCTGGATGTTTACAGTGCCACAGCCTACCCCGTTGGTCCGATTTAGATGAAATTTGGCATGTATATATATAGTCACCGTATCTCCAGACGTGTTTTTCATTTTTTTGAATTTTTGATTTTTAAGGGTAGTTCACCCCTAAAAACCCTTAAAAAACGTGAAAAATCCAATTTTCTCAAAAATGGCTCTAAACGATTTTTCATTAAAATTTGATCAGTTTATAGATGCACAGAGCACTAAATAATTTGACACCACCCGCATGTCTGTAAAAATGACGGTTCAAAAGTTATGGGCTTTTAAATGTAAAAAAAATCAAAATTTTTAAATTTTCAGCAAAAACAATAAAAGTAAAGTATAACTTGACTGGTACCATTGAAACCAGCTTAAAAAACTAAACAAATTAGTAATTTGAATTATTTGACTACGACTAACGGTTCCAGAGAAAAGTTAAATTTACTGTCCACGATAAACGCAGTACGTTGTCTGAGAGCGCCCAAAGTTATACTTATGGAGAATATTTTAAAAAAATAATATCTTCCTTATTTTCCACCCGTTTTCCATGAAAACTTTGGTATGAAGTGTAAGGTCAAAATCACCGAACAAAACCAGCTCAAAAAAGCTTGGTATTTACCGGGGTACCGGGGGGGGGGGGTTTCCCCCATACAATGGGGGGGGGGGGGGGGGGTTGAACAATAAACATTATAATTAAATGATATATAGAATTACTTTGTAGAACAAGATAGTTTTATTACAGATTGTCTTTTTTAAATTAACTTAAGGGAGAAAGTATGTGTCAGTCCACTGGTACCGTTTATTTTTTGTTAGGAGGGGTGAGTACCCAATTCCCAATTGCCATCCCCTTGTGCCCCCTCCAAGAATAGCTACTGGAGCAGCCTCTGGTGTGAACTGTAGAGGTTTTCGAGTCGAAGCGAGGTTCTACTTTATAATTGAAGTAACACAAGGCAAGATGGATTGCATCGTCAGATTAATTGAGACGTTTACCTCCTCAGACAACCTTGATCTAGAAACCGAGACATTTATTGCTGATCTCTGATGATCGCTGTAATTGACTTCTGATTTTATTTTGCATCCATGTGATTCTTTTAGCCAATTTCCCATAGGGAATAAACTATTACCGTAGGTCTCATGGCAAGACTTAAGCCCGGGACCATGTTATTTTTTCTTCTTTAGGTGCCCAGAGACCAAAAACAATAGTTGTTAAAAATTGTATGTATATATACATATATTGTTATACATATATATGTTTTTGGTCTCTGGGCATATATATATATATGGTCCGATCAAGACCAAATTTGGTAGAGACGTGTATTTGTACATTTGCTCAGACGAGTTCGTAAACCAGACATATCGACCAATGGGAACGGGTAGTTTTGGGGGGTTTTGTACTAAAAAATTGGGGTTTTTGCGTTTTTTTATGTAATTTACAATTTTTTAAATTTTATCTTTCACCATTTGAATCCTCAAAAAACTACACAATGTTGTTAGTTAGTTTTTCTCTATCTCTAACGGTTACTGAGATATTATAAAATCTAAACACAGTACGTTGTTTTTTGGAGGATAAGGAAAAATTAATATTTCCCATATCATATATTCCCATATATTTCCCATGGTCTGCTGCGACGGGGGTAGTAATATTTTTTGTTTTAGTTAGCGAATTTCCCATAGGGAAGAAGCTAATTACCGTAGGTCTCATGGTGAGACTTAAGCCCGGGACCATGTTATTTTTTCTTCTTTAGGTGCCCAGAGTCCAAAAACAATAGTCGTTAAAATTTATATATATATATATATATATATATGTATATATGTATATATATATATGTGTCTGTGAACACGATAACTCTCGTAAAAATGGTCCGATCGAGACCAAATTTGGTAGAGACGTGTATTCCTACAAATGCTCGGACGAGTTCGTAAACCAGACATATCGGTCAATGGGAACGGGTAGTTTGGGGGGGGTTTTGTACCCCAAAATGGGGTTTTTTGCGTTTTTCACATGTAATTTGTAAAACTTTCTAATTTTATATTTCACCATTAGAATCAGCTTAAAAAGCTACACAATTAAGTTCCTTTAAGTTTTTCTCTATCTCCAACGGTTACCGAGATATTAAAAAATCTAAACACAGTACGTTGTATTGTGGGGCTCCAATGTTAATCTTATGGAGGATAGGGAAAAATTAATATTTCCCATATTAATGAATATTTTTGGATAAAACTTGATATTTAGCTTCATGTGGTTGAGATCTATCCATTCATGCTTAAAAATCATAGTTTATGTCATGGCAGCAAACCTGCATACCATTTTCCCATAATAATCATATAGGGAATAGGCAAACTCCTTTATTTATGGACAGATGTTGATGAAAGTTGGTATAAATGTTAAGATAAAAATTTTTTATGGTAGAAATACCTACTTTCAGTGTTCCTCACAGCAGCAAAACCTGCACACTCTTTCCCATGTTAATCTTATGGAGAATAGGCAAATAATTCTCATGTTTATGGACAGATTTTTATAAAACTTGTCATATATTATTATTATATTATTGATTTGGAAATTCACTGAGTACGCAGGTCTGCTGCGAGGGGGGTAGTAATATTTTTGTTTTTTTTTGTGTTAGTGTAAACAACAATTAAAGGAATATAAAGAATTGCTTCAAAATTATAAGGATACACAACTTCACTCTTCGACAGTGCAAACCTAATCCCAGGTGCTGGTAGCAGCATTTGCGTCCACGGAAGTAGGTGCACACACCTTCACTAGCTGAGGGAGTCAAAAAGAAATCTCTACTGGCAAAACTAAAATAAAAGGTAAACATTTGGTATAGTTTTGTATTTCAGAACGACGAACAGGGTTTCGGTAAATAGGCTTAGCCGTGAACATGTTAATTGGTGCGGCTGTTGAGATGGAAGGCATTTTTCAAAGTTTTAGGGAGAAGTTCACAGGCCAAATGGAAAAAGATACCTATAAAAAAAATTATTTTAATGTTTTTTAATCGACAGAACATGGCATATTAAAAAAATAATAAAAACTATCTTATTCTTTTCCTCAAAATTTTAAGTAAATAATTTTTAATTTTAAAATTTGCTGTACAATTATGTAAATAATCATAATAATTATCATAAGGAAATAATGATATAAATGATGATGATTATAATCAAATAATCATAAATATGTAAATAGTCATACTTGTTGGAATAATCATGATTATAAGCTAATTATAATTGATAATAAGCTAATTTCCTCATGAACCTTTATCTGACAAATTTGCCATTTTCACAACTCTTAATTCTGTTATTCTTTTCTCAAAATAAATAATACATTGATATTTATAAATCTATTTTTTCTTCATGATATATATATATATATATATAATTTGTAAGAATTTACTGACCAAACACACTAAAGGTGTATTCATAGGGGTGGTTAAAAGCTACGTCAATGATTTCGATGTTGATGAAAACAAGTTAAATATAGCTAAAAAGCAAGATTCTATTTTTTCTGACCCCTACAAGATCACTTGGAATAAGTTTGAGTTACGTAAAACAATACACGTCACAGCAATGAAAAATAGCAATTATGACATTCAAACAGAAAACTAACACAACTTCTCGCTAGAGTAAACACACTTTTAGGAGGTGCCAAATTTGAGATTTAAACTTTTTTAATGTAAATAATTTATGCTAATTACCCATGATCAACTAGGATGTTCATTTGTAGTGTAATTGAAGTAGTATTTTTTATCAAAACCTACTTGATAGCATCACCCTTGACTCTAATACATTGATATTTATAAATCTATTTTTTCTTCATGATATATATATATATATATATATATATATATATATATATATATATATATATAAATTTTAAGAATTTACTGACCAAACACACTAAAGGTGTATTCATAGGGGTGGTTAAAAGCTACGTCAATGATTTCGATGTTGATGAAAACAAGTTAAATATAGCTAAAAAGCAAGATTTCTATTTTTTCTGAACCCTACGAGATCACTTGGAAAAAGTTTGAGTTACGTAAAACAATACACGTCACAGCAATGAAAAATAGCAATTTTGACAATCAAACAGAAAACTAACACAACTTCTCGCTAGAGTAAACACACTTTTAGGAGGTGCCAAATTTGAGATTTAAACTTTTTTAATGTAAATAGTTTTATGCTAATTACCCATGATCAACTAGGATGTTCATTTGTAGTGTAATTAAAATAGTATTTTTATCAAAACCTACTTGATAGCATCACCCTTGACTAAACATTTAGTCGTTTAAGAGTTTTTGGCCAACCTCAATTAATTGTTTTAGCTAACCTTATACTGAATTTAAATGTCCATACTGTTTGTTATTATTATCCTGTGATCAACTGATTTTGTTAGAAACGGAATGAGGATTGAAAAGCAAAAGATAAATTTAATTTACACCAATTATTTGGTTTGTTACAGTAGCTTCAAGCAATACAACGAATACGTTTTCTATCAAAACACGGAAGATTTTGGAAATACTCTTTCCTGCTTTTATTTCGCACAGTTATGTTACCCTAAAGTTTTTACAAATTGTTTAGTAACCTGATAATTTTACATTTATTACATACATAAAATAAATATTTATGAAAAACCTCTATTCACATATTGTTCTTTGCCGTCTTCAATCAAGAACTGTCAAACGTTTATAAACAGCTGTTTTGGTTTGCATTGTTTACATTTGATTCTCCATAAGCGTAATGTTAAATTTTTAGATTTTAAACTTAATATTACAGTAAAACACGAATTTTCCTGGACATTAGACCTATCTAGAACTTATTTTCTACTCGGAAATTAGTTATTTCCAAAATTTAAAGAAATTCCTCGGTGCCGTTTTCGAGATCCGTGTGCAAATATATATATATATATATATATATATATATATATATACAAACCTTGCTCGTATTATAGTATTGGATTAACTTATTTTTAATCTCAAATTCATAGTATTTTTCACAACTAGTCCTGAAACTTACTTCAATAATATATTGCATTTTTTTACACATGAGCAGATTCCATACAAATCTTACCATCATGTTGGAAAAGTAGAAATCTGTTAATTTAAATTAGGTTTTAACCTTCTGAGTGGTGGAGCTTTTGAACTTAATTTGTAATTTTTATTTTTTTTACTTGGACATTGCAACTCCTCTTAAAATACTAACTATAAACAGAAACATGTCCCCCTTAACCATACAGTCATAAAAGAAGCAAAACAGGTGTCCACTCAATTAAGCCTACAAATGCCGTCAACTTCCACCCAAGCTAATCACCGTTTAATTAAGGTGGGCCCTCATTCCACTGTACTACACATTTGCCAGCCAAATTTGGATTGCTCATGTTCGAGATTCGTACTCTTATTCTCCCGATTGGCTTCAACTGTTGCACTCGTCAGTACAACAGTTTAGTTCACTACACCTAAGGACCACTGTCTGAGAAAGCGCTTTCTTGGCTATAAAAAGCATACTTTAGCGGCACAACAGCAAACTCCATGAGTCATTGTTCATGTATTAGCTCACAGATGGCAGCTCCAGGACGGCAATTGTTGACATTGCATCGACAAATATTATCGCAATAAATATACACTAGTAATCACTTTTCACTGTCATTGACAGATGTGTCTCTCGCTACTTAGAGGGTTAAGGTAAACACAACACAGTTAAGTAAATTTGTGCTCATTTTACCTTTATGTGCTAAAAACTTAACTTTTTTGTGGCTTTAGTTAAGTTATTAAAATAGAATTATATAAACAAACTTGGAGTAAGCCCATTCTTATTACAAGTATTATGACTCGCTGTTAAAAAATACTTATTATGACAATATATTTACCTGAAATCACAAACTAATAGATAAAAATAAATTCCCAGGTCCATTAAATACATACATACTTGTAACAGATTAGCATTTAATTTTATATGTATATGTCTCAGCTGTATTATTTAGTATTAATTTTTAATTAGGTAAATTATATGCAATTAAAAAATTTATGTTATTAATAAAACTTGTTATATTTTAAGATAACATTTTATTATGGTATGATTTTTAAATTGAATCGGTAGTTGGAAAAAGGAAATAACTCCACAATGCAGATTCGGCCCTATAGCTAGAGGAAGAACAAAATAACTCCAGGATTTGTTCCCTTTTTCAAACTTATGAAATTTTAAACTGACAGTATCCTAGTAACCAGGCATGGTCATTGTTTCTTTCTTCCACCGGATTATCTGTCAACCCAAACTAAATACTTAACCATGTAAGAGTCAAACTGAAAAAATGGTGATTATTCCCTTTTTACAACTGTTGATTCAATTGGTATAAAATTAATCATCAATGCAAACCAAATAATATAGATTTTATATTGATAGCAGCATATCTCTATTTATCACCCCAATAGATCCCATGTTCAATTAAACTTATAAAAATAAATCTTGCTTATAACGCTCAAAACTTGGTTTTTGAGAGCTTATTATTTTATTTTAATAGGATTCAAGTTTCATTATAGCTGTTGGCTTCGTTTTCATGGAGAAGAGTTACACAAATACCTTGTTTAGTGTTACAGAAAGGCATAAAAGACATAAAATGAGATTAGACCCATTTCGGCTTTTCTAGCCATAAAACGTAAAAAAATATCATGATTCAAAGCAATTTACAGACTTTTATCTAAAAACATAAAATCAACTTGAAATGTTATATATGTAATATCATTTCCTTGTAGAAATATGAAAAAAGACTGTTTTCTAGACTGGAGCTTAATTTGTAATAAGCAAATTTCAGTACAGAATAATGAAAATATTCTTACCTGCCTCCATTTCGATTCAGCTGTAACTGTATCCACCCTGAATCATCTGTCATATATGAATTAGAAGTGGGAATTTCCTTTCCCCACTCAAATCCTCAAAAAAAAATTAACGTAAAACTCTTGAAGTTTGAAGGAGAAGATTATCCGTACAATTGTATTGGTTTTAGACACCCATTGTATAAGCTTTTGTTGAAGAACAATCACTTGTACATTTCATATTAGACTGATGAGAAACCATTCTGATTTGAATTGATAACTTAGGCAAATTCAAATCATTGCGTTCAAAAATTTTTAGTTTTGTATGGTTATGCATGTATCATGATTTATGTCAGTGTAAAATGATTTAACAAGTTTTGGGGGTTTTAAATAACAAAGATGAATTGTTTCAGTAGCCTAGACGTAGGTTAGGCGTTTTAAGTATATTATCTTTTAAATAAGGACTAGTCCCAAATTACCAACCTCTTTTAACCTAAGTAGTTTAAATATACAATTTATAAACTTTAAAATTTAACTTAGAACAATATTTTACTATTGTAATTGATATAATTTTTAAAACAAGAAGGTTTAATGTTTTTTTTCTATTTAAAACTTGTCAATAAAAGGGATTTTTTGTGGAAATTTTTATTTGATAAATGCATATATACAACCAGAAGATAAGATTTTTCTATTGATAGTTACAAAAAAATATATAAATATATTTAGCTTTTTTTTAAATTGGTTAGGTGTGATTATAATATGAAATTAGAATAATCAATGCTTATATTATGTCCTTTAAAGGAAATTGTAGGAATCATTCCTTAAATAAAACACCTCCGTGGTTTAACATTACATTTATTTTATTACATACAAATTTAAACGATTTAGTATATTATTGACAATCACTTGGTTTAAAAAGTTAGGTTTAACTATTTTTATTGTATTATAGTATAAATGTGGTGATAGTTTTTGTAACATACAAGAACAAAGTTTTCATGGTATATAAAATAAATATTAGTGTTTGGTTGAGTTTCACGTCGTGAGTCTTATTTTATTGATGTCATATGGCAGGAATATTTATTTTTACAAATGTGAGCGAAAATGGTATTTTTTCGAATAAACATATGGTTAGGGGAACATTGCTTCACAGTCATAGTGTTCTTTGATAAACAAATCGGTTATGGTAACACCACATCTCATCAAGAACTTCGTATCGTGAGAGTTGTAACCTGATTAACTTGTTTTGTGAATGGTATACCATTACTCACTGTTATCCTGAATGAAGGAATATGACTTACTGGTACCCTGAGTGATATACTATTACTCACTGTATCGTGAGTGATGTACCATACTCACTGTTGTCAAGTGTGATGGATAATGACTCTGATATTGTGAATTAAGGAAGATGACTTAATGGTATCCTGAGTGATGAATAATGACTCACCGGTTTCGTGAATCATGAATATAACGCACCAGTATCATGAGTGATGAATATGACTCACCGGTATCGTGAGTGATGAATATGACTCACCGGTATCGTGAGTGATGAATATGACTCACCGGTATCGTGAGTGATGAATATGACTCACCGGTATCGTGAGTGATGAATATGACTCACCGGTATCGTGAGTGATGAATATGACTCACCGGTATCGTGAGTGATGAATATGACTCACCGGTATCGTGAGTGATGAATATGACTCACCGGTATCGTGAGTGATGAATATGACTCACCGGTATCGTGAGTGATGAATATGACTCACCGGTATCGTGAGTGATGAATATGACTCACCGGTATCGTGAGTGATGAATATGACTCACCGTATTGTGAGTGATGAATATGACTCACTGGTATCGTGAGTGATGAATATGACTCACCGGTATCGTGAGTGATGAATATGACTCACCGGTATCGTGAGTGATGAATATGACTCACCGGTATCGTGAGTGATGAATATGACTCACCGGTATCGTGAGTGATGAATATGACGCACCAGTATTGTGAGTGATGAATATGACTCACCGTATTGTGAGTGATGAATATGATTCACTGGTATTGTGAGTGATGAATATGACTCACCAGTATTGTGAGTGATGAATGTGACTCACAGGTATCGATAGTGGTGTTCCCTAACTCACTGGTAATTGTGAGTGATATTTCCTGACTCCTAAGTTCTCGTAAGTGGTATGTGAAGTCCTGATGTTAGGGCCCAAACGCTCTACAGCGGCTGAGACGGAGCCGCAGCGGCGAAATGGCGGCCACGACTGTGACCTCTGTCGAAGCACTTGTGACCAGACCTGCGACGAGGCAAGTGGCGCGACTGCGGCCAGGACTACAACTCAGGATATTCTTAATAACTCTTTTTAAATAATCTTCGAGTGTTAAATTCCACAAAGAGGGCTTTTCTTTTACCACTTCAATGAAGCTCTTTGTGTCAAAATCTAACATTATTAACTTGAATCTAGTAAAAATCACCATAAAAAACAGATGTACACAGATCGCTCTTTGAACCATCACTGGTCACTAGTCGGGTTGCAGGGATAGTAAACGACACCCCCATCACTAGTATGTGCTATTTTTAGACACAAAACTAGCTCTGGTCGCTGCGTCAGCCAGAACTATAAACTCTGGCCGCTGCGACTTGGAAGGGCAGGGTCACGACTTTGCCTAGTGCGTTCTACTCCAGGCGGCTCCGTATGATTCAATGTAAAGTTTGGACGCCAGCGACCTAGTTGCTGTGGTGGCCGCGTCGCAGTTGCTGTAGTGCGTTTGGGCCCTAACATTCTAACATTGTGAGAATTTATGCACAGACACTCAGGAAATTGTCAATCAATCTTTCCCAGATTTTAACTTTGCTGGTGGTTATTTACAAAAGAAGGAATACACAAGCAAGGAGACACTAGGTGACACCACAAAGCAAATAGGGAGACACTTAGCTTTCTTCGGCGATACTTCCCAATACACCCCTCATAACTGTTCACTCCCTCTTTAGGCTACCTCGCCAAACGTTAAATTAATGTGTACCAAATTAATATTTGAATTTGATTTTATAATAGTACTAATCAAAAAACATTGTGAAGTAAAGATACTTTAAATCTATACAGATTGTTTTGTTAACACTAAATGTTTATAAGTATATTAATTTCACATTCATATTCATTGATTCAACTACTTGCGTAGATGAATCAAACATTTAAAACAAATAATAGAAACAAATTATTCCAAGCTTTTCTTTAAACTTATTTATTTGAATTAAAAAATAATAAATAGTCAGGAATTGAGATTATCTGGAAATTTTAATTTAACACCCAGTGTTATAAAATTATTAACATTACTTTTTTATTTTATTTAGAGCTTGTACATTCTATTTCTTTTGAATATTTTAGTACTTTATGTCTTTGGGACTTCTTTGAAAATAGCCCCTCCTTGTGTATGAAAATAAGTTCACTTTTAAACATGTATATAGTATATAGAGGATTTTGCTTAGTGGATGACTTCTTTAAGGTGACAATTTTTTTGAAATCTGACTGAAATAAAATCAGATGAAGCTAAAGTTATTGGAAATTATTTAATGAATATCAGCTTCTCTGATGAAATTTAAAAAAACACTAAATATGGTTTCCCCAGATTCCTTGTAGAAAAATTGTTAACTTTTATTGATTTTTCCTTTTTCTAGATCATCATATCTCCATATTATACTTGTACAACTGCTCTTTTTCCTTAATATAAATTTAATGCAGATGATGTGCAAAGGATTTAGAAGCACTAATATGATACAATAAACCATAACCAACAAAATGTAATTTTCACATTCAAATAATAAAATACATAGTTATTAACAAATCGAATATATCTACCGATCTTTAATCCTTCCTTATATTGTACTCAAGTCTTATATATAATATATATATTTATATATGTATAGTTTTATACACAATTTGTAATGTACAGGTTTCACTTTTAACATAGTCTTAACATATTGAGGCAGTATATTCTTCCAAAATAGTTTCATACATTCACACATTCAAACTGGACACTCATTTCGGGAATTCGACACTTCTCACAAATATGTATATTTATGATGAAACATAGTTTGTTGTTAGTTAATAAGTCTTTGCATAGATTGTCTAAGAAATAAAATAAACATGCTACCCAACTTAAAAACAGAAAACTAACGATTTATTCAATCTGCAGCTAGGTTCCATGTTTCCCTTTCACATTACCCACTACCCGTAGACATATCTCTTACCGTATGTATTAGTTAACATGTACCGGTATCGTTTGGTTTCTAATAAATCATTAAGCGGGTTTAGCTTCTATTTTACATAATTTTTCCTGTAACTTTATTTACAAGTTAAAACATACACAGCATATCATTAGTTCCTAAAGTAACACACATAAAGGTATTCTGTAATTTATAATACATTTTATTCAAGTTATTTAGGTAATTGGAAGGAGGAGCATTGAGTTATTTGATGTAAAATATATTTATCAATCGCGGAACATTTTTCGATGAAAATTATTAGGCAGGCTATTGATTTTTTGATAAGTTACATCATGAATTTCATTCATATTCGTATATGATATTTATCTGGGACATTATATGAGACAGTTTAGTCTAGACGTCACAGTTTATCACTTTACGTGTTTATTGTAGAATGTAGATCATACACTAGTTCAAGTTGTGGTGGATTTAAACAAATCAATTTGGTCAACCACATCAAAATATACTTCACGTAAAGATGGTTGTAAATGTCTACTTAATTTTTTAAGATGGATGGAGGAATGTAAGTAATAAAAATATACATTGAAAGTTTAAAGTTGAAAAGCAGTATTAGTATAAATACTGTATTAAAAAGCTTTGATTTGATTAAATGTGGTCACAAATTACGAACTCTTATCTAAACTAATTTAATTTAGATTTATGGTTTTTTTAATTTTCCAGTTTTCACAGGATGACATTTCCAACAGATAAAATATTAATAGTTGTTATGAATAATTGATATTTCAACTGATATTAAGACATTTAACAAAATGTTCCTATTACTTAAAGTAGTGTCAAGTAGTTTTAATAAGATTGTGAATTCTTGGATGCAGCCTAGAAAAGGAATTATGGAAGACGAAATCTGCACAATTAGGTCACAAAAGAAATTTAAAATAAGAATGTATGTATGTTCACTTTAAAATATATACATTGTTTGGAATTGATTATCATTTTTAACATTTATGAAAGAATGACGAAATTAGCATTTTAATTTCACACATTATGTATATGTTAAAAGCTTGGCAAATCATTCCTAGGACACAATCATTGTATCATTTGAATCGTTGTAAAAAACAAGTATCGTTCGGTAGATATTCACCTTCTTCTAGCCTTTCTTATCAATCCCATGTTCAGTTACTGATTAAAGGGTTAAGATAAATTCAGTGTTAGATCAATATTTAAAAAAATATACCTTAGAGGTGAAGCATTAGAGACATATTTCTATCATAACGATGAAACAGAAAAAAAACATGTTTTGAAACTAAGTTGTGATGTCTTTACACAATTGTAAAGTAAATTCCGAACATATTATTCTGTTATGGCAGTTACTCGGTGTCAAGCAGACAATAATTTTAAATAAACTATGTAAAACCCCCATTTTGGGGTACAAAACATACCCCTAAACCCCTTTTGACCAATTTGCCTAAATTTAGAACTTTAACCCACAAATTATCATTTACACGTACGTACCAATTTCACTTTGTTCGGACCATTATTAAGAATTATGGTGCCCATTGACACACATATATTTAATTTGTTACACATAAAATGTGTGTTATACATACAATTTTGAACCAAATTATTTTTGGCATCGCTTGTCCAGCTTTACCGCGAGGACAACAGCATTAGCTCTATTTTCCTACAGAAAATTCGCTGATAGACCAGCTCAATACAATTGCAGTACAAGAAGTTAAAATGGTGTCTTTTGCTTTATTACTTATCCTTATGACTGCCATCGTAGCCCTGAGAATAATGTGAACGGAACCTTTCAAAAGTGCTTCGTATTTAAAAATTTTACAAGTAGTAGTTTTCTGATAAAGAGGAAAATTATGACATGTTGGTGTTTGACCTTGCGTAATACTCACATATGATATCCAAGGGTCACATAATATATGGTTACTTCTTTGATTGAAGGCCGTGGATGGTTAAGAATAGAATTTTCATTTGTCATCCTCCAGTAAAATTCACCAGCAAAACATATTTAATACTTTTTAACTTGACCCTCATTTCCTTGGAGTTTGGCATACACAATAAATCACGTATTTTATAATAGTGTATTGGTCTACACTTTACATTCACTTTAAATAGAAAGACCAACTGTCAGTTTGATTTGAATCACATGTGATTACTACCTCAAATATATTGAAATCAGTTAAAAGTTAAATGTTATTAAAATGTATGAGAGGTTCTGCCAGTGAAATGTTCTCGAATATGGTACAAGTGACTGATCGCTCAGTCATAGAAATCTTAAGGAAGGATTCGCTCTGATTCCATTAAAAATTTAATTCTTAAAAACATCATACATCCGATGTGAAATTTACAGAAAGGAATGTGTTTAGTTGTAAACGAGATTTCAATAAAGAAGACCAGTCATCTTTAAAACAGACGATACTGAAACAAAGAAGCGATATTGCTTAGTTTCTAAGGTTATAATTATTTTACAAATCGATGGTCTGTATAAAATTTCATTTCGTAATACCTAAAACAATAATATATTTTCTGTACATCGTCCGTATCGACTGTTGTCCTACAGTACTACGATAAGACTCTTAAATATTAAGTAACATGTAATAACAAATGATTCTCGTAGAAAATAAAGGATCTCACACGATATCCACAAAGAAATTCGTTACGGTTATTTAATGTTATTGCGAATAGAAATCGAGTATTGTTGAGCTTTTGTTGTGATTCAGTGGCATAAGACACAACAAGTAACGAAACATAGGGTCGACTCGGCTGCTTACCTCGAGCCGCGAGTCGCTAGCCTCGAGCCAAGACCCGCAAGTCGCAAACCTCGAGCCAGGACCCACGAGCCGCTAGCCTCGAGCCAGAAGCCGTGAGTCGCTAGCCTTGAGCCAGGAGCCGCAGCCGCGAGCCGCTAGCCTCGAGCCAGGACCCACGAGCCGCTAGCCTCGAGCCAGAAGCCGTGAGTCGCTAGCCTTGAGCCAGGAGCCGCAGCCGCGAGCCGCTAGCCTCGAGCCAGGACTCGCGAGCCGCAAACCTCGAGCCAGGAGCCGCAAGTCACTAACCTCGAGCCAAGAGCCGCGACCCGCGAGCCTCAAGCCGGGAGCCACCCTGTCACTTGCGCCAAGCCGTGTCAAGGCATCCTCCTCGTTTAATTTATTACATTATGTTTATCGATTTATTATATATAATTAATATTATAATAAAATAAGAGTCTCTACAGATACATAATGTTGAGCACACTTCGCCCCGCGTCCACCGGACGTCAGGTGATGTCCCGTGGACGACGAAGGCTTTGTTTTCTAAACGCTACTTTCAGATAATGGACTATGAACGAGCAACACAACATTGAAAATGCATATTTTATGTGAGTCGTACCCTGAGAACAATATGTGTTCAGTCGTTCTTGAGTTTAAAAAAACCTGATCGTGTTAAAGTAAAAGAGGTGCAAACCTCTATTATTGTTATCCAAATAAAAATGTTAAATAATCATAGACGTAAACATATTATTTAAGAAAAGTAATTACATTTTTAAACTCTGAAGACGTAAATGAATTTACTCATGTATGTCTACATTTCACAGTGTATGTAAAGTTACATTTCAAACGAAGGAAATGAAATTAGAAAACAAAATCGTTGTTAAATTAACTTTCAAACATGTTTTCCATGATACTCGGCATATTGTTCCCAGGTGCTGAGCATCGGCGAGCGCCCAGTGTCGACACCCACGCCAACGCCTCTCTCTAACCTCTTCTTTACGTAAAAAATTTATAAATTCAAGTTAAGTTTTAAAGTAAGGCCACATCTGGGTTGTTCACATATCGTTTGAATTGATTAATTTTCAAATTCGTTATCTAGTAAAAAACGCTAAGTGCAGAAAAGTCAATCGAATAACTGGGAATTTATACGTTTTACCTCGTTGCTTTGAGACATTTAAGTGCGATTAAAATATTATTAAAATGTATTATGAGATAAGTTACGATTTAAGATTGGTATTATTTTTAGATGAAAACGTTTATCAAAAGCGTAATGATTAAGGTAATTTACTTCATTTTAACCCGTATACAACAAAAGTGTTTTCCGTTTGTTACTTGTTAGAGTACCATAGTTAATTGCTATTTATAATCGGTCACATTGGGAGGCGTTGTGCGCGGTCTCGACGCCTGGCCTCGCTCACCTACGTGCAGATAAAACCCACCGAGAGGCCAATAACAACGTTTTCAATTTATACACAACTTTCAATAATAATATAATTGTAATATTTATAAGAAAACAATGTCAATACTTTTAAATTATTGTTTTTTACGTACAGTACCCTATTAGTATCACGGTAACGGGCGGCAAGTCATTTCCCGCGGTAGATCTCGATTATTTTGTCTTGATCCACATATTCGAATATGTGGGGCGCGTCCATGAGAATTCCCACGGTGCCGGCGGTCGTCACTATGAAGAAAATGTACAGCTGCAGCCGATCTATCACCATGGCCACGTACTTCCAGTCTTCTCGGATCTGAAATGAGTCAGCATGGTCAGTATGAGTAGAAACACATAAGGACACATGGATGGATATTTGAAGAAAATGTACAGCTGCAGCCGATCTATCACCATGGCCACGCACATGGACACATGGATGGATTTTTATCTATGAAGATTCATAGATGGGTATATGTTATACCAATCTGTCAAAGCAGTAATGACAACCAAACTGTGATTCAGGAGGAAAATACACAGTATTAGCAACCAAAACGCGATTGAGTTGGAAGAAATACAGCAGCCAGACTATGATTGGATTGGAAGCAATGCTGCAGTATTACTAATAAAACTGTGATTGAATTGGGAGAAATACAGCAGTATTAGCAGCCAGATCATGATTGGGTTGGAATAAATACAGCAGTATTAGCAGCCAGATCATGATTGGGTTGGAATAAATACAGCAGTATTAGCAGCCAGATTATGATTGGGTTGGAAGAAATACAGCATTATTAGCAGCCATATCATTATTGGGTTGAAATAAATACAGCAGTATTAGCAGCCATATCATTATTGGGTTGAAATAACTACAGCAGTATTAGCAGCCAGATTATGATTGGGTTGGAATAAATACAGCAGTATTAGCAGCCAAATCATGATTGGGTTGGAAGCAATTCTACAGTATTGGTAACTGTAATCGAGTTAGAACTACTAGGCTACTGCAATTGCAGCAACCAAATAATTATTGAGTTGAAAATAATACTGCAGTATTAGTAATTAAACCATGATTGAGTAAGAACTAATAGGCTGTAACAGTATCAGCAACCAAATCATGATTGAGTTAAAATTATTACTGCAATATTTGCAACCAATCATGATTAAGTTAGAACTAATACTACAGCTGTAACAAGTATACCACAGTTAAGTTAAACTAATAATGCAGCGGTAGCAAACTGCATGAATAATTTGGAAGTAATTCAACAGTAATATGAATGAATCAATGACTTGGCTCGTAGAAATTGCAAAAGATTTTAAGTATTTCCAAGGATTGGTTACTTATTTAGAAGGAAAAAGTATTGCTAATATATTTAAGTTATGGCATTATAGTGCTTACAAGTGTTTCTAGAATTTGTTGTCAAATATTATTCAGATAACACCAGATATGAAAAGCTGTTAATGAATAAAAGATGTGAGGTTGTCGAAGGCAGCATCTGTGCACATATTGGACATCTGATGGGCTGCATGAAGACCCGTAACAAGCAGATTCGTCTCGTCCATCACATAACCACGACCATCCTCATACAACATGTGGCAAGCACATTTATACAGGGTGGGGCAAATGTGTGGATCCCCTATTAATTTTTTAATGGGTTACACCAGGAAAACCGAACACAGCATAGTTTTTTAAGAAATAAAAAAATAACTTCTTGGTCTGTATTATAATTTATTAAATTGGGGTATTTTGTGGGCAAAAATACCCAGGTCGAAAATTTTAAATGTAAAGCCCCTTTGCATGAACCCTATTAAATCGGATGGTATATAATTTTAAAGGTCTTTATAAAAGAAGACAATCTAAAATTAGAGGTCTCTATCTTAACCCAGCACAAAATGGAGGTCATTTTAAATTTTCATCGGACACTTTATTCACAATCATTAGAAAATTCTTGATAAAACTTTAAATTATGATCAGTCTAAACTAGAGTTCTATTTCATACAAAAAAATTATTATTAGAAAAAATTTATGTTACAAAAACATTCTAATAAATCATAATTTTCCATATGGGGTTGGAAAAATCATCCTTTCTTGCATTAGGTTATTCATCATAAAAATTTATTACTCCTACAAACCTAATTTCTTTGTAACAGTTGCTCTAAATGCTCCCCTAGTAAATGATCTGTGAACATGTACCCTCTTGTAAAAACGTAATGGATTCTTGTGGAACTCTTATAGTTTGATCTACTCTTCTGTACCTCTGCTCATGTATGACAGCCAAACTGTGGTTTAGTTTTATACACATTCTATGTAATATTGCCTCTTGCAAAGTAATTAAGTGGTGACAAATCAGGTGACCTCCTCGTCTCCCTATCAAGCGATTTGGCAACACGTTGTTTAAATATGCGCGGACAACCCGGCCATGGTGTGGAGGTACTTCATTTTGTTGGAACCGAATTTGATCTTAGTTTATTTGTTGACTGGGCAGCGGAAATAATCTCTTTTTATTAAAGTAAAACTTTTTTTCTTATTTAAGTTAAAATTCAATTAAAAATAATTCTTTGTAATAGAGTCCAAATTAATTTTACTTTACTAAATTAACTTACTAAATGTAATAACAGAGCTATTGATTCCTACATTATCCCTCAGAGTGATAAAAATTTCAAATGACCGCCATTGGGTTGAGATAGTTTTCGCTGATATTTTTCTTTTATAAAGACCTTTAAAATGATATACCACTCAATAGGGCTTTACATTAAAAATCCTTAAGCTGCCCCTAAAATATTCCATTTTTTTGTTTTTCTTGGTGCAACCCGTTAAAAGGTTAAATGAGGATATCCACAAATTTTGTTAAATTCAGCTCTTAGTGAAATTATATTCATCAAACAGATCAAATATTTGAGTAGGTTTAAAAATAAAATTACCAAAGTGTAAACTACGACGGTTGACGGGAAAGACAGAAACAAAAGAAATTGAAAAGACAAAAAAAACATGAAGAGAAAAAAAAACTAAAGACATGTAAAGAAAAGAAAAAAAAAAGAAGAAAAAATATAAACAAAAAAAAAAAAAACAAAAGAAAAAGAAAAAATATTTAATATTCAATTGACTGGAGCTTCCTTTCTTAGTTGAAGAATGGATTTTCCGTTTTAATAAAAAATGGGAGTACTTTAAACTTTAAAACCAGAGTTTCCTGATTTACTCAGACAATCTTATTATGATTGTACCTTTGTAACTTGTAACTTTATGGTGTTTCAAAAAATTCTTAAACAGTTTATACAAATTCTACCGTGTAATACTCATTAGTACAATTAAACTGTTAATATTCAGTGTGGTTCCAGTACATAAATATTTACATCACATTTTAGCTCAATGTCAGAAGTAATAGTTTTGTGACATTTCCAATAAAATATCCGCTCTTGAAATGACATAGAGATTATTCAGTACTGCACTGTCAGAGTACCAAGAGTTATAGGGTTTTAGAAGGACACTGATGGACATTTGTAGGTCTATTACCAAAACTATATACGACCAAGTCCCCTTACTGTACTAGCCCAACCACATTTGTTTTAATACTTCTGTATAACTACATACTTACTCTGAATGTAGAATTACATCAAATGATGTAGAAAGAAACTCAATTGGAGTAGCTTCACATTCACATTCAGTGTAAGTATTTAGATTCACAGAAGATTAAAAAGTTTGACTGGGACGGTGGCGACGTCCTGTAATCCAGCTACTTGGAGGTCACGAATTGTGGATAGTTGTGAGAAATGGTCGATGGATGTGGTGTTCTCTTGTGTGGATTAACGCCTGCACTATTGAATACTACGTTAATCCGCAAAGCCTATCCTCATAATTAGACCAATTGGTAATTCAGAGGCCGTGGTTCGGATTCCACGTTAAACTGTAGGTCCATTAGTTGCCATCGGCTGTTGGGCTATTAATTAACAGTCCTGTCTAAGGAACATGTAAGCCTTAGTCAGTAACAAGACTACAAGATCGCGCCACAATCATCCTCCTCATCATCAATTCCTCATTCATACTTGGCTTAAAATACCTCCATTGTGGTATGGTTGCCATTTCAATGATCTAATCTAAAGAAATGTTGTTGGGTTAATATGGTAAGAGGTCGTATATAGTTTTTGTATAGTTAAAAATATGTCTCTCAACTTATAGATGTATACTTAGTAGATGATTATTACCTGTATATACTGATCCTCGTTCCGTAGATGTTCCGCGATGAATTCCACGGCCTCAGTCGCCTTGGAGGCCTCTGGAGAGAGCAGCAGCGAGTCCGAGCTCTCGCTCTCTCTTCTCTCAGCACTCGCTTTGCGGTTGATTTTACAGTTGGGGTGGTGGAGGTCCGACAGCTCCATGACCTCCATTTTGCTCTTGCCCGGCGCCGTGGGGGGCAGATGCTTGGGCAGCTCGGCCGGACTGCCATAGGAGGGATGCGGAGGCGCCGACATGCCGGGCATCTCCATCATCCAGCGCAGTCTCGTCTTCTTGGGCCGCTTCATCAGCAGGAAGATGGGGAGGTAGTAGAGGAAGACGGCGCGGATCCAGGGCGGCATTCGGTGCGTCCTAGGACCTCGGAAGTTCCAATTGATTATGATAACGGTGACTAAAATACTGACTGTGTTCATGATGAAGGTGAACAACAGGTATTTAGCGATGAGCGGCAGCACGAGTGAGGTCGGAGGAAGGATCTTGGACACGAGCAAGAGGAACACGACCAGTGAGAGGAGAATACTGATGCCCAGGGTGACCTTCTCGCCCGCCTCGGCCGGCAGGTAGAACACCAGCACACACAGGAACGAGATGAGGACCGTGGGGAGGATCAAGTTGACCGTGTAGAAGAGAGTTTTGCGACGGATGATGATGTAGAAGGTGATGTCTGTCTCCGTGGGGTGCGGACCTTCGTAGATGTTGAGGTAGGCGGGTACCTCGATGATGTCCCAGGTCCCGGACTTCCAGTAGTCCGACAGATCCACAAAGTTCTTGTTATTGTACAGAGCTAAGGACACTTGGTCGCCATTGAACGTCCATGAACCGAACTTCATGATACATGTTTGCTGATCGAACGGAAAGTATGTCACGTCTATCGTACATGAACTCTGAAACAGATCATATTTTTATTAAGTGTTTGCATTGTGTCCAGCGATATAAACTAAGATGACGTAAAATAATTTAATCTATCTTAACCAAACATAAAGGCATAGAATCAACTGATATTTAATAACAACCACATTTAAATGACTGGTGATTGAGAGGTAATTTTTATTCCTACATTTCGTTTGGTTAATTATACTGATTCAGAGGCTGCAACTACGTGTTTTGTACTCAGTTGTCTGCAACTTTCAAACTCTTTTCAACTTACACTAACAGGCTAAACAGGTGTTTTGGTGGGTTTATCTTTTATAACCTCCACCCTATCGTGATTTTGGTAAGCCATCAAAAACAACGAATTGTGTAGTGTAATCTTTATTGATTAATGAAAAAAGTAATTCAGCTTTTTACTAGTATCAAGTACTAAAACTTTATAAGTATACACCAACACTTAAGTTCACATCTACAACCTTGTACAGACAGATCATGTATCCATGATTCTGGGCATGATAAAATGTGTTGACTGGCCACAAACACGGTTACATTACTAGAAAATAATGATTTTAATTATAAGGAAATCCCAAAATTTTCCTCAGTTTAATAGTACTGTAATTCTTCTAACGAGTGTTGAGGATTTCTTTAAAATATGTCTTTAATTTTCTTGATATCTTGTATAGAACTGCATTATGTAATTTCCTCGGTTGTTTTTGTTTAGTTCCCCAAATAAATATTTCGTTGAGAGTACAAATGTCGTTGTTCTGTAACCTTCAAGTTAGATGTTTTATTTTCACTTGTGCCGTAATAATGCTTGTGTTGCGATAATTTAGTTCAATCATTCTCTTTCACGTATAATTTTATCATTTCTAATTCTGTTTGTAGATTCCAAAAACAGTTATTATTTGTGTTTTTCAGAGAGTTTGTGGCCGGTTGCATCTTGTTGTGAGTGAGAGATTATACTTAAAGCACGCTATTGAATAGTGAATAATTCCTTTTTGTATTTACTGAAGGTTGACTAGATAGCTATTAATTTACAAATTTGAATAGTATATACTACTCTTTTTAATTTCGTATTTGAAACAGCTTGCTTATCGTCTATAGTTAAAACACACAGTATTTGATTTGTTTAAAATTTGTCAATTTGGTTGCTCCGATTTCATTTATTATCCAAAGTTATACCTAATAAGTTGATATTTGTTTGTGAAATTCATTCATCATAATATAATTTAAAATGTAAAGTTTATTTATTTATTTCTTCAATTGGTATTTAAGTATGTTTGTTTTCTTTTTACAGTTCATATTTAGTAATAGATGTACATTAGTACACAATACTGATTAGGGGTAACATTGGTTATGAAAATCATAATCGGTTTGAGAGTCACTTCATTGGATATCTAGAAGCATCGGATCACCCAAACGTACCAATAATGTGTACAGCGTCGGAAAACTAATGTTTGTATTTAATTTCTTGTTGGAAATAGGTTAGATCATGGATATGTCTAACGGGAATGTTTTCAGTTGAGCTAAACGGCTGTGCTTACTTTTCAAAATTTTGTCTTATAAATTACCAACACGTCTCCCAAAGCTAAGACATGTCAATGTAAAAAAATATTTACTTCCCTTTGTGAAATAATTTAGATTATATACACGTCTAGAGATAATGTTTTCAGTTCCTCCCCAAATTGTTATAACCATATGACGTCAATTCCGCTACTATTTTTGTGTGACGAGTATTTATAAGGTTTATGGGGCAGTGGTGACGTCCTTTAATCCAGCTACTTGGAGGTCACGAATTGAGGATAGTTGTGAGCGATGTTCGGTAGGTGTAGTGTTCTCTTGTGTGGATTAACGTCTATTGAATACTGCGGTAATCTGCAAAGAGCATCCTCATAATTAGACCAATTCGTGATTAGAGGCCGTGGTTCGGATTCCACGTTAAACTGTAGGTCCCTTAGTTGCCATCGGCTATTGGGCTATTAATAACAGTCCTGTCTAAGGAACAGTCAGCCTTAGTCAGTAAAAAGACTACAAGATCGCGCCACAATCATCATTCACTCGATCCTCATTCATACTTGGCTTAAAATACCTACATTGTAGTATGGTTACCATTTCAATGATCTAATCTAGTCTAAAGATATGTTAAAACTCTTTTAACTGTAATTTGACAGTGGATTGACCTGGTGCTCCCACGTGGACCACGTTTGCAATAGAATCCCGTCCCGTCTTGCTAAGGTTTGCAGTGTCAAGATCCTCCGTGTAGTTTATTTTTCACATGTAGAATCAATTCTTAGATACGTTGTTATATTCTGGGGTTTCTCGAGTGTTTAAAAATTTCGTAGGGGTTTTGTTTAAAAATGGTGTTTGAGGGAACGGACTCTTGCCGCCCACTTTTTAAGAATTTCAAAATTGTAACTTTCGCCGGCCTTGTTGGATACGAGGTCTGTGTTTTTGTCTAACAGAACTGGTCGGTTTTTGTGACCAACGGACACTTTTATCAGTACCCAACAAGATCAAGGGGCATGCTGTCAGTGACAAATCCCTTAGCAACAAAGTATGAAAGGGGACCCTATTATACTTGTCTTACAATATATAATAAACTGCCCCTTCAAATAAGAAAAATAAACACTGTTAATAAATTTAAAAAAAAGTTAAAGAACACTTCCTGGAATTGTGTCCCTATATCTGAAAACTGATATTGGGTGACCTCTCTCTCACAAATTTTATGTAAAATATTTTACCATATGTATTTATTTTGTTTAATGTATTATTGAATTATTTATTGTATGACGTGTTCAAATATTACGGTATTTGTATCTTGAACGAATAAAGATGACTTATGTATTAACCGATCGAATATTGAACTTCCTAACCAAAGAAAAGAACCGTTTATCAAAACCATCACAGCTTTCATTTACCTAACAATAGACGTTTTATCTACTTAAATACGCCCCGTTTGAGTGTATTAATTAGGCTGCAGTGCTGGTCTGGAGGCTAGGCGGGAATGCAGGAATTCCTCCGGCTGGCTACGGCAAGCATTCATCTCGACGGCGTTCATAAAACGCCGAGACTTCCCAGAATGCTCCATTCGCAATCCACAACCACATTCTCATATCGAGGCATTCTAGTTTACAGAGAAAGAGATGCTTCCCTTGCTACAACATTTCTGGGTGGCTACATCACTTGTAAATTAACTGAGAGATGGTTTGTTTTGTATAATATTTATTTTATTCATCAGGAATTATTTTTTTTTGTATTGTTACGAAGGTTTTCAAATTTTTTATGAAAAAGAGTCAGTCATAAAACATTCTTAAACGGTGAAATACAAATTTTTTATATTTATTTATTTCTAAAAATCGAACACGTCGCAGTATTACTTAAAGCCATCTATGGCTTTTCTGTAGATACTTTGTAGTTACACATTTCAAAATGACTTCTGTCCAATCAAATAGTCAGCCCTTTGTTTTCCTTCCTCTCATCATCCTGTTGATAAACTAAAAAAACATCTTTTGAAGATTGAAATTAAATGCTGGATAATTATGCTAAAATTTAGATCCGTAAGTTTTTTACTTTCTCCCCCTTATACATTGTAAGTATATGGGGAGAAAGTATTCTTTTCGTCCCTTAGTATTTGGAGAAAGTATTGTTTTCCTTACAATTTTCGAATTTGAGTTGAGAGTGGATATATCCGTTTTGGGATCCTCTGAATGCAAAAAAGTGGGTTTGGACGTGATGTCTATCCGTCCGTGTGTCGGTGTGTGTGTGTGTGTGTATGTGTGTGTGTGGGGTGGGGGGGGCGTGCGCGCGCGCGCGGCTGGATGTGCATAGAGCCACAGCCTACCGCGTTGGTCCAATTTAGATCATATTTGGCGTATATGTATATATTCACCTTATCTCCACGTTTTTTTGCATATTTTTGAATTTTTGATTTTTAAGAGTAGTTCTTTCACCCCTACAAAATAAATGAAAAATCAAAGTTTCTCAGAAATGGCTAAGATTTTGATTTTTAAATTTGATAGTTTATAGTGCAAAGAGTACTAAATAATATGACACCACCCGCATGTCTGTAAAAATTACAGTTGAAAAATTATGTGGCATTTTAAATGTCGAAAAATGTCGATTTTTTTTAATTTTCAGCGAAAACAATTAAGGCAAAGTATTATATGATTATCACCATTAAAATCAGCTTGAAAAAACTAAATAAATTAGTATTTTGAATTATTTGTCTAAGACTAACGGTTCCAGAGAAAAGTTAATTTATCTGTACATTATAAACGCATTATGTTGTCTGAGAGTGCCCAATGCTATTCTTATGGAGAATATTAAAAAATCAATTTCTTCCTTATTTTCCAACCGTATTCCATGAAATTTGGTATGAAGCGTAAGGTAAAATCGCCCAATAAAACCCACTAGAAAAAGCTTGGTATTACCTTTGTTTCTCTTGTTGTTATTATCAGAAATTGGATGATTTTTTATGTTTAAATAAACTTTAAAGAATGTGATGGTTCTATTACAGATTATCGTTTTTAAATTTACTTAAGGTAGAAAGTATGTATTTTTAAATTAAGGCAAATCATAAACTAAAATAATTTGAATCAATTTTTACCTTTTTATAGCAAAAATTACCTTTTGTCCACTACATAAGGGTCAAAATTGAAAATTTGAGAAAACCATGAGACTAGGATGTTCCATTTCCCTTTCATCGTTTGAAATATTTATTTTAAAAGCATTTAAGCCATGGACCTGCAAGTGTATAAGTCATTCGTACACATATCACATATACTCACACATATATTCACACATATATTCGTATACATATTTATTAGCATACGATTAGGGTTTACTTGAAGAGGATAAGGATGGTGTGAATTAAATGAGAAGAAAATTGATGGAAGAATATCAGGACTGGAGGTTGGAAAAGAGTGAGAAGAGAATTTAGGTGTAGGAACACCAGCAGATAACTTAGCTAACGAATGGATAAGTAATTAGAAGGAAAAAGGACCATTTGGGAAAGGTAACAACTGAAGATTAGTGGAGATGATAGTGACGTCATCAGGTGACGTAATCAAGAAAAGGCTGTAACAAAGAAACTTCAGTAAACTTCAGTAGGTATTAAGGTCAAATCAAATTACAGGAAGGGCAAATAAACAGATTTTTCAGAAAATAATAGAGAGACATATGGAGGAGCAATTTGTGTTTTGAGGGAGGATAAGAAGAATATGTTAAATACAATGGAGATTGGCTATTGGATAAGGTGTAATCGACTAATTTTAGAAGATAGGGTAAGAAATGAGGAAATGATACGAAGAATGGAGAATGGTGAAACAATTGTTGATCACATTGAAAGACAGAAATTGAAGTGATATGGGCACCTGAGAAGAATCTATCCAGGCAGCAAAACCTTTTGATTGGCATTACAAGAGAGGTGTAAAAGAGAAACGGTCATCTTGGCATGGGTAAGTGAAAGAATGATAATGAAGAAGCTTGCACTGATAGAAGGAAGAGGGTTGTGGAATGCGGAAGTCGGAAGTAATGCTGTAGACTCCGCTACCAATGTACTACTAAGATAAAGTAATGCAATTTTATTTTCGTAAAGCCCTCCGTGTTTTACTTTTTAATCGCAAAAAATTATATTTTTAACAGTTAAAATGTCATTTTTACCAGTATAAAAAATATACAGTGCAAATAAGTATATAAACTTATTTTGTATGATTTGACTTAGGAAAAGTTTGCGAAGAAACGTGTACTTGTTAGTTTATGGTAAACACAGTACGTTGTTTAGAATAAAACAATGCAACTATTATCGTGGATACAACCAATATTTTTATCTGATAGGCCTAATTCTCAATAATTTGAGAGAATTTTTTTACGTATTCAACTCGACTTGTTATTAATAATTTTAGCTTATTTTAAAAGTTAGTCGAACATGTCTAAATCTGCGAGTACTTTGAAATGCGATAAAAACTTACTAATCAAGGGAATAATATTAAAGTTTTCAGGAGAGAAAGTGTGTATAATTTAAGTAAACCAGTAATTTAATGAGCCGCCTGGTTTAACGAGGGCACCCACCTCCGTTTATTCTAGGGAGGAAAAATAACAATCTCTTCCCACAGAAATAAATTCATTTGAATTGACGGTTCCTTTCATATGATGTGCAATGGTAGTTTCCCTGGTATGCAGGAACAATCCTTTACCAGACAATCAGACTCAGTTCTTATATAAGGATAGGTTTTATTGGTATGAAAGAATATTTTTTGTAAGCAGAGCAAGATTAATCTAATATTCAAAAACGTTTTCCCTTGTTTGTAAGGATATTTTCCCAAGGTATTCAAGGAAAGTTTTTCGTACTACTCCAAGATAATTTTATTTGGTATTCAAGTTTATCCAGATATGTGAAGGTTTTTCCTGTTATGCAAATATAGTTTCCTCTGGTATGCAAGGAAAGTTTCTTCTGGTATGTGAGGAAAGTATTCCTTACTATGCAAAGATAGTTTCCTCGGGTATGCAATGATAGTTTCATTCTGTACTCAAGTTAAGTTTCTCCTGGTATGTGAAGAGAGTTTCAATTGGTATTCAAGGTAAATTTTTCCTGATATGTGAAGAAAGTTTTCCATGTTATGGAAAGATAGTTTCCCCTAGTATTCCAAAATAATTTCATTTAGTATTGAAGTCAAGTTTCTCCTGGTATGCGAAGAAAGTTTCCCCTGCTATGCAAATATAGTTTCCCCGGGTATGCAAGGATAGTATCAATTTGTACTTAAGTTAAGTTTCTCCTTGCATGTGAAGAAAGCTTCCCTTGTTATGCAAATATAGTTTCCCCGGGTATGCAAGGATAGTATCAATTTGTACTTAAGTTAAGTTTCTCCTTGTATGTGAAGAAAGCTTCCCTTGTTATGCAAAGATAGTTTCCCCGGGTATGCAAGGATAGTATCAATTTGTACTTAAGTTAAGTTTCTCCTTGTATGTGAAGAAAGCTTCCCTTGTTATGCAAATAGCTTCCCCGGGTATGCAAGGATAGTATCAATTTGTACTTAAGTTAAGTTTCTCCTTGTATGTGAAGAAAGCTTCCCTTGTTATGCAAAGATAGTTTCCCCGGGTATGCAAGGATAGTATCAATTTGTACTTAAGTTAAGTTTATCCTGGTATGTGAAGAAAGCTTCCTTTGTTATGCAAAGATAGTTTCCCCGGGTATGCAAGGATAGTATCAATTTGTACTTAAGTTTATCCTGGTATGTGAAGAAAGCTTCCTTTGTTATGATATGATAGTTTCCCCTGGTATGAAAGGATAGTATCAATTTGTACTTAAGTTTATCCTGGTATGTGAAGAAAGTTTTCCTTGTTATGAAATGATAGTTTCCCCTGGTATGTAAGGATAGTTTCATTTGGTATTCAAATTAAGTTTCCCTGGTATGCGAAGAAAGTTTCCCCTAGTATGCAAGGAAGGTTTCCCTGTACGCAAATAAAGTTTCTGCTGGTATGCAAGGAGAGTTTCCCCTGGTATGCGAAGAAAGTTTCCCCTAGTATGCAAGGAATGTTTCCCTGTATGCAAATTAAGTTCTTTGTACTAAAGTTTCCCTGGTATGCGAAGAAGTTTCCCTAGTATGCAAGGAAGTTTCCCCTGTATGCAGGAAGTTCTGTATTCAAATTAAGTTTCCCTGGTATGCGAAGAAAGTTTCCCCTAGTATGCAAGGAAGGTTTCCCTGTATATATCGGGGCAAGGAGTTCCGTTGTATATCAGTAGTAATTATCATGGTATGCGGCGGGAAGAATGTATATCAAGTACGTTAGTTTCTCACCTGGTATATCGCCGGCGGGACCCAGAGCACCTCTCCGTTGGGGTATATCAGTACGTTAGACTTGTACCTCACCTGGTATATCGCCGGCCTGGTATATCGCCGGCGGGACCCAGAGCACCTCTCCGTTGGGGTATATCAGTACGTTAGACTTGTACCTCACCTCGTAGTTACCATCCGCACTGAAACAAATCATTTCAGGCTATTAGTAATCCCTTAATAAAGGCTGAATCTATCTAGCTAATTACTAATAAATAGTTATAAAATAATATTTGTACAAGCTAAATAAATGTATCATACAATCCACAAATAAATATCCAAGAGTATTAATTAGAGTACTAATGATTTAAATGAAAAATGTTAGATAACAATATCATAGATTACTTTTTCAGATTACACGAGAAATAATCGTAAATTTAATTACCCAATTGTTTAGTGCATGAAATGTTAGAGATCTTTTTTTACCTATATAGTTTACAAATATTAGATTTCATAAGCTATACCCACGTAACGTTGTAGTATTCATGACATTGTTACATGTAACGTAAGTATAACGTTTATGTATCCTAGAAAAATTTGCATGTCTTAGAATTAGTACTTCGGAAACCCGGAGTTAACTGTAACGCAAAATAATATTCTGCTTACGAACATAAAGTACAAAGGTAAACAACAGTTTCACCTAGACGACCTAGAGAGTAAAGCGGTTTAGCACAGTTTTTAAATCTTGCGGGCGATCTGGTCGCGCTGTCCCAATTAAAGGATGTGAGAAATACAAGCAATATCCGGCGTTGGGAGATCGAGCTGAGGATTTATTGCAAAAAGAAACGTCCAATTAGCGAAAGAAATATGGGTAAATGCATTAATCGCAGCCCTGAAGCTGGTGGGGGGGCTTGGGGGAGAGGGGACTGCTAGTGAACGGCTCTTCAATTAACTATGGACCGAATCAATCCATCTTAGCCAAGAAATAGCATCGCCTCGATGGGAAATGGGCTCGGTCAGCCTTCAATGCCTTCTTCACGTAGCGTATACTCAAGTGCACTCTGCCACTCTCAACTTGCACTCGGGATCCTACGAATATTACGGTTTATAATGCAGGACGATTGGAATTTACAAAATATTAAAGTGTGTTATGAAATATCCTACTTGAGCTACTATGCTTAAATTGTTGCCTTGAGTATTATTAGGTGATGCACAGTAACCACGTTAAATATTGAAATACAAACGATTGCGTGACCTGATGCTGCTACTTGGGTAGGCCTACGAACCGTAGGTAGCTCTGAGTGGTGTTCTCTGGTGTGGAATAACGTCCTCACTGTTGAATACTGCATTAATCCGTCAAGACCATCATCATAATTTCGTAATGCAAAATAGTAAAGGAAAAATATTGTAGTTCGGATCCCACGTTAAACTGTAGGTCCGAGATGCAATTGGTTGTTGGGCTATTAATCAACATTCCTGCCTTAGGAACATGTCAGCCTTAGTTAGTAACAAGATTACAAGATCGCGCCACAATCATCCTACACTCATTTCTAATTTAAAGTTGGCTTAAAATACCTACCTGGGTTGGTCGATATTCCAAAAAGGTAATTTCAGGATTGCAATATTAAGTTTTTAGTAATTACTTTCATAAGTTGGAATAAGTAATAACTTTCATAAAGTTTCACTGTTTTATGTAAACAGAACTATGTATTCAATATAAAAGTACAGTAATTATAAATTAAATATGTATTTTAGTAGAGTCTGCTGCGTCAGACAGACAGACATCATACCATGGACTGATTTAGTACCTACAGTTGTCCACCATTTTTATTGTTTTAGATTAATAAACTTTTATGTTACGTTGCAGAAGGTCTTTCTTGATTCCTGATTAGTTGTTTAGGTTATGTCAGTGTTAGTTATAATTATCGATAGTTCGATCTCGACCATTTAATAGGTCGATTAAATAGTCGATTATTAGTTTCCCAAATACTTAAAAGTCAAGTGATTGTTGCAGTTACTTTATCGATTATTTACAATCGAATGCTGACCTCGAATCAAAAGTATCATCAACAATGATCTTTTGCGGCCTAGGACTCATCATTGCAATAATAGGTTTAGTCATTGGAAGAAAATTAAAGAACTTTTGCTCTTCAACTAATGCAGTTTAAAAGTTTAAAACAACTGTTTTTGAAGCAGTGTGACGAAAAAGTATTTTTGACAAGCATTTTCAACTCACTTGTTGAATAGGACGATATCGGGTTTCCAAACTTTGTCTGGCGGCAGTCTCAGCACCCCGATGCCGCCGTAGTCCGCCTCGTCCCACTGCAGCTGGTAGTCGTTCCACACCTGCAACACCACAACATTAAATTACGCATTTACTACTAAAAATTACCCTATAACTCAAATATGAACTTATATATTCAATATTGCAGTTAAATTTCAAAAATATATATCCAGAACTACACTAATAATTAATTGCTCGTGATGGACTGGTCACTAATGTCGGAGAATATAACATGATTGGGAAAGAAGAAAACTCACAATAAGGAACTGATATAATTGTAGAAGATTCAAGTACAAGACAAATTGACTAGCCACGTAGAAAACAACTCCACAGTGTACCACCTGATTAGACAAACACAAGTTTATTAGGTGTGCGAATGTGATTGAAATATGGAGATCACGAGGAAGATAGAAGAAACAATGAAAAAACGAAGTGAAATATATATGGGACGGATGAGAGTAAATGAACACACAGATGTTGGTGAGGAACCCACGAACCACCAGGGGTAGAAATAGGCATTGGCGTAGAAAGTAAGTAAGTAGAAATGATTTTGCTACGGAAAGTCATTATAAGGATTATCTTAGTAGCTATAAAAATATTAGTTTTTAAAATCTCAATGTCGAATCAATGGGTTTTTCACAATACCATAGTTAGATGCTAAAAATCTTAAAACTTAACACCCAGAGGTGGGAACGTGGCGTGTCCTGTAATCCAGCTACTTGTAGGTCACGAATTGTGGATACTTAAAAGCAGTGATCGGTGGGTGTAGTGTTCTCTTGTGTGGATTAACGTACGTACTATTGAATACTAAGTTAATCCGCAAAGCCAACCCTTATATTTAGACCAGTTCGTAATTCAAAGGCAGTGGTTTGGACTCCACGTTAAACTGTAGATTCCATAAATACGCCATTGACTGTTGGGATATTAATTACCAGTTCTATCATGTCAGCTTAGTCAGTAACAAGACTACAAGATTGCGCCACAATAATCCTACAGTAATTTCTCGTTCATTCTTGGCTAAAAATACATACCTGGGTAGGTCGCCATTTCAAAAGGTACTCTAATATAATATATAGTACCTGGAGTCCAAGCTTTGCTTGGATAGAATAAGACAATTTAAAGGAAATAAATACAATACTAATAATACAAATAGTTTAATAATTATTGTTTACTTTGTCGGTAACAGAACATAATGTTGGTTGCTGCTTTCAAGAAATAAAAACTAAAATGATAGTTGTTTATTGAACAATTAACACAAACATATTTTACTAACCTGCATAAACTCTAAACAAAAAATTATCGGCTACGGTCGGGGATCGAACTCGCAACCTACAACGCATGAGTCTGCCGCGTTGGCACTGAGTTAAGACGGTATTAACCTGCGATGTGATTCAACATGTTTTACCCAGGCGTTATTGTTGGAGCTATCATAAATATTCGTACGACTATTAATAAACTGTGGTCAACTGGTAGTGTTAGATACGGAATGAAGGTTAAGAAGCAAAAGGGAAATTTAATTTACATAATTTGGTTAGTTAAAATGGCTTCAAGCAATACAATGAATAAGTTTTATATCAATACAAGATATATTTTGGAAATACTTTTCTCTGCTTTTATTTCGCACAGTTATTTAACCCTTTAGTTTTTACAAATTGTTTACTAATTTGTTTTTTCATTTATTACATACATGCATAAAATAAATATGTACGCAAAAACCTAATTGGGAATGGAACACTGAACAACTGCGTGGTGCTTTCTGTCGTCTGTGTCCAGAAAATTAAAAACATTCAGAGAGGTATCGCTCACGAGCAAACTTGCCGCCAAACATATGGTAATTTCTGACCAGTGATATAGTTGTTTATTTACATAAATAAGTGAAGAATGTTTTTTTTAATTTTGTCGACTTCTAACATATATTTAAATTATATTTTCTATAAAAATATAACTAATTGTAAAAAAGTGTTTACCAATTAGGTTAGAATCACTTGAAAGATTTTTACATTTCTGGCTGCTGGAGTGTAAAAATAAACATTTCTGTACCAGTGACGTCACTGGTTTTGTCTACGTGACCCTTATCTCTCTGTATATTTCTAGTTACCTTGGTCTGTGTAATGTTTCGTTGCGTTACAATTATTGTAAACATTTTGGTGTGTTGTGATTATCGTCACTTATTGATACACGTGTTTACTTCGATAGTTTAATTATTATGACTAAAATTATATATGACAGTAAATGAAAATTCAAAAGTAAAAACAATCTTAAATTTTACTACTACTATTTTACATTTTATAAGTATACTAGCCAAAGTACCCGTTCTTCGCACGGGCTAAAAAGGCTGAAAGGTGTAGGCTCTACTGATACATTTAAGGTATTGTTAATTAATTCTTCATTGTTTACAAAATGACAAAACACGAATGTCTACAACATTTCAAAGTAACATCTGTCAAATATTGGGAGAGGATAAGGATTAATGTAATAGAGACAGTCGTCGGAAAAAAACTTAAAATCTTCCATTCCACTATTTCAAATAATTCACTAATTTCGATCCAGCAGTTTATCTAAAAAATCAACTTTATTTCTTCTTCTTCCCGAACTGTCAAAATGTAAAGTAAACGAATGTTGACATTAAAACTGTAAACATTGAATCCCAGGGTATTTATAGCAACCATGTCTTCTGCTTCTCGAACTGTAAAATTTTAGTGTTCACAGCTGTTGACATTCAATTAATTTTATGTTTTCAATCTCTAAAATGTAAACATTGAAACTTAGGACGTTCACAGGGCGTAGCACGAGAGGATTTTAAGGAAATGAGTATGCATATGTGTTGCATGAGTTTAAGATCTACCTTTGTGTAAAATTTCAAACCGGTCGGTTCAGTATTTTTCGCATTTACTTGCCACAACAAACCCCCAAACCCACAAACAAACATACAGAAACCACCTCTTCTTTATAATATTATAGATTATGAAACTTTGTACTTGAAAAAATATCTAACAAAAAGATTGAGGAATTTTCCGACAAAATATTCCTAGTTTTTCAATAGTTATATAGATTTAAAAAAGTTGGTAAAAATAAATAGCCTATCTGTTTATTTAAGAAAAACATAGATGTTAATTATTATTTATTGTGATTATGTAAATAACTTATACTTTATGATTTTATTAGTAAATTAATAAAACTTTACAAGCCCTTTTTGGCACAGTATTTTTTTACTGAACCTATGTAATGTAAGTAAAAAAACAAATTTGCACATACTTTTGAAAAAGGTAATGGTCCTAAAAAGGGTAAGGGTTAAAAAGTGTAGCGCAGTCACAGCTGACTCAGTTGTTACTCAGATATTTTGATGTGATCAACCCGAATACAGTCAGGGCTCTTTTGAAGGTTAGTGAACTTACTCTATATTACTCATTTTGTACATATTAAAACGAATATATATGACCCTGGAGCTATGTAAAGTGGAATTAGAATAAAATAGAATACATTGGAAAGAAATTCTAGACACATTTTTACATTGTCATAGTGATATTTTACAATATCACTCCCAAGGACTGTACTCCATAAACTCTAGTAAAGTGTGGACATGTTCTGTTATTTTTTTCTCTGGTATTCTGTGTGACTTGTTTGGTATCTTTTAGCGAATTTCCCATAGGGAAGAAGCTATTACCTTAAGTGTATATATATATATATATATATATATATATATATATATATGTATGTATTTGTGTGTGTGTCTGTGAACACGATAACTCGTAAATAAAAATGGTCCGATCGAGACCAAATTTGGTAGAGACGTATATTCCTACATTTGCTCTGACGAGTTCGTAATTTAGACATATCAGTCAATCGGAACGTATAGTTTGGGGGCTTTTGTACTCAACAATGGTTTCTTTTGCGTTTTCATTTGTAATTAAAAAAAATGATTAAATTTTATCTTTCACCATTAGAATCAGCTTAAAAACTACACAATTTAGTTCCTTAAAGTTTTGCTCAATCTCCAACGGTTACCGAGATAATAAAATATCTAAACACAGTACGTTGTATTTTGGGGCTCCGATGATAATCTTATGAAGGATAAGGAAAAATTAATATTTCACTTATTAATCTATCATTTTGGATAATACTTTATATTTAGCTTCGTGTAGTTGATATACATTCATTTATTCTTAAAAATGATAGTTTATGTGTTTTTCCCATGTTAATCATATAGAGAAATAGGCAAAATCTTCTATTTATGGACAGATTTTGATGAAACTTTGTATAAATGATCAGAATAAAAGTGTTTAACTCTAGAAACGCCTTCTTTCAGTGTTTCTCACAGCAGCAAACCTGTAAACACTTTTCCATGTTAATCTTATGCAGAATTGGAAAATAATTCTCATATTTATCCTCAGATATTGATAAAACCCTGCATATATTATTATATTATTGATTTGGAAATTTCCCGAGTACGCAGGTCTTCTGCGACGGGGGTATTGTAGACTAATGTAAAAATGTTTTCAGCTTTTTACGGATTTCGTACTAATCTACAAGTTTTAGGTTCTAGCTTACCTGAGGACGATTTTAGATTCCAAGCCCCGAAACGTTATGGAACGTTTGTTTTACCAATCGTGATGTAAAATGTCCGCAATAAAAATCGGAATAACATAAACACTATCACCAATAATGAGTTGCAAACAAAACATCTCGATAATTTATATATTCTTTGCATTTGGAATTAAACGTTGAATTAGGGTTATCAACGCTAGGCATGTTTACGCACACATTAATAAGCAGATATTATTGTTAAAAATTTTCTTAAATTTAATATTGAAATTGAATTAGGAAAATATATAGCTACAGTTTATATGAAACTAGCTGACCCGGCGAACTTCGTAACGCCTCACAGTAAACACATGTTAACTTTAAGATTGGCCATGTTCTGAAGTCGAATAGCAATACGGCTTCATTGTGAAAGGTTATATATTCTGGATCGCTGCATAGTGAATAACAATACTGAAACGATAAAACATATTAATATCATTCCCATAAAACAAATAAATCTGAGTGGATTAATTCACAATTTTCAAATCCAATCCAAACCCAAACGAAACCTAACTGTAATACGGCTTTTATAGGAAATATATACAACAGCTGATTATTATAATAAACGTAATAATATAAACATTGTAATTATCATATAAACACGTGACTTTAATCAGACAGAAAATAAAAATATAAATACATAATCCCCCAAAACCGTTAACTATTAACGTGGTGAATAAAGCTGTTTATTTTTTACAGTACACATTTACTTCATAGTTTAACATTAATGAATGATTCAGATGGCATTGGATAGTAAAGCATACGGTATTGCTAATGGAAAGTAAACCAATCAGCTGTAGCTAAGAAATCAAATGTTTTCATTGTAGACAATTTGTAAACAAACATACTCTCCATAAGGTTAACATTAGAAATTTAAAACGCCATAAAATGGAAACTTATGGGGTTTTCGAAAATATTTTTTCACTAAAACCTTCCCGGACACATATAGAGCAACTTCCTAAAATTTCGTGGCGATCGGATGAATAGTTTGGCAACGCATAAAGACATACATACAGACAGACATACATTCAATTTTATATATAGAGACTAGCTGACCCGGCGAACTTCGTAACGCCTGACAGTAAAAACATGTTAACTTTAAGTTTGGCCATGTTCTGAAGTCGAATAGCAATACGGCTTTATTGTGAAAGGTTATATATTGCGACATAGAGAATAACAATACTGAAACGATAAGACATATTAATAACATTCTTATAAAACAAATAAATCTGAGTGGATTAATTCACAATTTTCAAATCGAACCAAAATCCAAACCAAACCTAACTGTAATACGGCTTTTATAGGAAAGATATACAGCAGCTGATTATTATAATAAACGTAATAATATAAACATTTTAATTATCATATAACACGTGATTTTAATCAGACAGAAAATGAAAATATAAATACATAATCCCCCAAAACCGTAAACTATTAACGTGGTGAATAAAGCTGTTTATTTTTTACAGTACACATTTACTTCATAGTTTAACATTAATGAATGATTTAGATGGCATTGGATAGTAAAGCACATTGCTCATGGAAAGTAAACCAATCAGCTGTAGCTAAGAAATCAAATCTTTACATTGTAGACATTTTGTAAACAAACTTACTGTCCATAAGGTTAACATTAGAAATTTAAAACGCCATAAAATGGAAACTTATGGGGTTTTCGAAAATATTTTTTCACTAAAACCTTGCCGGACACATGTAGAGCAACTTCCTAAAATTTCATGGCGATCGGATGAGTAGTTTGGCAACGCATAAAGGACATACATACAGACATACAGACAGACATACATTCAATTATATATATAAGGATAACATTTTGTCATTTAAATAAAACGCAATAGTATTGAAAGAATTAAAACAATAATGTATCAATATACTTTTATATATAATAGTTTTTACTCTTCGTCACGAAATCTATTCAAAAAAATGTCCTGCAAAGTTTTGAAAACGTTCTAATTCAATCCGAGTGATGCTATTTCACAGCGACATCATTTCTCTAAAACCCTTTTAGTAAGCATAGCTTCATTGATTGGAGTTTCTGACTATAGTTAAAGCTTTAGACCAAGTACTCTCCATTTCATAATTAATTAATTTTATCTTATATATTGACTAATATCAATGTTTTACCCTCTCATATTTTAACAGTAAGCTACATGTACGAATATATAAAATAGTATAAGTTATGCTTATTGTTACCAAGGTTCAAATTTTTATTGTGAAATCATCCTAAAAAAATGTTTGTATTTCCTTCCCTATGGTAAATAGGTTAGATCATGGAACAGTTCATCTGAACAGCTGTTCTTATAACCAAATATTCAATACAATAGCTCTGTTAATTTCCATGGAAACAGATTCTAAACACTTCCGCTGCACTTTTTGCGTTCCACAAATATGTTAACACACCCCAGAGCTTAGTTATATCCATATCAAAAATAAATAAATTTTATAAATTAACTACATACAAATACTCTCTCCCTTTGAAACCAAACTAAATAGCTTTCTATAACAATATTAAATCCTCATTAAAATTAAATCCAAACAAATCCAAAGTTTCAAAAATAAATTTCTCGAATTTTTTCGCGTTTTTCATATGTAATTAAAAAATGTTTAAATTTTCTCTTTCTCCATTTAGAATCAGCTTAAAAAACTACACAATTTAGTTTCTTAAAGTTTTTCTCTATATCCAACGGTTACTGTGGTATTAAAAAATCTAAACACAGTACGTTGTATTTTGAGGCTCCATTATAAATCTAATGGAGGATAAGGAAAAATTAATATTTCATCAATCATCAATCTATATTTTGGAAACTTAGTAAGCTGAAAATATGTAGCTTCATGTGGTTGAGATCCATCTATTTAAACTGTGCTTAAAAATCATAGTTTATGTGTTTATCATAGCAGCTAACCTGCATACTATTTTCTAATGTTAATCATGTAGAAAATAGGTAAACACCTTTATTTATGGACGGATGTCTATTAAAGTTGGTATAAATGATCGAAATTAAAATGGTTTATGCTAGAAACCACTACTTTCAGTGTTCCTCACAGCGGCAAACCTGCATACTCTTTCCCACGTTAATCTTACGAAGAATAGGCAAATAACTAACTCTCATATTTATCGACATATATTAGTATTTTAGTATTGTTTTTGAATATTTCAGTTTATATATTTATAGTGCAGTATTTTATAGCCAGCTTGCAAGGTCCTGCGATGTTTTATTCACTTGTGTTTGGAGGGAGTTTGACCTCGGTTCCCAATACCCAGTTCTGCTCTATAGTCGCCTGTCATACGCTCAAATCCAGGATTTCCTCCCCATCATCCGGTCGTGTCATTTTGGGTAATCCATATTTTCACAGAGTTTCATCCCCTAGTGGAATGTTTACACAGAAAATACTTTTTGTTTACGACACAGAAAATATTTATTTACTCTTTATCCCTAAGACTTTTCTAAAAAAATACGATTTAATTTCATATATGATGCATTAAAATTTTGTAGCTACATAATTTAGAAATTTCAGTTCCATGATTGGAATTGAGTAAAAAAGTATTATTTTTTGTTAAAATTTACATAGAAATTGTTTATAATTTCCCAGTGATAAGGCCTGTACATTATCTATTTATATTGTTATTTTTTATTCTGTAGCTTTTGTTCTTACGGAGAGCACATTTAACTCTCCCTTTTCACTTTTTACTTTCTCCCGTTATACGTAGTATATGGAGAAAGTATTGTTTTAATCAAAATTTTCGAATTTGAGTTGAGAGTCGATGTATCCGTTTTGGGGTCCCTTGAATCGAAAAAAGTGGGTTTCGACGTGATGTCTGTCCGACCGTGTGTCTGTCTGTCAGTGTGTGTGTGGGGGGGAGGTGGATGTGTAAATAGCCACAGCCTAGTTTCTCCGGCCGTTATTTATTTATTTTTATTTTTAAGGGTATTTCACTTCTAAAAACCCTTAAAAACGTAAAAAATTCAAATTTCTCAAAAACCGCTTTAACGCTTTGGTTAAAATTTGATAGTGCATAGTGTACAGAGTACTAAATAAAATAACACCAACCGCATTTCTGAAAAAATGACGGATCAAAAGTTATGAGCTTTTAACTGTCTAAAAATATTTTTTCTAAATTTTCAGTGGAAACAAAAAAAGTAATGTATCACTATTACCATTGTAACCAACTTAAAAAAACTGAACATATTAGTATTTTGAATTTTTTTGTCTACGACTAACGGTTCCAGAGAAAAGTTAAATTTACTGTCCATGATGTACGCAGTACGTTGTCTGAACGCGTCCAATGTAATTGTTATGGAGAATATTAAAAAATCAATTTCTTCCTTATTTTCCAACCGCTTTCCAAGAAACTTGGTAAGAAAGTGTAAGGTCAAATCACACAACAAAACCACCTCATAAAGCTTGGTATTAGCAGTGGGCGAAGGGTTCCCCTCCATAAATTTCTAACAATATTTTAACCTTGTTTCTCTTGTTGTTATTTTCAGAAATTGTATAATTATTTTTGAAATAAGTTATTACATGTTATTTATATAAACTTTGTAGAATATTATTGTTTTATTACAGACTGTCTTTCTTAAATTTACTTACGGGAGAAAGTATGTGTCTATTCATACTATTTATTCCTTGGAGAAGTGAAACCCGCATTTTGTAAGGACAAAGGCTACAAGATAAAAAGATAACAACGCAAACAGATTTTTTAATAGGCTTTCAAAACCTATCACCACGTTGAAAAAAATGTAGGTTTTTAGCTGGATTTTAGCCATTTTAGCAAAATTTACCTGGATCCTGATTTTCTCACGTAAATATGTTGGTAAAAAATTTTCAAATATTTACAATATATGATTTTAGTCTGGTTAAGTCAAGATACGAGTCAATCGTATCTTGACTTTTAACCTTTACGTTATGTATTCTATTTAAACCCATTATGCGAGAATACCCCCATCGCAGCAGACCTGCGTACTCAGCGAATTTCCAAATCAATAATGTAATAATAATAATATATGTCAAGTTTTATCAATATCTGTCAATAAATATATGAGTTAGTTATTTGCCTATTATTCATAAGATTAACATGGGAAAGAGTATGTAGGTTTGCCACTGTGAGTAACACTGAAAGTAGGCACTTTTTATTTTTACAAATAATTTTTATTTTGACAATTTGTACAAATTTTCATCATTATCTGTCCATAAATAAAGGAGTTTTCTTTTATTCATATGATTAACATGGAAAAAGGGTATGCAGGTTAGCTGCTGTGAGGAACACTGAAAGTATGAATTTATAGCATAAACAATTTTTATTTTGACCAATTATACCAAGTTTCATCAACATCTGTCCATAAATAAAGGGGTTTACCTATTCCCTCTATGATTAACATGGGAAAAGGGTATGCAGGTAAGCTGCCATGATAAATACATAACTATGATTTTTAAGCATAAATGGATGGATCTCAACCACATGAAGCTAAATATCAAGCTTTATACTAAAATATTAATTGATAAGTGAAATATTAATTTTTCCTTATCACCCATAAGATTAACATTGGAGCCCCAAAATACAATGTACTGTGTTTAGATTTTTTAATATCTCGGTAAACGTTGGAGATAGAGAAAAACTGTAAGGACCTAAATTATGTAGTTTTTAAGCTGATTCTAATGGTTGAAGATAAAGTTAAACAACTTTTTAAATTACTTATAAAAAACACAAAAAAAACAATTTTTTGTAAACCCCCCCAAACTACCCGTTCCGATTGACCGATATGTCTGGTTTACGAACTCGTCCGAGCAAATGTAGGAATACACGTCTCTACCAAATTTGGTCTCGATCGGACCATTTTTACGAGAGTTACCGTGTTCACACACACACACACACACACACACACACACACACACACACACACACACACACACACACACACACACACACACACACACACACACACACACACACACACACACACACACACACACACACACACACACACACACACACACACACACACACACACACATATATATATATAAATTTTAACGACTATTGTTTTTAGTCTCTTGTCATGCATGTCATCTTGCCGTGAGATCTACGGTAATAGCTTCTTCGCTATGGGAAATTCGCTAAAAATAGCCAGAACCCCGTTTAGAGGACATTCACCCATTAAAATCTATAATAGCAAAAGCAGAACGAAAGTGAAATGTTTTCCGAGAAGAGTGAATGCGGCAGTACTCTATGAAAGCGATGAATCCAATACGGCTTGTTTGTTTGTTAGACGCCCGTTTCCGTTACCGATGAGCGATTCAGCTGTTCAAACCTCCCCCCCCTCATCAAAACCCTCCCCCTCCAACCCGCAATATCTACTATCTGCCATTTTAATCGTAAACGACTTTACGTTCCTTCCAGATTATTTATGTTTTAACTGAGAGCCTGAGGTATATGATTGAGCATTCAGTGGAAAGGTTATTAGGAGTAACTGGATTAAAATTGGATTAATACTATGAAAATTAGTTAATTGAAACAAGTACGAAGTTTGTGTCTCTTCTCAATCTTTATATTTTAACTCTTTTGATACAGTTTGTAACTATATATGATTTTTTCCAATAATTCTTCTTCATTACATTTCTTAACCGATATTCACGTTCGAGTTAAAAACAATCGTCTTAGTTTTAAGTTTTGCAATAAAATTTTTAAACTTCTAATTTTAAAACTAATTTAAACACACGCTTTTCCATTGCATATGTGTTGTATAATATTGTAATAGATGGCTCGAATGACTTAGAGTGGGATGGTAAAGTTTTTGGCATATAATAAAGGAGGATTAAAAGTTTATCTTATATAAAATATACCACCCGTCATAGTTCTTTAAATTAATCCTAGTTATTTTCAGATTTACATTTATGCTTCATGTTTCAGAGTGTTGGAGATTCTTTACAGAGAAAAATATATAGGTTGAAAATAACAATATGAAGACAATCAATTGCGATTTCACTGAAATTCGTTTGATTGTATTAAAGCACAAAAAAGAATGTAAATTAATTTTTGTAATAGCAATGTTAAATCACCTTAAAAATTCATCATTGCATTGTTAACAGAAAAAATTTTGAATTAACTTTTCTGTTGGAAAAAGGTTAGATCGTGGAAATGACTAAAGAGAATGTTTTTTCAGTTCCTCTAACTATATGACGTTACTGTTTCAAATTTTGGTCTCGCAAATTGCGAAAACACCCTCCCCCGAGCTAAGTAATATCCATGTGAATAATGTTTACAAACATTTTTGGATTTTAACAGAATAAAAAGAACAAACATTTGTTACTAAACAATAATCGTAATAAAGATATATTCTAATGCCTGTTTTTACTAAAACATAATGACTTGTCTTTGCGGTGCAGCAAAGAGTGTCATACAAAACACAAGCACAAGTGGTTTGCATATTCTTGACGATATTCAAAATGCTCAATATACCTTGCACTTCAAACATAAAATGATCTCGAATTTATAATGACTTACTTTTGACTCTTTTTATGAAATAAAATATTTAACAGTTTTTTTAGATTCAAACAATATGAAACTAGTTTTACTATTTCATCTCAAGTTAAGCTCAAATTCACTAGTTTATTCACGCCCAATACAAAAAATAATATAAAAACATAATAAATAATAATTAATGTAATAAATTTAGAATGTACGTACTTATTTATTTAAGCTCAACTAAACATTCTAAAACTATATAATACCGTGTTATATGGGTTCTAGTACAGTATATGCTACAGTCCATATAGTACAGTATATGTTTATGATGAGTCGTCATGATTGTAGATGTGTTCATGTAAATCCTTTACAATATTATTTTCAAGTATATAATCCATTATGGAAATTCAGAATTCACAAGTCTGCAGCGAGTGTTTTTGTTACAGAACGTTAGACCGAGCATTCCCTCCGACTGAAATTCTACAATATTTGTTTTAAACGTTTTTGGGACAATAAATCAACAATGGGCTCCTACTTTCCCAACGAATATCATCTCTGATTTGGTATATTAAATATAGGTGTCTCTTTTGCGAATGTGTGAAGTGCGATTATGTATTGGCATTGTTTAAAAACAGTACAGTGAATGAGCAAGTATAATAATAGTAGTAGAAGAAAGACATGGTTAGATTAGATTAGATTAGATTAGATTATTTGAAATGGCGACCATACTACAAGTAGGTATTTTAAGCCAAGTATGAATGAGAATTGAATGTAAGATGATTGTGGCGCGATCTTGTAGTCTTGTTACTGACTAAGGCTGACATGTTCCTTAGACAGGACTGTTAATTAATAGCCCAACAGCCGATGGCAATTAATGGACCTACAGTTTCACGTGGAATCCGAACCACGGCCTCTGAATTACGAATTGGTCTAATCATTAGGATGGTCTTTGCGGATTAACGTAGTATTCAATCGTGCGGACGTTAATCCACACAAGAGAACACTACATCCACCGACCATCGCTCATAACTATCCACAATTCGTGACCTCCAAGAAGCTGGATTACAGGATGACGCCACCATCCCAGTCTGGTTAGTCCCAGCCATGGTTATGTGGGTAACTGGAAGTTAGTTATATATGAAAATAATTATAAAATTTTGTCTGAATATTAATTTTGTTTTGTCTGGTATATTTACTTATGGCTGGAAATGAACAGGAGGTTTTACTGATGATTGGAGCGTAGCGTGGCGGATATTTGAATGTAAATTATCATTTACTGTTTATTGAGAATGTATGTCATCAGTTATAGATGAATGAGAATATTTGAGTTACCGGCTTGTAATGCAGCTATTGAATCTATTACAAGGTTTTATAGACGAGCGTTGTATGGGAAATGCCAAAGTGTAAAGTAGGTGAAATACAATAGTAAATGAAAAATGTAGTGAATTACGCACCATGGACCAAAAGAAATTTATATTTGTGATGTTTAAATTCAAAATAAAAGAGTTATATAGTTCGTGTCCATACTATGGGGGTTTTTAAAAACGTTTACAAGCTTACTATTATTACGTAACAATACCAAGATGCGATAATAAAAATACTTAAATTTCTAGTTAAAATAAACAGTTTCATAATAAAACGTTTATATTAAGAAGATGATAATGAGTTCAAAAGGGAGGATACAGTTTGATAAGTTATGAACATGTGGGTGGGTGTGCAAAGGGTAGACGTGTTTGTGGGGGGTCGGTGGAGTGGGGGGAGTATAGAGTGTACTTCAATCAACACATACCCCACATTAATATATTTACCTATTCATTTTGAACAATTGAACTAGAATGTTAAATCATTCATTACCTTAATTAATTTTCTGAAATGACGACTCTGCTAGCCTAATTGTTTATTTAAATTTTATATTTCATATGGAAAACTATTTTTAAAGTTAAAGGTATTGCAAACTTTGAACCCCGCGTCTATTTAGGTCCGCTGGATGTTTTATATTTTAAGAAGTAAAATTTTCCAAAATGTTTTTACTAATTTCAGATATGTTATATTAAATTACATTTTTGGTAGAAATCCTTACCACTTAAAACACAACAACACTCCTTTCTGTTTAATCGATTAAACAGAAAGGAGTGTTGTATATTAAGCATGAGCCGGTACTCAGCGCGGTGCGGTGCGCGGGACTTGGGATTTTAAAACTCTGTAAGGTATGTGCTTTGTGAAATTTTTGTTTATTTTTAATGAAAATGTTGTTGTATAGCATCAGACAGTAGATTGGATATGAATAAGGGCGGGAGTTTTACAAATTGTTTGCTCTGTCCAAAAATGCTCCCAAAAAGATTTTGGGCTTAAAACGGCTTTTTCCTACTAAAATGGGGGAATTGAGCTGATTTTGGGCTAAAAATGGTGTTTTACCCCCTATAATATGGGAAAAACGTGCCAATTTCGGGCTTAAAATGGTATATTGCAATAATTAATATGGTAAAAAGTGGCGGTTCTGAATTTAAAACGGCCTATTTTATCTACTGGTTAAATCATGGATATTTATAAAGGGAATGTTTTCAATTCATCTGAATGGCTGTCCTTATAACCATATGACGTCATTGTTTAAAATTTCGGTCTCGCAAATTGCCAAACCCCCTCAGAGCTAAGAAATATCAATGACAATATAGTAAAGGATAAAATAACATAATTCTAGGGTTTTAGGGTTACAGGTAGTTTTTACTAACAAAATTATCAATAATTTTACAGTTAAAATAAATTTATGTTATCAAAAGTAGCGATCCTATGCAGGTATTAAAGTAATTTAAAAAATATCACTAAATGATGAAATGTGCTCACAATATAATTATTTATAATATTTATTTTAATACGTTAAATTAAAAATAAAACTCTGTAATGCCTTGTTGCAAATCTCGAAGCTCATAAAAACAACACTTAAAAATCATCCTTAGTAATCACTTCCTTAACATTTAACCTAGGTTCAATTGATTTAAATGACACCAATTGACCTTCGGTTGGTTGATTGCATTAGTTATTATAAATTTAAATAGAAAATCAATAATTAAAATTTTGGATCTGGATGAACAGCTCGGCATTTCAGTGGTATCTTGCTCGGTTAGTAATCCGAGGGTTGTGGGTTAGGTTAATGGTCAATCCCGGACCAAGTCGCCATTTGTACTTGGGCTATAAAATTATTGGACTTTTGGTACTAAATACTCCAGTCCTGCGTACTCAGTGAATTTGCAAATCAATAATGAGGCAATAGTAATATGTAACAAGTTTGATCATCAAATTTATTTATTTGTTGATAAATAAAGTTTGACTATTCTCTATAAGATTAACACGATAAAGAGTATGCATATTTGCTGATATGAGGAGCTTTAAAGTAGGCACTTTTACCAGTAACAATTTTTTTTACCATGTAGCAAGTTTTATCAAACCTGTACATAAATAAAGGAGCCCTAAAATACAACGTACTGTGTATAGTTTGTTTAATATTTCTGTACTCACTGGAGCTAGAGCAAAACTTTAACATATTAAAAATTAAACATAATCAGCAAAAAAACAATTTTGGGGTACTACCTCCCCTCAAACTACCCGTTTCGATTGACTGATACATCTGGATTACGAACTCGTCCGAGTAAATGTAGGAATACATATCTCTCCCAAATTTAGTCTATATCGAAAAACTTTCATGAAAATTATCGTGTTTACGGACACGTACACATATACGAGATATAAATATTTTAACGACTATTTTGACATTGATATATCTTAGCTCTGGGGGGTGTTTATAAGAAGGAAAATGTGTGACAGGTTTACATGGAAACTAATAGAGCTATTGTATTAAATGTTTAATATAAATGAATAAGAACAGCTGTTTAAATGAAGTAAAAACATTACCTTCACACATATCCATGATCTAACCTATTTCCCACAGGGAAGTAAATACTTTTTTTGGTCTTTAGTCACGGGCTTAAGTCTTGCCATAAGACCTACGGTTATAGCTTCTTCCCTATGGGAAATTCGCTAATATAAGTGTTTATTATTCATACTTGACTATTTCAAAATAACATTGGTGAGATACATAGGCCTAATTCATTTAAAAAAGTTATTTGGTTTTATATCATTTATAAGCGCAATCTTATCCAAATTCTGGCAAAAATTGGGTTAAAAGATAGAAAATGAACCAACCATACTTGGGCGGAAACTATCAAGTTGGGCAAAGGGAAGTCATTACTTTATGCATATTTCGAGTAACGACTCCTTTGCTAGGCGCACGATGTAATTACTTAAGGTAGCCTCAAAGGTGAACTTTACCCATCAAAAATATTATTATGTGGCTGAAATTTGGGTTTCACTTTTTATAAACTGGCAGTTAACAGGTGGTAAAAAGCTAATATTAATCTGTAATAGATATCTGTATTAATTTTCTCTTCTAAGCGTTATATACAGTTATGTAATAGTTTATTATCTGTATAATTAAGTAGCAGGATAATGTAACAAAATGAAATCTGTGTTAGACATTGCGATGTTTAGCTTATACCTAAGAGTATAGCTTGCATCTTATTCTGATATAAATGCAATACATACCAGTAGGTGCAGATTTTATGGGATATTATTTAACCATTTATAAGTTTTTTTATAGCTTTTAAATCAAGTAACTTCAAGACGAACTTTCTCAAATCTTTTGCCATTATGTAAAATTATTACTGCAGACTTTTTTCTACGTTAAAATGAACCAATATTGTATTTTCATTGTAAAATATTTATACTAATACCAGTTTCAAAGACATTATTGATCGAAATTTTTGTACAATATTGCCACCATTTGGAATTTAAGTTAACTAATTATGTTATTCAGATTTATACAAAATTTTAAATTTTACGTTTCATAATTTCGAGAAAAAGGTCTTTCTGAAGAAAAAAGTGGCTGAATGAGTAACTTAGGTTGTTTTGGACATCTTAAATATGATACATAAATTTTATCCTAACTTGAAAATAATGTCTCAAAATGTTAGTCGATAGTTTCAAAACACTGTGTATAGATAAATAAAAAACTCTGATTACAGGATTATGTCATGTGGCGGTTTTGTGATCCCGAAGATAAAATATTTTCCCGGCATAATTGCATTGTGGCTACCAGTAAACTGTCATACGGAGGGGATAACTTTATCAGGAGAACTGTCAGGAACACAGAAAGGTAAGGGCATTTCCTTTGTAATATTCACTTCGATATTCTAAGGTCAAAGAGATACTGTCCCTTCATATACTTTGATCAAAATGGCTTTAAAAATTAAAATAGTGAGAACCGTATCTGTGGCCTTTATTTACTTTAAAAACTCTTTATTTTCGTTCATAATTACTTTTTTATCAAATATGTTTGGCCTGTAGATGTGGCTTAGCAGGCGAACGGGACAGCGAAACAGATATTTTAAATTTATGAGTTGCAATCCTGAAGTAGTTCACGATATTATGTAGATTGGGGCAGGCTGTGGCTCTGCACACATCCAGACACATACACGTACACACACACGTACACACACACACACACACACACACACACACACACACACACACACACACACACACACACACACACACACACACACACACACACACACACACACACACACACACACACACACACACACACACACACACACACACACACACACACACACACACACACACACACACACACACACACACACACGGACATACAGATATCACGTAGTTACCCACGTTTTTGGATTCAGCGAACTCCAAAACGGATCTTCTCTCAATTCAAATTTGAAAATTTTGACGAAAACAATATTTTCTCCATATACCATCCTAATAGTGGGAAAAAGCAAAAATTGAGTAAGAATCTTTCATAATGAGAGTTTTGTTCATGTATAGTTACGATAGTGGTATACCCTTCGAAATTCCTCATGTTTAAAGGAGCAACGCACCCCTATATTCCTTCTATCAAGATTAATTAAGGCACAAAACTTTCTTAAAAGTTTCTTAAAAGGATTAAAGGGTGTATGGACATATAAAACATTAGATATAACATTTCAATTTTCCACCATCCTTTAACGTTAAATTGCATAGGCGTGCATGTTTAACTGTGAGAAATTGCATATCATTGCATGTGGAGGACAATTAGCAATATTGTATTCTTCAAATATTGAGTTTTGAGGGTAATTAACTGTGACCAACAATAGTTATTATTCAATATATTTATAATTGATTAATAATGACAAGTTTATCGTACTTTCTGAGTTTCTATGTAAAACGACAGCTACTCGAATAAAATGACAATTGAAAATGCAATTAAAATGACGGAAGAAGAGTATTTACTTATCTTTCTAAGTGAGATAATTATCTCCAATTAATAAACCTAATTAAACTTCCAAGCACCGACAATCAATTACCTAATCTAACTGAGGAGACTAAATTAAAATGATTGAAAATGTTTGTAAAAACTGGATGAATTAATGATTATGATCCTTTAAGTAAAAGGAAAAGGGGTAAATTGCTTCAGCTGTTATATACCAGTAACTTAAAAAATATATGTCTGCAATATGTTGGATAAAGAAACCTCGATTACGGATATATTAAATACGTATGGATAATACGATATACTACTTACTTTTTATAATCTCACCTCATTGTTTGATACATTTTACCAAAATACATTTTACATTTGTTTTATGTATGATTTATTAATTTATTTTATGTGAAAAACATAATCAACTTCATAAAATCTATTAACGGGAGTGACACGTTTCTATCTCGCCCATGTTAAAATATATTAATTAATTTATCTATTATTATGGGGGAGGACCGAAGTCACTAAATGTCAAAAGGGACCCACTTCTTTACCTGCTTGGTTACAAAATTTATTAACTGCAGGTACATTTATTTAATAAAATATACACATTCCTATATTTTTATACCAAACAGAGTTTTTGAACATCTACTATTTTTATAAAGCTATCTCGATAAAAAACATTTTTTATGTAATAAACAAAAATATATTGAAAATAGACTAAATTTGTTTGGAAATAAAATTTTTAAATGTATTTATTACGAACTGGTCTAATTATGAGGATAGGTCATTGCGGATTAACGGAATATTCAATAGTTCGGACGTTAATCTACATGAGAGAACACTACACCCACCGACTATCACTCACAACTATCCACAATTTGTGACTTTCAAGCATCTGGAAATTGTAAGTATAAAACTGTTAATTAATAGACAACCAGTCAATGGTATATCTATGGAACCTACAGTTTTACGTGGAATCCGTCCAAACCAAGGCCTCTGAATTACGAACTGGTCTAATTATGAGGATGGTCTTTGCGGATTAACGGAATATTCAATAGTGCGGACGTTAATCCACACAAGAGAACTCTACACCCACCGACCATCATTCACAACTATCCACAATTCGTGACCTCCAAGTAGTTGGATTATAGGACAACGCCACTGTCCCAGTCAGTATAGCGAGACCAATGGAATCGAGAAGAAAAATAGGGTATGTTGGCTCAAGCGGTGGGAACAACTTAAGTAAGGCAATTGGTTTGAACAAATAAACGTAATCAGTGAACAAACGAATACAAACAGTTGGTACTTTCAACGTAAACTTACATACTAATAGTAAAAATAAAATTCAAAATTTAGGAATTTAGGAAAATGTTTGCTTCACATGTAGTCATAAAATTTATTTTACATCCCTTTAGTTTGGAAAATTAAAATACTGTAGGATAAATACTCATCTTCTCCTCCCACGCCCGCATGGTAGTAAAACCTTTTTGTGTGTCAGATAAAAATGACTTAAGCTGCACACAAAGTTTCATGAAAAACTGTTTGAAAATATGGTAGAAATTTGTTTATAGTTTTCTTCTTAAATTATCATGGGATCCCTTCTGAGTATGTACAGTGTTCGGTACTAATTGTAAATTTAAATTTCTCCTGCACGCAATAAAAATAATAATTTGTTTACTTTAATGAGATGGTTTAAATGTTTAATAGTTCAACATGAAATAGACTTTGACTACTGTATTAGGTCATAAGTCATATGTCATCTTTATTCGTTCAAAATATAAATAATATTTTAACACATCATACATTAAACAATACAATTATACATCAAACAATTAAATACATATAATAAAATATTTGACATAAAATATGTGGGAGAGGTCACCCATCATCACTTATCGGATAGGGACACAATCACATGAAGTGTTCTTTTACTTTTTCTTTGAATTTATTAATATTGTTTATTTTTCTTATTTGAAAGGGTAGTTTGTTATCTATAATATTATAAAGAAGAGGTGGTTTCTGTATGTTTGTTTGTGGGTTTGTGAGTTTGTGGGTTTGTGTGTTTGTGGGTTTGTTGTGGCAAGTGATCGCAAAAAATACTGAACCAAACAGTTTGAAATTTTACACAAAGACAGATCTTAAACTCATGCAACACATAGGCATACTCATTTCCTTAAAATCCTCTCGGGCTACGCCCTGTGAACGTCCTAAGTTTCAATGTTTACAGTTTTAGAAAATGAAAACATAAAATTACTTGAATGTCAACAGCTGTGAACACTAAAATTTGACAGTTCGAGAAGTAGAAGACAAGGTTGCTATAAATACCCTGGGATTCAATGTTTACAGTTTTTAATGTCAACATCCGTTTACTTTACATTTTGACAGTTCGGGAAGAAAAAGAAACAAAGTTAATTTTTACACATAAACTGCTGGATCGAAATTAGTAATTCACTAATTTAGTTCGAAATAGTGGAATTACCTTAATGCTTATCCTCTCCCAATATTTGACATATGTTACTTTGTCATGTTTAGATATATACATAGACACGTGTTTTGTCATTTTGTAAACAATAAAGAATTAATATTATCAATAACTTAAGTGTATCTGTAGAGCCTACACCTCTCAGCCTTTTTTACCCGTGCGAAGAACGGGTACTTTGGCTAGTATATTTTAAGACAAGTATAATAGGGTCCCCTTTAATACTTGTTGTTAAGTGATTTGTCACTGCCAGCATGCCCCTTGATCTTGTTGGGCACTGATAAAAGTGTCCGTTAGGCACAAAAACCGACCAGTTCTGTTTGACAAAAACACCTCAAATCCAACAAGACCAGCGAAAGTTAAAATTTTGAAATTCTTAAAAAGTGGGTGGCAAGAGTCCGTTCTTCTTAAACCACCCATCACCCTCGGAAATTTTGAACACTCGAGAAACCCCAGAATATAACACCGTATCTATTAAAATTGCATGGTCAAAATATTTTATAATTTTTTTTGTTTTTAAAAAAATAATTTTTCTTTAAAACCAATATCCAATCCCTTTTGAATCGTCACTACAGAATGGGAGTGGTAATTTTTTGACCTAATTAATAACTATAAGCAATGAATTTTTAAGCAAAATATTCAGAGCCGATTTAAGGTTTTCATTTTTAAAACTTCAATATTTGGGCGTTGATCTGCCAAAAAAAATTAAAATAAAAAAATCCTGGAAACATAGGCCAGATGTATCCTTGTACGAAATGTTTCAAAATGTGTTCATCACTGTAATCTCGGGGTTGGTAAATAGATAGAAACATAAGTTTAAAACTCACATTTTTGTATTAAGGGAACCTTATAATGGATAAATCAACCTATTCTCAACTCAAATTATAAAATTTCCTAAAACAATCCTTAACCTTAATGCCAAGAGAAAACCCGTCCAAACAACCATCCTCAACCAAAAATGCTTCCTTGGAGATTTTTCTCCGAAGGAGGAGAAAGTGAAAATTTAGTATTTCACCATTAATTTTCCACCTGATGCTCCAACAGTCTTCATGTAACAAAGAATGCTATTCCTTACTAGTTGTGTATTCCTTAAATATTAATGTTTTAAAGGTTAAATACTTTTGAATTTTATTAAAATATAATATAAAACAAAATAGATTTTAAGATTTAATACAATGTAAAGTATAGACAAAATATTAACTTACCAGCCTCAGCCAAACATTTGATTTCATAATTTGATTCTTTTCATTCTGAAAGGAAAAAAAACAAATTAACAATAAAAATTACTCTCGTACTGAAACACCGATTAGGCCTATAAATGTTAAAAGGAAATTATTAAAATAGTTGAGGACTTTTTGACAACTTAACAAAGATATCGAAATCCTTAAAAAACAGTTTTACTCTAACGAGTATGTTAAACATACCTTTTAACGAATTAAAAAAACACATAATATTTTATGGCTCAATATACGTGTGTGTTGTGAAATCTCTCCACACTCATGGCATTAGTGATATATATTTTATAGGGTATTTGCTTTTTTGTTCAAAAAATTTTTCCTATTTTTGTGAGTAGCTAAACAATAAATTAATTCATAAAGGTGTTGGTTAATGTAGGGAATATGACTATAAGGAGGTTTTATATTTTCTATTTTGATTAGATCGCTGAGAGAGTTCTAAAAGTTAATTAGTTAATTTTAATTTTTAGCGATGCATTAGTGCCGAAATATACTTTGCCAAATTGTAGGAATCCAAGATACCTAAAAGATAAGGCTCAGTAGATTACTATTATTTTAGTCTTACATAGGTTTTATCATAAAAATACCATATTACCACATATATTTTAAAATAAAGACATCGAATGTGAAAAAGCTATGCATGAGTTAGTTAAGATTTTCATACAGTACTTTCATAGAGACATTATTACTAACAATGATTTATAGTCAACTTGTATAAATAGTCTAAATATAATAAGAATAGTCAAAATACTCAGCAATATGTAACTATTTGATAAATTTTACTCATATGCTATCGCTATTTTTTTATTAATTTAACTGCCAAAACCAATTTCAACAAGGGTTTATAATTTATTTGTTGATGATTTATGGTTTATGAAACTTAATTGACAACATTTAACTTTTTTAGAGTCATTGAACAGTTCAGTTAATGGCGTGAACGAAAATTTTCGACAGTAAATGTTCTACTGAAATTTATTAAAGCTTGAATATAAATGACAATGGATCAATGCTATTTAATTACTGAATTTGACAAATTCTAAAGAACAAAAAATGTTCAATTATATTATGTTTTTCAACACGGGTAGAAATTATCTTTTACACATACTAGAATTTGCATTTGTATCCCATAATACGGTCTGTTTATACGATATACTTTACCCAAACACGTAATCTGTGACATGCATGAGTTTATCTGGTTGCTTCGATGAATTGAAAACATTGACAGGTTTTAATTTGCATCGACGAGGTCGTAAAATGAGATATAACCCGGAATTGGAAATCGGGAATGGTCTGAGGAAAATGTAAACAGCAGATCATTGAACAAAACCCGCGTTCATTTGTGGTAAAAAACTAGTGAAGGATGTAAAAACAATATTTTATCATCCTATGTAAACAATCACAACAAATGTTATATTCAAATACGTGCTATATATAATTTAATTTATCCAATATTATATTTTATAACGGGCATGTTTAAATTTTTTGGGATATACCTTTTTTTGGTGTGGTATCCATTATCAAACTTTTAACAGTTTAAAAGCAGATACTAAGTATCAATTATTTGATTCTTTAGTTATGTATATTAGTTTATTATACATTCAATATATATTATATTTTTTAAAATTATATTTACTGATTTAATAAGTTTAAAAATCAAGCTTTTTGTTATAGTTTGACAAATTTGATCTGTCATTATCCGATGACAATTTTGAAATGAATTAAATAGTATTTAATGCCAATGTTGTTGTATTTTATATAAAGATAAATAATGTGTAAACAGCAGTACCTGAAAACCAGCGGGTTAGTTCATTTACCACGGATATATAGAGCTGAAAATCAATGTTTTGAATTATTAGTAAAGCTAATTTGACTGAATATCGAGGCCGTGGTTATTAAAAAATGTTTGTCTATACTATATAACGAAAACGTTCAACATAAACGAATTACTTTTAAAAGTTTATGTTCAAAATTGCTTACAGATGAAGTAAACTACATTAGTAGACTGGCACTTAGCTCTCTTATCAGAAAAAAATAAAACTACAACCTTTATTTAACTATCATATTGTTTAGTTTTCATTTACAAATTTATCGTTTCAAAAATAATTATCAGATTTATAGAACTAAAAAAAGAGAAAACAAATTAAAATAAGAGTTAGAATTTTTTAAAGACATAACCTCCCACTCTGAAAAAATACAAAACCTTTGTCAACAGGTTCTTTTTGGTAATTTGAATCTACCCTGCATAACAAGTTTCATGGAAAACGGTTGAGAAACAAGAAGGAATTCGTGTTTAAATAGTCTCCACAATCAAAACATTGACCAACACTGCGCCCTCAAACAACATATTGCTTTTACCAAGGACAGTAAATTTAGCTTGGTTTCAAAATGTAATTAATGGATTAGATTAGATTATTTGAAATGACGACCATACCACAAGGTAGGTATTTTAAGCCAAGTATGAATGAGGATTGAATGTAAGATGATTGTGGCGTGACATTGAGTCTTGTTACTGACTAAGGCCGGCATGTTCCTTAGACAGGACTGTTAATTAATAGCCCAACAGCCGGTTGCAATTAATGGACCTACAGTTTAACGTGGAATCCGAACCACGGCCTCTGAATTACTAATTGGTCTAATCATGAGGATGGTCTTTGCGGATTAACGCAGTATTCAATCTTGCGGACGTTAATCCATACAAGAGAACACTACATCCACCGACCATCGCTCATAACTATCCACAATTCGTGACCTCCAAGTAGCTGGATTACAGGATGACGCCACCATCCCAGTCTGGTTAGTCCCAGCCATGGTTATGTGGGTAACTGGAAGTTAGTTATATATGAAAATAATTATAAAATTTTGTCTGAATATTAATTTTGTTTTGTCTGGTATATTTACTTATGGCTGAGAATGAACAGGAGGTTTTACTGATGATTGGAGCGGGGTGTGGCGGATATATGAATGTAAATTATCATTTACTGTTTATTGAGAATGTATGTTATCAGTTATAGATGAATGAGAATATTCGAGTTACCGGCTTGTAATGCAGCTATTGAATCTATTACAAGGTTTTATAGACGAGCGTTGTATGGGAAATACCAAAGTGTAATGTAGGTGAAATACAATAATAAATGAAAAATGTAGTGAATTACGAACCATGAACCAAAAGAAATTTAAATTTGTGATGTTTAAATTCAAAATAAAAGAGTTTCATAGTTCGTGTCAATACTATGGGTTTTTTTTAAAAACGTTTACAAGTTTACTATTATTACGTAACAATACCAAGATGCGTTAATAAAAATACTTAAATTTATAGTTAAAATAAACAGTTTTCTTAATAAAACGTTTATATTAAGAAGTTATATTACTGTTAATTAATAGCCCAACAGCCGATGGCAACTAAGGGACCTACAGTTTAACGTGGAATCCGAACCGCGGCCTCTGAATTACGAATTGGTCTAGTTATGAGGATGGTCTTTGCGTATTATCGTAGTAGTATTCAATAGTGCGGACGTTGATCCACACAACAGAACACCACATCCACCGACCGACCATCTCTCACAACTATCCTCAATTCGTAACCTCCAAGTAGCTGGATTACATGAATGGAACTAATAAACGGAACTGGTTTCAATTGAGGAAGTCAAACCTTTTTTACAAATTTCGTTTTACCAGAAAAAAGTTTTACACTTTAAAGCCCATAACTTTTGAATCATTGGTTTACAGATACACGGCTGTTGTCTCACTACTTGTCGCCTTAATAACTGTAAACCAGGTAGATTTTAAGAAATGTACACTTTTTGAGTTTTTAAAGTTTTTAGTCTTAAAAATAAGGAATTAAAAATAAAAAATTAAATATAAAAGAACATGTATTTTCATAAAAACCGAGTGTGTCTGAACAGACTGACAGACTGACAGACTGACAGACTGACAGACTGACAGACTGACAGACTGACAGACTGACAGACTGACAGACTGACAGACTGACAGACTGACAGACTGACAGACTGACAGACTGACAGACTGACAGACTGACAGACTGACAGACTGACAGACTGACAGACTGACAGACTGACAGACAGACTGACAGACTGACAGACTGACAGACTGACAGACTGACAGACTGACAGACTGACAGACTGACAGACTGACAGACTGACAGACTGACAGACTGACAGACTGACAGACTGACAGACTGACAGACTGACAGACTGACAGACTGACAGACTGACAGACTGACAGACTGACAGACTGACAGACTGACAGACTGACAGACTGACCCTCTGACCCTCTGACAGACTGCCAGACAGACAGACGTCACTCCAAACCCCTTGAATAAAATATAGAGCCTCAAAATGGATACATACATTCTCAACCAAAATACTTTCTACATACATGTGCTATGTATTAGAGAAGAAAGAAGTCCACAAATAAATCTCATCGACTTCCGTCGCGCGTGTGGCGTAGAGCGTGTTAATCGTTTAGGTGTTCGTCACAATAAACATAGAGTGACGAATCGCAGTCAGATGGAGCGAGTAACCACTCAAAATGTAAAACACCTGCCCCCCCCCCATCGGGGCTGCCCCGCTCCAAGCCTCGAGCTCGCTGCATAATACATACGGATACATTTTGCAGTGAGCCGTCTCCTTTTCGCAAAATGAAACGCGACCCCCCTCCCCCACCCTCCGTGGGCACAATAACCCCCCCAGGACATTGCTCCGCTCCGACTCGCGAATCTTAACAATATAACAATAAGGTAAGTTGTCAGTCGCGCTTACTCAGCTGGTCGACGGACGTGCCAGAACAGCTCACTGAATACGGACAATCGGAATAGCTCTTTGTAAATGTCCTCCTCTTGTAGTTACGCTGTTACAAGGACGTGTTCAGGGTTGTTCGGCCGCTGACCTAATCAAGGGTACACTCCACTTCACTAAGCGTGAGGTGGGGGTGTGGCGGAATAAAAGGACTCTACAATCACTGAGATGAGGCTGGTCTGCAAAATTTGAAATTCGGTGGTTTCTCAAAAATGGCTATCTATGACCATAACGTTGAATGTAGACAAACACTATTTTAACTCTTTTTAGCTAACCCTCCAATTGCTGAACGCCACGGTCGTATTACTATTCAGCGACGCTTATATTACCATTGAAACGAGCTTAAAAACTAAACAAATTAGTATTTTGAATTATTTGTCTACGACTTACGGTTCCAGACAAAAGTTAAATTTACTCTCCATCATAACCGCAGTACGTTGTCTGAAAGCGCCTAATGTTATTCTTATGGAGAATATAAAAAATAAATTTCTTCCTTATTTTCCAACAGTTTTCCATGAAACTTGGCATGAAGCGTAAGTTCAAAACACCCAACAACTCCAACTCAAAAAAGCTTGGTATTACCTGGGAGGATGGGTTCCCCTCATAAAATTCGAATAATTATTTTAACTTTGTCTCTCTTGTTTTTATTTTCAGAAATGATAATTTTTGAAACAATAAATTATTAAATTATAATTCAGATAAACTTTAAAAACATGATAGTTTTATTACAGAGTGTCTTTTTTTAAATTTACGTAAGGGAGAAAGTATGTGTCAATCCACTAATTCCGTGATAGTGGAAATTGTTTAACAACGATGTATTGAGACGATTGGATAGCTCTGGCATACTGCATTTTAATTAGACTATTTTAGTTGTAGGTTAAAACATCTATAACATACTCAGGTAAACATGGTCCCCAAATAAAATAAAGGTACTGGACTCACATATTTTATTGCAAATTTAAAAAAACAATTGTAATAAAACTATCATGTTCTACAAAATTCTAATATCATTTAATAATTTATTGTCAAATTGTATGGGGGAACGTATTAAGCTTTTTTGAGCTGGTTTTGTTCGGTGATTTGACCTACACTTTACCAAGTTTCATGGAAAACGGTGGAAATAAAAGAAATTGATTTTTTATATTCTCCATAAGAATAACATTGGGCGCTTTCAGACAACGTACTGCGTTTATCGTGGACAGTAAATTTAACTTTTCTCTGGAACCTTTTAGTCGTAGACAAATAATACAAAATACTAATTTGTTTAGCTTTTTAAGCTGGTTTCAATGGTACCAGTCAAGTTATACTTTACTTTTATTGTTTTCGCTGAAATTTAAAAATTTGATTTTTTTGACATTTAAAAGCCCATAACTTTTGAACCGTCATTTTTACAGACATGCGGGTGGTGTCAAATTATTTAATGCTCTGTGCACTATAAACTATCAAATTTTAATCAAAATCGTTAGAGCCGTTTTTGAGAAAATTGGATTTTTCACGTTTTTTAAGGGTTTTTAGGGGTGAACTACCCTTAAAAATCAAAATTCAAAAAATGAAAAATACGCCTGGAGATACGGTGACTATATATACATGCCAAATTTCATCTAAATCGGACCAACGGGGTAGGCTGTGGCACTGTACACATCCAGACACACACACACACACACACAACACACACACAACACACACACACACAGAACGGACGGACAGACATCAACAATTTTGGATTCAGGGGACCCCAAAACGGATATTATAAACTCATTCGAAAATTTTGACGAAAACAATACTATTCTCATATACATGTATCCCAAATAAAAAAAGAATAACGCTTTGGAGCTTATTTTATGACGTTGCAAAGTATATGTTATATTAAACAATGGGGTATTATGTTATTAATATACACAATGGTTTACATGTTCCACGAAACACTGTTAATGTAGCTTGCTTCATGGTACAAGCTATACACGGCAATAGCTTGGTACAAGGGGGCTATTCTACCATTATTTAGAGTAACTAATACGCTTAAATATTTTCTAATGGGATGGTCAAACTCAGAAACCTACCCGTTGTAGTAGAAAAAATTATCACTTTTCTCATATTAAATATTTAAATTAACCTAGAAACCAATAAAAAATATGTATTTTATTAAAAATCAAAATAAAAAAGTTGAAGATAGTGACGGATCCCCTTGAAAAGGTTGAAAAACCGACAAAAGACTCCAAAGACAAACCATTGGAGTTAGCATTGTTCAATGAAATACAAGGAAACACGTTGCATATAGCGCCATCAGGCGCCGAGTAGGTGAAATGTAGGCTGTATCTCGTTTGCTTATTGAGTTTTGAAGGCGTCATCGTTCTGTAGAGCCGCTGAGGTAGGTAAATATTGTTTTGACTTGTTTGCAATAAACGGTGAAGAATACTTCTTGTACAAATCGATGATTTCTGATACAGATTTGTATTCAATGTACAAACGGTATCAGTGGACTGACACACACATTCTCCCTTAAGCTAATTCAAACGACAATTTTTAATAAAACCAACACTCTTATGAACGTTTATCTAAATATTATTTTTAATATTTTTTGGTTTCAAACATAGCTATCCAATTTCTGAAAATAATAACAAGAGAAACAAAATTAAAAACAACCCCCCCGTCATAATACAAAGCTTTATTGAGTGTTTTTGATAGGTGTGTGATCTTACGCTGCGTAAGTTTGTTTTTAATTAGAATTTTCTCTGGAAGCGTTAGTCGTAAACTAATGATTCAAATACTAATTAGTTAATTCTTTAAAGCTGGTTTTATGGTGGTAGTCAAATTATACTTTACTTTTATTGTTTTCGCGGAAAAAATATTTTTTGATATTTAAAAGCTCATAACTTTTGAAACCCAATGTTTTGAGAAATGCGGGTGGTGTCATCTGGTTTATCTCATAAAGAACTATAAACTATATAATTTTAATCAAAATCGTTAAAGCTGTTTTGGAGAAATCTTCATTTTACGTGTTTTGGGGGGGGGGTTTAGGGTAAAATACCCTTAAAAATCTAAGATAAAAAATAAAAATTTCCCAAAATACTGTGGATTATTACCTACATGCCAAATTTCATGAAAATCGGACCAATAGTCTCGTCTCTAGGCTTTCATACATCCCCCACTCACATAGTCACCACTATAATTTTTTTATTGAGGAGACAATATAATGGATATATCCAACAAAGACTCAAATTTGAAAATGCTGACGAAAAAATACTTTATCCTTATACTATCTTATAGGTGGACAAAGTAAGAGAATCTTCCAGCATATTAACAATTCGTTCAGATTGTGCAGCATATTATGTGTGCCACATAAAAATTTGCAATGTAAATATTCCGTCAATAGTTACACATAAAGCGTGTCCCTAGAAGCTGATATTGAAGATTTGAATCCATCAGAGCATTTTTTTACTATTGCATCAGTAAATAGATTAGATAATCTAACCTAGTCTATTACAGTGCTTTACGTAAGTTTCTTATAGGAAATTGAGCTATTGCCCATACCCTCACGATATTACCATGGGACATATTTTTTAGTTTTTGAGAGCCCAATTACCATGAACAGCATTCGTACTAAACTGAATATATGTACAGTATATGTATTCAGTTTAGAATGAATGGTGTTTATGGCATCTGTGGACCCCAAATTTATAGCCTATTAAATGATTAAAAATCCACAATCTAGTACTAACTTTCGTAATATAATAAAAATGCAAACAATTAGTACCCTTTATTGGCCACATGTTTCGGCATTTCTGTCATTTTAAAGCCATATTTTTACCTAGCCTAATTTAAATTAAAATTTCTATTGAATTTCTTTACAGTATATTGCATTATTATTAAATAAAGATTCATAAAAATAATACGACCGAATTGAAATTCGGTACGTGTGAGGGAAAACTTGAAGGGTTAAGTTTTGAAACTTGGCTCATCGCTTTATCAAATTGGGTATATAGGGGGTTTTACACCCACAAATTTGGTTTTATTTATTTTTACATATACGATTGTATTATGAATGCCTTAAAGCCACTAATGAGATGTAAGATCTAACTTACATCTCACGAGTGGCTTTAGGGCATAATACAATCGTTGCATACACTATTTTATCTACGAACAACAATATTCAGACTTTGGTGCTCTGCCAAATTGGACAATTCATAAAAATACGTTAATATTTTCCGTAAATGAACTCATATTATTTTCAATTTTCCACCTTCAAAACTGGTTATATGTTTTTTCATATGCAGGTTTAGATTTTGCAGGTAGTTTGTTGTTAATTACAACATTAGCTTTTGGATTTATCTCTCCGGAGTTTAATTGAACTCCTCACTGCTTGAATAACTCATTTCGTGAATGGTTCAAAACTCACAATTGAGGTTAGCCACTACAACTTACTATCTTTGTGGATAAATCAGCTGACTTTGAATTACATTTTATCCATAATAAAAATGGTGGAAAAATCTGTATCGTTATAAACTCATAGAGCAATGGTTTTCAATTTCCGTGTAATAACGAGACTCTTAAAGATGTTACTTTCAGTATCTTTATTGGTACTTTTTGCAATGGTCGTAGATGAAAATATAAACAGTTTAGTTATTTGAACCATTTATGTCAATAATTCCTGAGACATATAGGGTAGGTTAGAAGTATAAATATTCGTACTTTCAGAACTGGCAAATTGGGTTGAGCAAAATCATGAAAACATAAAGTTTTGGTATATATTGTTTATACCTGCCCCGGGGGATCGGGGAATTTTGAAGCGTCGTCGAGCGATGCCCCTCGATTCAGTTAAAAAAAAGTTTTTTCTAAAACGTTTTTTATAAAAAACTAACGAGGTTATAGGTCTTTATATAAACTAAGTATTAAAAGGTAACATTTTCAAAATCTCATAGGATTTTCCACTTAAATAACACATTTTTAAAACACGTCTGAATGGTTTAGACTTGTTATAATTAACTAGTTATGGACATTCGTTAAGGATACTCCGTCTTCTGTGACGGAAAATATATGAAGTGACAACCAAAAATTTCCCTGGAAATAGCTTACTGATTTGTGTAGTTTTAATTGATTTCACCTCTTTTATACTTTCAGATTCACAAAAGAAATTCTCGAATACTCAGAACAATTTATTAACTATTTGTAATCCAAAAAATAAAACTACTCTACACAATTCAACTGAAATTTTATTTAACGAAAGATCAAACAGTTTAGTTTAAATCATATATTGAATTCTTCATATGAAACAATATAATACTATAAATGTAGAATATCGGCTTAGTAATGCAATTTTTGCAAATTGCATCGCACATGTATGTTTCACGAGTTAAGAGACAATTTAGTTATACCGAATAATCAAGCGTTTTATACTCTTTGTTGAGAGACCGGTTGGTATCGTTGGTCAATTGGTATCATAAACTGATTGGCAGAGTCAAAACATTACACAGGATATATTGCTCTAAAATGAAACGGTCGGTGAGATAGTCAACTTTTCATGTTTCAATTAAGTGTTATAAAATATAAATACATCATAACCTGATCCCACAATCTTAAATGAATAAAAAAATATATATATTGACAATAAGCAATATAGTCAAATGTTCAAACGTAATTTTTATTCACATACTAGCAGTAAGCCCGTCCTTTGTACGGGTTGTAGGATTCAGTTTAAAGAAAAAAGATTATCATACCAAAATGTAAACCTGAAATCCTAAACAAATCAGTTCAAAGAAAATAAATCACTACCCAGCTTTATTGTTTAGAATTATTTGACAATTTAACCATTATTATAATTAGCTATACGATAAAATAAATTTTTTATATAGTATGTTTTCGAAATCAGTTTAAAATCATGACAAATATAAACTGACTAATATTGATTTGACAGTCGTTTGTTTTTCTTTCTATTAAATCTTTAAACTACAAAGACAGCTGATTATTACCAGTAGGTGGTTCATTGATGAGCAAAATGGGACTATTTCTCGTGAAAAGTGGGTTTTTAAATGCTTGTGATTTGCTTTTTAAGGGGCGGGGAACAATTTCAAGCTTTGAAAACCCTTCTCTGGAATGTTGAGAATGCATGAAATAAGTTTCAGTGTCAGTTTTCCCGTTTTTTTCGGAGATGACGGCGTAAAATGCCTCCTGGAGTCTCACAGACAAACAGACAAATTGAGATTATACTTTGTATCGGCTTCCCTAACGCACGAAATGTAAAAATAACTAAAAAATGAATAACTCTGAGCAATGTACAGACAAAACTCTAATTTTATTTGTTTAGAATAATAACCTAAAAGTAAAATTATGAAACAAAAGCATTATTGAATTTAATGTGAGTTTTATACAACTTATTTGATGTCGTTAGCTAGGTTGTAGTAGATGGAATGTTGAGAATTGCTCTGAAAGTACGAGGTTCAGCAAAGGATTGTCTCTCAAGCAAGTTTTGACGTTGTCAAAGGACCTATCCCTCTGCCTTCACACCGCCGAAGAGGCCAGACAACACGGAAAACTTTGAAAAATATCATGCCCTTAGAGTTTTAATTCAAAACTTATTTTTGTACAATGGCTTGGATTTTAAATCCTGTTCTAAATGTATTGGGAAGCACTTGATGAAAATACACGAAAAGGAAAAGAAGGTTTTGAATTGGGTTTATGATTCTGAATAGATTAAGTCGTAGACGTCTTACTTTGTACACCTTTAACAAAATAATAAAAAAGTCAAACGTCATAAAAGTACTCTAAGAAAAGTTTATATTTTCTTGCCTGTGGGTAATAGGTTAGATCATAGATATGTCTAAAGGAAATTTTAATCAAATCTAATCCACAGGTAAATCCAATCAAATATTTACATTTCCATGTCTGTACATCTTTCAGTGTTTAAAATTCGTGAAAAAATATTTCAATTTCTTCAATAGTAAAAGTTCCACTCATTCCAATAACTTAAAAAATAGAGTTAATATCATTTCCACGACATATAAAAACATTTTTCGAAAAATACCTGAATTGTTCTGGCATGAAAGTATTCAACGCTCTGCCTTTGAGCATAAGAAGGGAGAACTGTGTCAGGGCGTTTGAGAGGAAAGTATAACGTTATCTTCTTGAGGGTGTCTTCTATGATGTTCTGAAGTAATATCAGGCAAATGCTGATGTATACTCAATGTAAATAGATGTAATAACATTGCTTCTTTATCTTTAAAGACGTATGAGATATCTTGACACTATTTAATGTAAAACTATCTATGAAAAAAGAAGTTTGAGTTTGTTTGAGTAAATGCTCCTTTTACACATTCTATGCATGATGTAAGCCATTGATCCTGAATAAAACCCTTTGGAAAAAATTAATTCATCTGAACAGCTGTTCCTGGGTTCTCGATCGAGCGGTGATTGTCGAATTTTAAAACTTTCGCTGAATCCGTAACCAAACCATGGACGATCAGCTTGAATACACTACTAGGATGACATTATATTCTTTCATGGGCTTTCAAATAACTTCTACTATCTATATAAATAAAATTAGAGTTTTGTCTGTCATAGTTATACAATTTTTAGTTATTTTTACGTTTCGTGCGTTAGAGAAGCCAAAACATGTCTTATCTCAATTTTTGTCTGTGACGCTCCAGGAGGCATTTTACGCCGTATTCTCCGAAATAAACGGTAGAACTGATAACAATGAAACTTATTTCATACATTCGCTACATTCCAGAGGAGGTTTTTAAAGGCTTTAAACTGTCCGCCTACCCTTGAAAAGTAAATAACGAGCATTTATAAACACGCTTTTTACGCGATATTGGTCGCATTTTGCTTCAGTTTTAAATGAATTACCTACTGGCAATAATCAGCTGTCTTTGTAGTTTAAAGATTTTATAGAAAGAAACACAAACAGCTGACAAATTAAAATCAATATTAGTTAGTTTATATTGATCATTGATTTAAACCCATTTCGAAATCATACTATAGTAAAAAGTTATTTTAACGTATAAATAATAATAGTAATGGTATAATGTTCTAATCTATTGAATTATTGTAAAGTAATGCTAAATAATAAAGCTGGGTATCCATTTATTTTCTATGTTTTGATTTTTTTAGGTTTTTAGATTTACATTTTGGTATGATGATCTCTCTGCACTAAACTGAATCCCATACAAAGGATGGATGGGCTTACTGCTAGTCATAAATACAATCATGATCTTTAACGATAATAAAATACTATATATATATATATATATATATATATATATATATATATATATATATATATATATAGATAATAATATATTTTGCTAACTAATCATATAATACTTTATAGTGACGAACAACTTATTATAATCAAGTAGTGATATAATTTTTTTTAAATACAAGTATATAAAAATTTCTTTTTTTACTATCCATGGTTTACTCTCTAGAATAATTAAAGGTCAGAATCACTCTCATTTGCTCATTGGCTTGTTTTCAAATATTTTTAAAACAATTAAAAATAACAAATGAATAAAAAAGAGGAATAAATACTCAGCTAGATTATTTAGTATTATTTTTATGATATTAAATAAAATATGTATCATTAGTATAATTTGGTTTACGATTTAAAATGGATAAAATTTGAACATAGTACAATTTTAAAATATGTTTATAAACAATGAACAATGTAAACATAAATAATTTTGATTTTTCTTTCGACAGCTGGTTATTTATTTTTGAAAATCACTTTCATAGGTTACACTAGCAGTAAGTCGTCCTAAGTATGGGTTGGTGCTTAAGTATTAAAAAGCAATTTACTTATTTATTATAATTAAATTAACTAATTATAATAGATTAAATTAGATTACCTTTTGAAATGGCGACCTACTCAGGTAAGTTTTATAGGCCAAGTATGAATGAGAAATGAGTGTAATATGATTGTGGCACGATCTTGTAGTTTTGTTACTGACTAAGGTTGACATGTTCCTTATACAGGGCTGTTAATTAATAGCCAATGACATCTAAGGGACCAGAAAATAACATGGAATTCAAACCACGTTTGCCTCTAAATGACGAACTGGTCTAATCTATGATTGGTGTATGAGGATGAACGTAGTATTGAATAGTGCGAACGTTAATCCACACGAGAGAATATCACATCCACCGACCATCGCTCATATCTATTCATAATTCGTGACCTCCAAGTATCTTAATTGCAAGATTACCGTTTCAGTCTTGTGGATATCGTCCAAAACTGGGATTTTCCGAGGCCGTTACTTCATTTTAATATGTCATTTGTCAGTTCAAAGTAAAAAATAAAACCTAAATGTAAAGAATGTTGAAAAAAAGTGTCATCATATTGAGTGCCTCCGTTTAACAGAGAAGCCTGGCAAGATAAACGAAAATCGAATTAAGACCCATTTCCGGTTTTCTGGGGCATTAAACGTAACATAACCTAAAAATGTAATGATTCCCAGCAACTGACAGACAAAACTCTCATTCCGTTTATATAGATAACGTGAAAAATTGTAAGTAAAGCAACGTTTTTTACAGTGAAACTTCATACAGCTGATCGTCATTCCTGAGTGACGTCATACATTGGATCACCACGCCTCAGCTCCCCTTCATCAGGTTGGTTACCACAAGCCAGTGACGTCATCAACCGACATGCATTCACTGCTACTATAGGTTAGTACGGATTAATTCATAAAACTTCTAGTTTATTTATTAGGTTCCGTAACTGTTAAATATTTTTAACTTATTTGCTTGTTTCCCAGTAGTGGTGCAAGTCTGATATACAGAATAATTTGATTACACTAGGAAGATCTCCGAAAAAATGGAGACGGGATTCAAAAATCACTTCCGCTGCACTTTTTGTTGCGTTACACTACAATGCTAACACCCCCCCCCCAGAGCTAAGATATATCCATGTCAAATCTATTCTTCCGTGGTTGCTTGGATGGAATTGCTGGTGTTCTTAGATAACTCTAATAGCTAATGTCTCCGTGTTTGAAAGTATTTAAAAATATGATGGTTCACTAGAAACATTTTATTTGTACTTTGTTTGATAACCTACAATTAAAAAAGTAAGCAACAGAAATAGTTAGAAATATTTTTCTAAAATGAAAATGAAAACACCAAAAAACATTGACTATATTTTCGTACAAACAGATATTTTAAAAGCTATAAGAAACTGATTCATAAAATAAACTTACGTTAAACACAAGAATAACGTAAACTGTGCGAAGCGAATGAAAACAATGTTCCATCACACACACACTCACAAATTTTTTAGGGATAATAAACAGAATTAAAAAACTGACATTATAAGAAATACTTTCTTTTTATACTTTGTTTATTCGTTGACCTAAACGTTTCAAAATGTATTCCATAAATTAACAAGTGGCGTACAACAAAAAAGAGCCATTTGGATTCACTCCAGTAAAGTGGCTACTTAAGATGTTTAGTTTTTAATTCGGTGTGCTTCCACAAAACCTGAACTCGCGATCTGCCAGCTTTCGGTAAAAGGATAATGCTTCTCCCTTCAACTGACTAGCTTCTGAAAATTAGACACATCTAAAGCAATTTACTTATTTATTATAATTAAATTAACTAATTATAATAGATTAAATTAGATTACCTTTTGAAATGGCGACCTACTCAGGTAAGTTTTATAGGCCAAGTATGAATGAGAAATGAGTGTAATATGATTGTGGCACGATCTTGTAGTTTTGTTACTGACTAAGGTTGACATGTTCCTTATACAGGGCTGTTAATTAATAGCCAATGACATCTAAGGGACCAGAAAATAACATGGAATTCAAACCACGTTTGCCTCTAAATGACGAACTGGTCTAATCTATGATTGGTGTATGAGGATGAACGTAGTATTGAATAGTGCGAACGTTAATCCACACGAGAGAATATCACATCCACCGACCATCGCTCATATCTATTCATAATTCGTGACCTCCAAGTATCTTAATTGCAAGATTACCGTTTCAGTCTTGTGGATATCGTCCAAAACTGGGATTTTCCGAGGCCGTTACTTCATTTTAATATGTCATTTGTCAGTTCAAAGTAAAAAATAAAACCTAAATGTAAAGAATGTTGAAAAAAGTGTCATCATAGTGAGTGCCTCCGTTTAACAGAGAAGCCTGGCAAGATAAATGGAAATTGAATTAAGACCCATTTCCGGTTTTCTGGGGCATTAAACGTAACATAACCTAAAAATGTAATGATTCCCAGCAACTGACAGACAAAAGTCTCATTCCGTTTATATAGATAACGTGAAAAATTGTAAGTAAAGCAACGTTTTTTACAGTGAAACTTCATACAGCTGATCGTCATTCCTGAGTGACGTCATACATTGGATCACCACGCCTCAGCTCCCCTTCATCAGGTTGGTTACCACAAGCCAGTGACGTCATCAACCGACATGCATTCACTGCTACTATAGGTTAGTACGGATTAATTCATAAAACTTCTAGTTTATTTATTAGGTTCCGTAACTGTTAAATATTTTTAACTTATTTGCTTGTTTCCCAGTAGTGGTGCAAGTCTGATATACAGAATAATTTGATTACACTAGGAAGATCTCCGAAAAAATGGAGACGGGATTCAAAAATCACTTCCGCTGCACTTTTTGTTGCGTTACACTACAATGCTAACACCCCCCCAGAGCTAAGATATATCCATGTCAAATCTATTCTTCCGTGGTTGCTTGGATGGAATTGCTGGTGTTCTTAGATAACTCTAATAGCTAATGTCTCCGTGTTTGAAAGTATTTAAAAATATGATGGTTCACTAGAAACATTTTATTTGTACTTTGTTTGATAACCTACAATTAAAAAAGTAAGCAACAGAAATAGTTAGAAATATTTTTATAAAATGAAAATGAAAACACCAAAAAACATTGACTATATTTTCGTACAAAAAAAATTTTAAAAGCTATAAGAAACTGATTCATAAAATAAACTTACGTTAAACACAAGAATAACGTAAACTGTGCGAAGCGAATGAAAACAATGTTCCATCACACACACACTCACAAATTTTTTAGGGATAAACAGAATTAAAAAAAAACTGACATTATAAGAAATACTTTCTTTTTATACTTTGTTTATTCGTTGACCTAAACGTTTCAAAATGTATTCCATAAATTAACAAGTGGCGTACAACAAAAAGAGCCATTTGGATTCACTCCAGTAAAGTGGCTACTTAAGATGTTTAGTTTTTAATTCGGTGTGCTTCCACAAAACCTGAACTCGCGATCTGCCAGCTTTCGGTAAAAGGATAATGCTTCTCCCTTCAACTGACTAGCTTCTGAAAATTAGACACATCTAAAAGGATTTAAAGCTAAAATTTCACCATAGACATTCTTTTTCCTTTACTAATATTATTTTAATCACTTTGAAAAATTCTTTCAGTTTAATATACTTTAAGATTTAGTAAAATAATTATTACAAAACTTTAAATTAAATCAGCAAAACAATAAAATTTTCATTGAGATTTTACTTTACGCTAAACACAATAACACAATCGGTTCTTATAAACGACAAATACGATTGGTTAAATTATCATAAATTGCATATTAAACCTACAAAAAATCATTTAAATTTTTTAAATGATTCATATTATATACTTCAGTAGCCATGACCATTAAGAACGTTGTCACAATATTGTTAAAGCCTTTTGGATATCCGGAGTATACAGCTTCTCTTGCTTAACTCACTCCTTGTCTCTTTAAGGACTTTGTACTTGTATACGCACTCTGAGTTCCAGTATTGGTTGTTTCACTCTGGAAAGGATTGGTGTCTGCTTCATACTAACAGCTGAAAAGACTTAAAGTTTTCCTCCTCGGGTGACTCAAAATTTCTTCTATCTTCTTACTGACCCTCATAAACCCTTTATAAGCAAAGTGTTTACTGAGAAATGTCATGCATCCGACCAGAGTTGCATCCAGAGAGATATTAAAAACATTCGATCACCACATGGCAGTTTCCATTCACCATCGGTTCATCCTTTCAATTAAAATGCCTATCGACCTTTCCATTTAACATATTTTACCACACAAACAAAATAAAATAATATTTTAATGCAATAATTTACACCAATGAGTTCACGGTGGTTAATACACGCCAGTTTCATTTATTCAAAGCGTTAAAAATCTAGATAAAAATTATTTTTGAAATAACACAAAAATTATTTTAAATCCATATTTCCTGGAACTAATAGTTTGTGGACAACCAACAAGCACAGTATTAGCAGGAGTAGTTTCCTTGGTCCTGCAGGAGGAGCGGAGAGTTGTAACACTGCAATGTGAGGACGATCGATGAGGCGGAGCCCCACCCTGACCCCCCACCCACCCCGCCCGGGGGGGAGGCGACACATAGTTTATCTGTTTATTATTCCCTTACAGCCTTCGGAGCCCCGAATGGGCTCGGTCGGATCGGGGTGCCAAGGTACATTATTGTGTCGGCTGCCCTGATGTCTCCCTCACTCCTCTGACAAATCTTTATTCCTAGTGAATTTTCGGTTGCTTTTTGTAACTCAGCTAATGAATGTACAAGATGTATGGTTTGGTCTGATGCAGTTTTTTGGCACACATTTTTAGTTATTGTAACAGTTTCTTAACACTATAAATGGTTTTCTGACTGTTTTATTGCATTTCAGAGCGTTCCCTTGCAACAGTGTTCCCTTGCACCTTTGTTCCCTCATTATCTCATGGTCTGGAACTTAAATACCCAGTCTGAATCTCAGTTTGTTAGCTCACTCTGAGATGGATTGGTGTCTGCTTCGTACTTGTCAGGTTACTTGACACCTCGGACCTTAGAGCTAAACGAGAGTGGTTGGAGTTGTTGCATTTTCCTTCCCAGGTGTCTCAAAATGTTCTCTCTTACCTACTGATCCTCATAAATACTTTATTCCGATAGTTGTACGAAAGACCAAGTACAGTCATTGTTCCTGGCCAGCTTTGCTATAGCTCCCTATTCCTAGTTAGGTTGTTAGTTACTAAAAATAAAAGTGTTAGTGTAAAATGGTTGTGGCGCCTTGATGGCTCCTTAGAGAGAACTGTAAAAGCCCAACAGTCAATGGCATACAGTTTAATGTGCAGTCTTCTGAGCTACGAACAGGTCTAATTATGAGGATGGTCTTTGTGGATTAACGTAGTATTCAGTAGTGCGGACGTTAATCAACAAAAGAGAACATCACACACCCACCAACCATCGCTCACAACTATCCACAATTCGTATCCATGTAGCTGGATTACAGAACACGCAACGGCCCCAGCCTATTATGACAATGACAGTTTTATATTAGTGAACTACCAATTAGATTGGTGAAGAGTAACGGCCTGGAACTGTAAGTTAAATGCGGTTAAAATACAGCAGTGGACGACTCGTGTCAGATCATGAACAGTCAGCGCAGAATAACCTGTGTAAACAACGCTGGTACAATAGTCGAGCAATATATCTCAAGCTAAGATTGTAGATTTTGTCAAAAACGTATTCCTATTATTCGAAACATTTTTGACACATAATTGAGCCTCTAGAAGAAAGGGACTGGGAAGGGACATTTTTGACTGAGGGTGGCGACGTCCTGTAATCCAGCTACTTGGAGGTCACGAATTGTGGATAGTTGTGAGAGATGGTCGGCGGATGTGGTGTTCTCTTGTGTGGATTACCGTCCACACTATTGAATTCTACGTTAATCCGCAAAGCCTATCCTCATAATTTGACCAATTTGTAATTCAGAGGCCGTGGTTCGGATTCCACGTTAAACTGTAAGTCCATTAGTTGCCATCGGCTGTTGGGATATTAATTAACAGTCCTGTCTAAGGAACATGTCAGCCTTAGTCAGTAACAAGACTACAAGATCGCGCCACTATCATCCTACACTCAATCCTCATTCATACTTGGCTTAAAATACCTACATTGTAGTATGGTTGCCATTTTAATGATCTAATCTAATCTAATCTAGAATTCGAACTATGTCCATTCAATTCAAAACCTTACGTCTAAAACTCGAATTCACCTCTACAAATCAAAGTTGGTTCCCAGAAGCGTCTGAAATCCTAAGTAATTTTTAAAAACAAGCCAGCCAAAACATCAGCCACTCTGAGCGTATATTTCTGCAATTCCTTCAGGTTGATATCGTCAGTGGCGTTGTTTTCTATGTTTCGTTACAGAAATAATAATATAAATATCTATTGATACTGTTATTGTATTGTAAACAGTTCAAATTTTGGTGTGCTACCGTATTTATTTTCCTCTACTGAATTTTTGACATGGATATGTCTTAGCTCTGGGGAGGTGTTGGTGGTTTTTAAGAAGGAAAATATATAACAGGTTTCCATAGAAACTACCGGAGCTATTTATTGCATTTTTAAAATAATAAGAACAGCTGTTTATATGAACTGAAAATATTTCCTTTAGACATATCCATGATCTAACCTATTCCCCACAGGGAAGTAAATACAAACATTTTTAGACTCAGTTCAAAGAAGTACAAGCATGATTAGAATTTGACTCTCTCTAACCTCTACAACTGAATAATCTAACAGTAATCTAATATAATTTCTTTTTAATTGGTAAGGCATTCAGACGAGATGACGTTTTTAAGACGGATGAGTAAAGCGAAAGAATTACATCCGACGTTAAGGTAACACGAACAAAGGAGAAATTCCCAATAGCTTACTCCAGGGAATCCTGAAGCGTCCTTTAAAACTTACCAAACTCCAAATACCGTATTATTAGTATTGCAAAGGAAAGTTTACTGAGAACTTAAATACGTTTTAGGGTTTACGACATTGGGAATGTGTGCGCTCGTGCAAAATGAAAATAAAAGGTATCAGTGGACAGACACATACTTTCTCCCTTAAGTCAATTTAAAAACGATAATCTTTAATAAAAATATCACATTCTTTAAAGTTTATTTAAATATCATTCAATAGTTTATTGTTTCAAAAATAATCATCCAATTTCTGAAAATAAAAACAAGAGATACAAAGATAATTAAATGTTCGAATTGTATGAGGGAACCCCCCCTTGGTAATAGCAAGCTTTTTGAGTTGGTTTTGTTGGCTGATGTGACCTGACCCTGTATACCAAGTTTCATGGAAAACGGTTGGAAAATAAGAAAGAAATGGAATTTTTAATATTTTCCATTAGAATAACATCGGGTACTCTCTGCGTACTGCGTTTACCATGGACAGTAAATTTAACGTTTCTCTGGAACCGTTAGTCATAGACAAATAACTAAAAATACTATTTTTTTAGTTTTTTTGAGCTGGTAACTAACAAGCTCAAAAATCCCTATACAGTAATAACTACTAAATTTTAATCAAAATTGTTAAAACAGTTTAAGAGACATTTTTCACGTTTCAAGAGGGTTAAAGGAGAACTACCCAAAAAATTTGAAATTAAAAAAATTTTTAAAAACCTGGAGATTCGGTGAATACATACATGAAAGCATGAACAATTTTATCTAAATCGGACCAACGGTTTAGGATGTTGCTCTGTACACATCTTGATACACATACGGACAGACTGACATCCCCTCGAAACCCACTCTTTTGGACTCTGGTGACCCCAAAACGGATATATCCACTCTTTACTCAAATTTGAAAATCCTTACGAAAATAATAGTTTCTCCATAATATCGTTAAAGTGGGAGAGATTAATACCTCAAAACAAATATTAAAAATGTTTTGTTGAATAGGCACACCGCAAAGGCCCTTTGCGGAATTAAATCAGTAAGGTATCTTAGCTGTGTAAGTCACATAGGCTAGCCAGAGGTGACCTCTCATGATCTCATGATCTGACACTCCCAAGCCACTGGTTCCGATGTGGCAGCCTTTGACTTACCGGTACTGTGCCAGTGCATTCATCACTTCTGAGCTTCCGTGCTGGATGGTTTTACAGTAACGAATAAGTTAACAGTGACGGGTAATAAATTGTTTACTTTGTAATATACAGTAGAACCTCGCTAATTTAAACCTCGATAATTCTAAAATTCGTATATATTTGTTGATCCCTTACTAAGAAAACCTCTAGCATTCGAAAAAATATTCTGATAATTCGAAGCATTTTTGACATATAATTTAGACTCTAGGGTTCAATTTTGTTTTTAATTGAGCCACTAGGCTTCGAAGTCGGTTCCCAGAAGTCACTAAGTAATTTTTAAAAACAAGCCAGCCGAAACATCAGCCAGTACAAATACGTTTCCTCAATGCCTCCAGGTTCATATCGTCAGTGGCGTTGTTTTCTGTGTTTCGTTACAGTAATAATAATATAAATTTTCAGTTATTGATACTTATATTGTAAACATTTTGAATTACTTTCCTCTACTGGATTTCTTAGACCTCTACATTTGCCTTTCCCTTAAACTTCGAACTAGAGACTTTGGACTGTATATTGATATATTACAAATTAAATTACGTAATTAATTTATAAAAGATACATTTTCTGATACGAATGCTTAACATTCAATAAAAAACTCTATGTATAAAAGATTTAATCAAGAAAAAATCATTTATTCTCTCAGAAAGTTAACCCCAAGGTGTCGAGAGTATATGATTTCAGGGAATATCTTATAGTAAATACAGCCGTTACCGTAGTTATGATAAGACCTAGACCCGGTCCAAGTTTTTTTTTGTTCTGAGGTCGCCAAAATTTCAATAAAACAGTTCGTTCAAGGCCGTATGTTTAAATAAATATATTTATCTATTTAAACATGAAGTAGGCCTATATAGTATATTTTGTGTAAATCACAAATGGTTACGTTAGGTTTCTGGACCGTAAAATGGTCTAAAGGTCGAAAAAGGTTGGTATAAAATAAATTATAAAAAAGGGAACTGAGTTAAAAATGTTTTATATTATATATATTTATAAACCAATGGCTCACGTAAAAAAAATTTTGTATTTACTTCCCTGTGGGAAATAGGTTAGATCATGGATATGTCTAAAGGGAATGTTTTCATTTCATCTAAACAGCTGTTCTTATTCTTTTATATTTAAAATTCAATACAATAGTTCTGGTGGTTCCATATTGGGTGCTATTTTATTTCAGCCGTAATACATTTCTCATAACGCGCAAGTAAATGTGCTGCCAATTAAATAGACCGGTCTGTAGTAAAGTACTAACCTTGTAATGCGAAAGTTACCAGTTCAAATCTTGACCCAGACGGTATTTGTATTTGGTCTAATAATCCCTAACAGACCCTAAAGAAAAGGTAGGTGATTGTGAATCCTAAAAAATTGGCGTTAGTTAATAAAAAGACCAGGGATTGAACTGTACCTTACCTCACCTATGTGGCGACTCAGACATCAGTAGCTTTTTGGCCTCAACAACTCAAGTCTCCATCTTTCTTTGCCCTCCAATCCTTCCGTCTCTACCTTCAGCTTTCCTACGCGTCCTCGCACCTGGTACTGTCATCTTAGGTTGTCCTAGAGGCCAATTTCCTGATGAAAGATTTTCTGGTACCGTTCTCAGCGTTTAATATCCATCTCGTCTTTTTACATGACCAGACCATTCCAGTCTCCTACTTTTTATTTGGGCTAATATGTTTGTATCTGTATACAATTTTCAAATTTCTTTGTTTGGTCTGCTCCTTCACACACCGTTCCCATTAATGGAGCCGTAGATGGTTCTTATTTTATTTATTTTGAATTTTTTTCTTTATTTAGTTCTACCGGTTGTATTATAGTTTTGATTTAGGGCCTAGTTTTCCTTGACAGTAGATACTTAGATTATTGAAATGGCAACCTACCCAGGTAGTTTTAAGCCAAGTATGAATGAGAAATGAGTGTAGGATGATTGTGGCGCGATCTTGTAGTCCTGTTACTGACTAAGGCTGACATATTCCTTAGACAGTACTGTTAATTAATAGCCCAACAGCCGATGGCAGCTAAGGGACCTACAGTTTAACGTGGAATCCGAACCACGGCCTCTAAATTACGAACTGGTCTAATTATGAGGGTGGTATTTCTGGATTAACGTAGTATTCAATAGTGCGGATGTTAATCCACACAAGAGAACACTACATCCACTGACCATCGCTCATAACTATCCACAATTCGTGACCTACAAGTAACTGGATTACAGGATGACGCCATCATCCCAGTACTCTAGCTTTCAGGGTTTGGACTGCACTGTACAAAATGTTAATGTAATAGACGTTGAAAATACACTCAATTATATGAATGAAAGGCATTAAGTTACTTACGACGTTAATGAGCTGAACGAAGGCTAGGCCGAACCTTACGTCCACCTTCTGTGTCATGTTCTGTACTGGCCGGATCAGCTTGTTGTAGCCTCTGAACAGGTCTCGCACTAGGCGCTCCTCGTCTTCTGAGCACAACCCTGGAAACACAAAAGGCTGTGTACTTCACGTCATGGGTCCTGCATACATATACTTAGTTTTTGATAAGTCTTCAACTGGTTTAATAGTACCTTTACCATTATACATAAAATAGTATAAATTGGTACATCAATGAGACCTATAAAAGTAAACTTTTTTTCATAAAAAACAGTAATTTTAATGACGTAGAGTAAGTTGAAAATCTGAAAAGAAGCATAGGATGATATGGAATAAAATGAAAGGCTAGTAGAAGAAATTATTACAAACACAACATCAAACCGTGAAAATAAAATTGTGGGGGTTTGAAAATTGGAAGTTAAGAACTTAAAACCACCACCATTTAGTTTTGGGTCAACCTTTGGAGATACACCAAATTTTATTTACGTTCCTTGTTACGAATTTCCTGTTGGGGTTAATCTTTAAGGAATTCTTAGGTATTAGTAGAGAATGAATTGTAGGACGAAAGGGTGGTGGTTTGAAATGTCTTAACCTTATGGGCTGTCCACCTAAGTGACATAAAATAAAGAAAAGTTACGTAGCTACGTAGAATAGGAATTTCACCCGAGTGTATTAGAGAAAAATGGCCATGCAAAATGTGTGTGTACACAAACACACAGAATTACTTGGAAATCACCATTAGCGAATTTCCTATGGAAAAGTGAGCTATTCTCATGACGAGCATGGTGACAGTTAAGCCCGAGACCATGATAGAAGTTCATAACTCAACCCCCTGAACAGGTTTTGGGGTGGGGGGGTCATTCGAAATTATATATATTTGAATCGTGACTCTAGATCAATTGGTTACTGAGATATTTAAAATGATAAAAACAGTAAATTGTCTAATGTTAATCATATGGAGAATAGATAAAAATCATTAACTCAATTATTTACTTAAATATTCTTGCAAAATTTTGTATGCAAGTTCTTCTAGCTAAGTTTTATCAATATAGCCATGAAGATTCCAAATTTAATGTTTTTCATGTCAGCAATGGCAGCAAACCTGCGTATACATTGCAATTCTTAGGGAGAGTAGATAAATTATTATAACTCGCAGTTAGTATGGTTTTACTTAGTAAGCAGCCTTAATGTAAACTCACCATGTAAAGCACCCCTTATTCAGCAAACCTGCATACTCATTACTATTCAATTACTATGATGTTCTATGAAATTCGCTCTAATCACGCGAGCGTGCTAGGTGCGATCTCGTTTTTGATTCAGGGCTCCCCAAAACGAATATATAGACTGAAAATTCGAATTTGAAAATCTTAATGAAAAAAAATTTTCCAATGCAATTTGAGATAACAAGGTGGAAAGTGGATGGTGGAGGGTGAATCAGAACGTCCGAACATTGGATAGCGGTCGTGCCTATTAGAGACCCCAGTTATGTGAAAGAGACACCCCACGTGCCGTACCTCGTCACTATCAGCCACTATCGGTTATCGGCTCATATCGCTCCACATATCGATTGATTTCGATATGCAACCTTAGGTACATAGCGAGTATTGTGTTTATCTCATACCCCAGCCTAATTCCCTCATCAGTCACTATAGGTTATCGGCTCATATCGCTCCAGATATCGATTGATTTCGATATGCAACCTTAGGTACATAGCGAGTATTGTGTTTATCTCATACCCCAGCCTAATTCCCTCATCAGTCACTATAGGTTATCGGCTCATATCGCTCCACATATCGATTGATTTCGATATGCAACCTTAGGTACATAGCGAGTATTGTGTTTATCTCATACCCCAGCCTAATTCCCTCATCAGTCACTATAGGTTATCGGCTCATATCGCTCCAGATATCGATTGATTTCGATATGCAAACTTAGGTACATAGCATGTATTGTGTTTATCTCATACCCTAGCTTAATTCCCGTATCAGTCACTATAAGTTATCGGCTCATATCGCTCCAGATATCGATTGATTTCGATATGAAACCTTAGGTACATAGCGAGTATTGTGTTTATCTCATACCCCAGCTTAATTCCCGCATCAGTCACTATAAGTTATCGGCTCATATCGCTACAGATATCGATTGATTCCGATACACAAGCATTGGTACATACCTAGTGCTATGTTTATCCTTTATCCCATTCCATTTTGCTCGAAGAACCACGTGGCTGTGTGGGACACGACATTAATAATTGTTATAATTTAATATGCTATTACTTTTTTATCATTATTTTATATTTTAACGTCTGTAATACACGATTTCAATCTGTCACTCATAGAGATACAACATTATAAACATATAATGTTGAAACTAGATAATCTAACAATCTAACAGTAAAATATAATTGCTTTTTATTTACAATTTTATAATTAAAAGTACGAAAAATTATTTACAAAAATAAATTAAGAACTCTGTAAATTTTAAACTGCCTTAAACCTTTTTGCTGTTGAAGGGCGTACACAGTTTCAGGTTGGCGTAATTTTTTTAGATACGTGGGTTGTTTAACTTGGTGCAAAATAACTTTACGCCGATTCGAAATTACAGTAATTATTTTTTTAAAAATTCTAATGCAAGAAACGTGAGTGTCATTCAAACATGACCGGTGTGCACAAAGCTTCTTTTAAACAATATACGTGGACAAATCACTCTAGGAATTTACAATTTGGAAACATTTGCATACAACTTCGACTAAAATAACGGTAAAAGAATAACACCAGTGTATTTTTTAAGCATTAATTTTACGTGTGAAGTCTGGCGTATAAGTTTAAGAAGAACACTCATAGTAATAAGAATGAGAACAAGAATATTTTTAAAAGAATGAAAATATTATTAGTAATAAAGTCTGATATTTCTGGTGGCTTTACAATAATGTTAAGTTTGGGTGTGAACATTATCTAATATTGCCATCAGTAGGCCAACAAAGCTTTCGATTATTTAAGGCATAATTGAGACGTTTATTTTAATTAAATGTAGGCCTATGAAAACCCAAATCAATATATTGTTCCATTTGAAAAATCCTGTTATAGATTAAATGAGATCACGAGGACCAAAAAAAGAGTAGAAAGCCACTCTATACAAAAACTTGTATTTATTTCCCAGTAAGAAATAGCTGAGGTCATGGAGACATGTATGTCTGATGATTATTTTAGATCATATTTGCAACTGTTATCATAACCATATGACGTCACTTCTGTTGCATTTTTCATGTCTCAAAAATTACTTATACCACATAGCTAAGTCATATATATGTAGAAATGTAATGTTAACAAATAAAATAACAGTAATAAAGCATTATAACTTTAATAATATTAAAGTAATAATACTACCGACACACCGGACGGTGTCGGAGCCGGCTGCACTGGTGGTAGCTGGTGTTGTCCCGATCGACCTGTTGGCCCAGGAAAGGAGAAGTGTTTATATCACCAAGTCCAAACTTGGCGCCAGGGAAGCAACACGGGTAGCCAGGGAAGTCTCCATGCCTTCAGCGGCAAGAGAGGTGGCGAAATGAGTCTAGAGCGGCTTGGACGCGGAGACTCATTCCGGACCTGTCTGTGTGGGTTGATCGTGGGTTTGGGGAAGTAAATTTCCTCATCACGCAGTTCCTCACCGGACATGGGTTGTTCCGAGCCTATCTTCACAAGATGACCAAAGTGGATAGTCCGGCTTGTATTTACGGAGACGGTGTCCACGATGACGCGTTTCACACGTTCTTCCAGTGTGACCGGTGGGCAGTTCTAAGGAGGCAGCTTCTGCTCGAGATCGGAGAATTTTCGCTGGAGACTGCAGTAGAAAAAATGGTGACATCTCTTGAGAACAGGACTCTCATCACGTTCTTCGTAGAGAAAGTTCTCAAGGGAAAGAAACTTGAAGATCCGTAACATCCTGGATCTTCCCTCAGAAGGCTAAATTGGAGTTGAAGTGCATTGAGCTTTAAATACGAGGCTCCACTTTGAGGTTCATGCCTTAATAGGTTATTCCGAAGTAGTCAACAGCCTGAGGCGGGGGGCTTTAGTTGGGTGCAAGTCCCACACACCGGGGAGTGCACCGTTCTCCTCCCTGATGGTGCATGAGTGCATTTCTCCTCGAGAAAAAAGTAATAATACTAAATAAAAGGTTAATTTTAATAGTAGGCTTCGATTCTTATTTTTCTTATTGTAAAGAAACCGATGATTGGTATTAGCACTTTGTGTTCAATTATCACGCCAAGTCTCCATGCCTTCAGCGGCAAGAGAGGTGGCGAAATGAGTCTAGAGCGGCTTGGACGCGGAGACTCATTCCGGACCTGTCTGTGTGGGTTGATCGTGGGTTTGGGGAAGTAAATTTCCTCATCACGCAGTTCCTCACCGGACATGGGTTGTTCCGAGCCTATCTTCACAAGATGACCAAAGTGGATAGTCCGGCTTGTATTTACGGGGACGGTGTCCACGATGACGCGTTTCACACGTTCTTCCAGTGTGACCGGTGGGCAGTTCTAAGGAGGCAGCTTCTGCTCGAGATCGGAGAATTTTCGCTGGAGACTGCAGTAGAAAAAATGGTGACATCTCTTGAGAACAGGACTCTCATCACGTCCTTCGTAGAGAAAGTTCTCAAGGGAAAGAAACTTGAAGATCCGTAACATCCTGGATCTTCCTTCAGAAGGCTAAATTGGAGTTGAAGTGCATTGAGCTTTAAATACGAGGCTCCACTTTGAGGTTCATGCCTTAATAGGTTATTCCGAAGTAGTCAACAGCCTGAGGCGGGGGGCTTTAGTTGGGTGCAAGTCCCACACACCGGGGAGTGCACCGTTCTCCTCCCTGATGGTGCATGAGTGCATTTCTCCTCGAGAAAAAAGTAATAATACTAAATAAAAGGTTAATTTTAATAGTAGGCTTCGATTCTTATTTTTCTTATTGTAAAGAAACCGATGATTGGTATTAGCACTTTGTGTTCAATTATCACGCCTAAAATGTCAACAAAACTTGTTTTGGGGTCAGATTAGTGAACAGATTATACCCTTATTGCCTTATCCACAATTTTGTTATATTTGTGAACCAACTTCATGAGTTATCAACCTAATTATTTTAAAATACCCCCGTCGCAGCAGACCTGCCTACTGAGCGAATTTCCAAATCAATAATATGACAATAATAGTACAAGTATGTGACAAGATTGATGAATCATCTGATAAATTAGAGTATTTGCCTATTCTCCGTAACATTAACATGGGAAAGAGTATGCAGGTTTGCTGCTTTGAGGAACAGTAAAAGTAGGCATTTTTACCATAAACTATTTTATTCTGACCATATACCAAGTTTTATCAATATCCGGACATAAATAAAGGAGTTTGTCTATTCTCCATAAGATTAACACGGGAAAGAGTATGCAGGTTTGCTGCTGTGAGAAACACATGTACTATGTTTTTTTTAGCATAAACGTATGGATTCCAACCACATGAAGCTAAATACAAAGTTTCTTTCAAAAACGCAAAAAACCCATATTTGGGGTACAAAACCCCCCGAAAATAACTGTTCCGATTGACCGATATGTCTGGTTTACGAACTCGTCCGAGCAAATGTAGGAATACACGTTTCTACTAAATTTGGTCTCGATCGGACCATTTTTACGAAAGTTATCGTGTACACACACAAACACACATATATATGTATATATTTTTTTAACGACTATTGCTTTTGGTCTCTGGGCACCTAAATACAAAAAATAACATGATCACGGGCTTAAGTCTTGCCATAAGACCTACGGTAATAGCTTATTCCCTATGTGAAATTCGCTAATATCGTAATTTTTAAATGACCATAAATTAATTTTAACCTAATCCAAATCTACTTGCAATAATTGTTCTTAACATAATCATAAAAAATCACAAAATGTTGTATGAAATGTTTGCTTAAATACGTACGAAACACAGCGTCAAATACTGACACTGTTAAAGTATCGTAATCACAAACCAATTAACTACAATAGCCAATATCAAAGGCCAATATGATTTTCCACTAGGTTATGGGGTTTGGATTATTAACTCCCATCAAACCATAAATGCAGAAGCCATGCACAACACTGCATCAGCAGCACAGTATATACTCTGCTGAACCAACAACGCTCGTGTCAGAATGTGCTGATGCAGCCCTACTGCTGACGATACGCCGGCCTGGGATTGTTTGATACATTTTGCATCCAAGTACTAAATACACCATATGTGTTTACTCGTCCCTGTGGCTGGTGGTGTCACACAATAAAAACATAAAAACGTCACAGTTAACTGTCTTCAATTATAACTTTAGACCGACTTAATAAGTTATATCAGTAAAACAAATTGGTGCGAACTAATTCAAATTAATTTAATTTAGTAGCAGATTTGAGACTTTTTACAAGCAATTGTTTGCAGCGCCAGTGCTAAAAGAGTACTAAAGGTTACCTTGTTAACAGTTTATTTTTTTTATACCGTAGCATTTCTGTATAAACTTTGGTTATAAAATGTATACCTAAATAAACGGTACCAGTGGACTGACACATACTTTCTCCCTTAAGTAAATTTAAAAAAGACAATCTGTAATAAAACTATCATGTTCTACAAAGTTATTCTAAATATCATTTAATAATTTATTGTTCAAATTGTATGAGGGGAAACCCCCCCCCGGTAATACCAAGCTTTTTTGAGCTGCTTTTGTTCGGTGATTTGACCTTACTCTTCATACCAAGTTTCATGGAAAACGGTTAGAAAGTAAGGAAGAAATTGATTTTTTTATATTCTCCATAAGAATAACATTGGGCGCTTTCAGACAACGTACTGCGTTTACCGTGGACAGTAAATTTAACTTTTCTCTGGAACCGTTAGTCGTAGACAAATAATTCAAGATACTAATCTGTTTAGTTTTTTAAGCTGGTTTCAAAGGTACCAGTCAAGTTATACTTTATTTTTATTGTTTTCGCTGAAAATTTAAAAATTTGATTTTTTTGACATTTAAAAGCCCATAACTTTTGAACCGTCATTTTTACAGACATGCGGGTGGTGTCAAATTATTTAGTACTCTGTGCACTATAAACTATCAAATTTTAATCAAAATCGTTAGAGCCGTTTTTGAGAAAATAGGATTTTTCATGTTTTTTATGGTTTTTAGGGGTGAACTACCCTTAAAAATCAAAAATTCAAAAAAATGAAAAAAACACCTGGAGATACGGTGACTATATATATACATGCCAAATTTCATCTCAATCGGACCAATGGGGTAGGCTGTGGCACTGTACACATCCAGACACACACACACACACACACCACACGGACGGACAGACATCACGTCAAAACCCACTTTTTTGGATTCAGGGGACCCCAAAACGGATATATCCACCCTCAACTCAAATTCGAAAATTTTGACGAAAACAATACTTTCTCCATATACTATGTATAAGGGGAGAAAGTAAAAATAATACAAATAATAATGATGCATTCTTATCACAAAAGAATTTATCTATATTTTTTTGAAAAACTGAAATGAGTCTTAAAATTGTTATGATTTACCATAATTTGTTGATGAAGAGTAAACAAATAATGTAAAAACGAATATTATTATTTGCAAATGATACTATGACCTTCAACATCAGTAGTATTATGAGGAAGAGTGCATTCGTCATTCCAAACGGCTACGGAAACTCCACGGTAAGGGGTAAAAATGAACGATTCTTGAAATGACGTCGTTTCGGCAATCTCCGCCGAAAAGTTACACAACTAAAGTCGTTGAGCTGAAGAAGAAGAAGCAATCACCCTGCCGAGGTAGGATTTACACTTCCGGCGTCAATGACGGATATCAGATTTGGAGGGAGAGCGGTAGAAATCCACCGAGGAAACGTCATTTCCTGATCCGCCGAGGATTATCAACGTGCTTATCTTATCAATCTCATCTCGGGACGCAAAATATTACTTGAGATGTGCTTCGAGCATTTTAAACTAGTCGAATATCAGATGAGTTTACAATGAAGTAGAGTAGGAATAAGACATTTCTGTGAGGACTGTAAAATACACATCTCAAATAAGTTTGAGTCAATTTTTATCTCTCCGCATACGTAGTGTGGAGAAAGTATTATTTTCGTCAACAATTTTGAATTTTAGCTAAGAGTGGAAATTTCCGTTTTGAGGCTCCCCCATGAAAAAAATATTTTTCTCTGATGTATTTCCATTTGTGTACGTCTCCGAGACTATATCAATGGTCCAATGTTTATGATAATTGGCAAAAAGAGTCCATCTTGAGACATTCCGATTCATTTAGTAATTTTTTAGAATATTTTATTTTTGGGTTGTTTATCTTAAAATTCCTTAAAATATTAAAAATTTTAATTACATAATAAGGCTCAAACGATTATAATCTAAAATTCATGGTTTTAAGGGCTTGGGGTCCTAAAAAATATGACCCTTCCCACATATCTGTAAAAATGATGGTTAAAAAGCAATAAAAATGTTTTGAAATATCTGTCAGAACAATAAATGTTTAAAATAATATGACTATTGACTATCTTAAAACCAGCCCAAAAATAGTGTTCAAAATTATTAATAATCTACGACCAATAGTTCCAGGTAAAAGTTAAATTTACTGTCCGCAGTATACGTTATCAACGAGTGCACAATGTTTTGCACTATACAAAAAAAATCATTATCAAACAACGAATGTTCTTTAAACGTGTTTAGGAACATACTGGAACCTTTGACAAATATCAGCTTAATTTTCTCCTAAAATGTATTCAAACAGATAAATCATTTGACTATATCCATAGATACATAAGTTAAAAATGTACGATTTTTTATGTTATCCTTATTTCACAGTATACAATTTGGTTTCGTCTCAAATGTTTTCTTTTATTTTTTTTGAATATATGTCCACATACTCACACAGACACCCTTTGGGGTTTCGAGGACCCCGAAAACGAATATATCTACTTAACACTCAAAATCTACAATTTTAATGGAAACAATTCTTTGTCCTTAAAATATTTTTTTACCATAGCATAGATGGAAAAGATAAAATGGGAATAAGCTAAAAATATATGTTTCTTATGAATATCTTTTTCCATGGTAATTCGATAAATTGCTTATTTTGTTTATGTTTGAGATGAATTTAGTAGTTTATGATAACAGCGACAGTAGTTTTAGATAACGGCATATTATTGAAATTTTAGTCTCTATTTAAGTAAAATGATAAAAAAGTAATTTTTTCTTCAGTTGACTTGGATATGTCTTAGCTCTGGTGGGGGGTGGTGTGATTTTTAAGATGGAAAACATGTAACAGGTTTCCATAGAAACTACCACTCTGGTAGTATTGTATTGGATTTTTAATATAAAATAAAAAGAACAGCTGTTAAGATGAACTGAGACCATCCCCTTTAGACATATCCATGGTCTAACCTACTTCTCACAAGGAAGTAAATACAACAATTTTTTCCAAAGATAATCTATAATGGTTTAGTTTTAAATTGTCATTAACTTTATTTGAGAAAGTAAATTAAACCACATAGTTAAACTAATTATTTTTGATTCTGATTTCTAGATGTAACTGCGCAACATTTAATTTAAAGGAAACCCTATTTAATTAAATTTATCCATTCAACTATATTTTCATATGATTAAAGAAGGAAATAAAGGAATCGCAATTCACTATTATTTTTTCGTCTGACAATTCCAGTATACCAGCTTTACTGAACACCCTTAATTACTATAGTTCATTGTATAGGTATTTTTTTCTTGGATTCACAGTTGAGCAATTTACACAAACAAGTAGAAATAAAAAATCGCTTTTAGGAAAGCAGTGCAAGAACCAGTGATCTCTTTCACAAAGCGTATACAATTTGAACATTTATACTTACAGACTTTTTAGGGTGGATTGAGAATTGAGCTATATTGAGATTGCCTCTTAATATTAGTGATATTTATTAGTATTTAGCGAATAGATAACACGTTTTAGCACCAAGCGAAACGTTATGGCTTAGAAGAAATGGTTGAACGTATTAGTCTAGATATAGAACATGGAACATCTGTCCCTGAGGCCGTGCGTCCAAATTTCGCCTATCCACCAACGAATAAATAGAGTTTATTTCCAGAAATAGAACACAAAAACATAAAATTGCAGTATACATTACATTGGAAATATTCTCCACATGGGAAATCCTGTGCGTGAGGAATGAGTTATATTCAGGCTTATTACATAAATGCAACAACTAAAAATGCATGTTAATTTAAAAAAAAACTCCTTTTATTAAGCCACAACAGAGGTTTGAAAAAGATTTGAGAGAAAGAAATAGAGAAAAAATTCAAACGGTGGTCAAAAATTAACCTGAGGTTCGGAGTAATTCTGTACTCATCCGGTCAATACTTTGACACTTGTCACATACATTCTCAGCGCTAAAACTATGTAGTTTCAGCTCCAAAACCACTAGGGTCAGAATTTACTCTTAATGAGATTGGTATATACTTAGTTTTAGATAAATTATTGACTGTGAGCTTGTTCTGATCGAACCATCGCTTGACGGTGAGAAGACCGCGCATATCCTCGGGGTAAACATCCACCCAGCTGTCTGTCTCGAACAGAAGAGCCGTGTCGTCAGCATACAGGAATATCTGCCCATTCCTTAAACTAATTTTCCGCAACTTGTTAGCATAAATAAACTATACCCTAAGGTCGAGCCTTGAATAACACCATAGTGTATTTTTGTGGTGAAATATTTCGACTTAATATGTGAACTAAATAATATCGATCGAAAAGGTAATTTTTAAACCAGTTGGGCGGTTCCCGTACTCAATGCATTTTATCTTGTTTAAGAGAAGCACCCTGACAGTATCAAACGATTTCGCTAAGTCTTAGCGATAGAGTCAAGCAAACCGTTAGTTAATGAGTAAAGAGCTTCATTTTAATTTTTATCTTTGCTGAACCCGAACTGTTTACCCAAAAGAACCTCTTTATTTAACAAATATTTTTTTAATTAATATAAATTTTATTACTGTACACACTAAACGGGCATTTTTCAAAAGGAATACTTTTATAAAAATAGTTCTAAATTCTGTCAAAAAATTTGTGTTTCATGTAAATTTCAATCTAAAATTTCATAGCTTTGTAATCATGTAAACATATCAAAAACACTTTTTATAAACGTTGACAGTTTTATTGAAGAAAAAACATATGTAATAGATTTTTATCATAAATATTTATTATATGTAATAAATGTAAATTATAGATAACATTTGTAAAAATTAAGGATCTCTGTCAAATAAAAGCAGAAAAAATTTAAACTATTCCTTTTTATAAAAAACTATACTTGTAATGCGAAGCCACTGTAACATATAATGTGTATAAATTAAAATTTTTGCTTTTATCCTCATTTTTTATAAAAAAATCTATCACACTAATAATAACATAATTAAACAGTAAATTTTTTCTTTTAAAAGATTTAAATCAGTTAAGTATGTGATTTGTAGATGTTAGAAAATACATTTATATAAATGTGTAAAATGAGTTAGAGTTGATTAATTTTTTATAAAATTTTTTATAATAGTCTATTTCAAATGTGCAACAATATTTCTTTAATAGATCTCGTACACATTTCCCTATTACTGTAGCGAGCACACTTGCCAGTGTAATTGGGCAATGATTACAGATAGGAATTACTTTACCCACTTTTAAAACAACCAGAAATTTTGCCCTGCAAAAGACCATTGTTGACTACGTGTAAAAGAGGTTGCTTCAGTTCTGAAAAATTATTCTTTATAGCTTTTGTCGGAATCCTATCCACCCCAGGGACAGATCAACCTTCTATGCTCTGAACGACACCAGCAAGCTATGACTCAGGCATCGGCCATAGCTGGAAAGCAAAAATTAACAAATCCAAATCATTGAGCACATATTCCGATACATGATGGACAAACTGTCGCCCACATTTTCATAGTATCCATTGAATAAATTAGAAACCTCTTTAATTTTTATTTAATCCGAAAAACTGCCCTTGGGTAAAAAATTTGTAATTGGAAACGCCTCTTTTATTTAATTAACACATTATTATACAGCTCCTCGACATGTCTTATATTTAAGGGAAATACTCAGCTAGATTGGCCTGATTATGCCCATCATATGGCGAATAAACCACTGTTTAATATACATATAAATATTACATTATATCCATAAAATTCATCCGTAAATATTCTTGTATATGAATTTTACGCATCCACACAAAAGGTTTTGAACTGCTAGTAAGAAAATTAGCACAGTTTACATTTCATTTAAACTTTCAAAATAATACACCTCTATTTAAATAGATTGAAAAATATAGTCATCTATAATATTATAAAGAAGAGGTGGTTTCTGTATGTTTGTTTGTGGGTTTGTGTGTTTGTGGGTTTGTTGTGGCAAGTGAACGCAAAAAATACTGAACCAAACAGTTTGAAATTTTACACAAAGACAGATCTTAAACTCATGCAACACATAGGCATACTCATTTCCTTAAAGTCCTCTCGGGCTACGCCCTGTGAACGTCCTAAGTTTCAATGTTTACATTTTTAGAAAATGAAAACATAAAATAACTTGAATGTCAACAGCTGTGAACACTAAAATTTGACAGTTCGAGAAGCAGAAGACATGGTTGCTGTAAATACTCTGGGATTCAATGTTTACAGTTTTTAATGTCAACATCCGTTTACTTTACATTTTGACAGTTCGGGAAGAAAAAGAAATAAAGTTAATTTTTACACATAAAATGCTGGATCGAAATTAGTGAATTATTAGTTTGAAATAGTGGAATGGTAGATTTTTAATTTTCTCCCGATGCCTGCCTCTATTACGTTAATGCTTACCCTCTCCCAATATTTGACATATGTTACTTTGTCATGTTTAGATATATACTTAGACACGTGTTTTGTCATTTTGTAAACAATAAAGAATTAATTATCAAAAACTCAAATGTATCTGTAGAGCCTACACCTCTCAGCCTTTTTTACCCGTGCGAAGTACGGGTACTTTGGCTAGTTAAAAATAAAGTACGAGTTGTATAAAGTATAGGTAGTAGTTAAAAGTTCACAAAATATACATCCCAAAATAAAAAATGTTTGTATTTACTTCCCTGTGGGAAATAGGTTAGATCATGGATATGTCTAAAGGGAATATTTTAAGTTCATCTAAACAGCTGTTCTAATTATTTTATATTTAAGTTTCAATACAATAGTTCAAGTAGTTTCTATGGAAACCTGTTACATGTTTTCCATCTTAAAAATCACCAACACCCCCCCAGAGCTAAGACATATCCATGTCAAAAAGAAAAACTTCATATTTTCACAAAATATGTAATTTAAATGGAATTTTTTAAATTACCTATTCTCTAGTTACTATTATTCTATTTGCACATATTTTCTTTGACTTAAGCTATTATTTCTTATATTCTTGTCTTAGAATTTTACTTACTCAGTAAAATCCCATAACTTAAAGACTTCAAAATAATAATCTTTCAACTATCATAACTATTACAGGACAATTTTTCTTGTATGGTAGATACATTTTTTACTTTTTACGTTTCACTTTTATAATGTTTAAATTGACTGTATGTCAACTTTTTTAAAATTATAAAACATTGAAACGAATTAGATGTCTTGACTTCAAGATGTTCAGACTTGTGAATACAATTGTGCAAATTGAATCTTAACTTAACATTCTTTTCGAGAAACCTCCAATGTATTGATTTACACTTACTATATTTACACTTGATAGTACAAATACTATGATGCATTTCTACTACCGATTAATATTTTAACAATTAATAACAAATAATTCACTTAAATTACACGATAAAAGATGAGCACTTGCGGTGCAGGAGTAAGAATCAACACAAAGAAAAACACGTAAAGGGTAAAAGAGGACGGGCGTAAATAGAGGGATGGAATAAGTGCGGATACTTTTACTAATGATCAACTCGAGGGGGGTTTTTAGTGTTAGCGCCCGGCCCAAAACGATTTTACTCACTTTCTATTATGTCAGGTAAGAGAAAAATTGTTTTTCTACTAATACAAATAGTTGTATTATAGTGTGCTTGACAGAATCGCTACTACAATAATCAGTATCAGTAAAGCGACACATATCTTCTCCCAATAAATGTAAACTAAATAATACATACTTTTAATCTATAATATTATAAAGAAGAGGTGGTTTCTGTATGTTTCTTTGTGGGTTTGTGGGTTTGTTGTGGCAAGTAAACGTAAAAAATACTGAACCAAACAGTTTGAAATTTTACACAAAGGTAGATCTTAAACTCATACAACCTTATAGGCATACTCATTTCCTTAAAATCCTCTCGGGCTACGCCCTGTAAACGTCCTAAGTTTCAATGTTTACATTTTTAGAGAATGAAAACATAAAATTACTTGAATGTCAACAGCTGTGAACACTAAAACTTGACAGTTCGGGAAGAAGAAGAAGAAAGAGCTGCCGTGACCGTCCTTGGTTTCAATGTTTACTTTTTCTAATGACAACATCCGTTTGCACTATATTTTGACAGTTCGGGAAGAAGAAGAAATAAAGTTGATTTTTCAGATAAACTGCTGGATCGAAATTAGTGAATTATTTGAAATAGTGGAATGGTAGATTTTAAGTTTTTTCCGACAACTGGCTCTATTACATTAATCCTTATCCTCTCCCAATATTTGACAGATGTTACTTTGAAATGTTGTAGACACTCGTGTTTTGTCATTTTGTAAACAATGAAGAATTAATTAACAATAACTTAAATGTATCAGTAGAGCCTACACCTTTCAGCCTTTTTTTTAACCCGTGCGAAGAACGGGTACTTTGGCTAGTAAACTATAACATTACTATATCCATATTAAAAGAACATTTATTAAATCTAGCGTTCTAAAATCGTCTTCAAATTTCTTGCCAACCCCCTCAAACTACCAGTTCAAAAGGATTCAACTGGTAGTGGACAAAATATCCCCCCAAAGGTTATAACAAACGGTTTTTGGGTAATGCGACCTTATGACACATACCAAGTTACATAAAAAAATGAATGAAAAATGAAAAATGGATTCTATTTAACTATAGACAAGCTGTACAGTATTTGAACTCCACAAATCTAATTTAGTAATATGTTTTCCATTTTTTCCTTTATAAAAACCATCTCTGGATTTTTTGGGGGGTTTTTGGCTAAAAATTTTCTTAACCTTTGATCAATCTTGAGTTTTTTTATTCTTCTTCTTTAAGGGTAGTCCGACTTCCATAAGAAGGTAATGTTAACTTAATGATACATAGCTCAGTTTTGAAAAGAGATTCAGCCTTATTTTTTATTTGGAATATTGGATCTTTTACTAGTTCTTTGCATGAATTTGTATTTGTAATACAAAAAAAACTTTTTAGCGATTTTGTATAAAAAAGCTTACAAAACGTTTTTTTTACCAAAACTATTTTCTAAATCAATAAATGTACATAATTTGAAAAACATCATGATAGGAACTAGTTTATAGCATGATGCATGCGGTGTAAAATTTTCATAGTGATACATCAACTAGTTTTAGAGTTATGTGTCATTCAAGTTCAAAAAGTACAAGTTTCGAGAAATCAACAAAAATATGCGATTATTAGATGAAAATATAGTGTAAGCCTCTTTTGTGATATTTTATGGCTTTTCAGAAAAATAAATATTAAGTTTTGTATACCACTGAAAAGAGAAATTTCTGAAGAATAACAATCAATAAAAAAAAATAAAAAAATTAAAGATTATCATGTTAGACTGCCCTTTTGAGCCCCGTCCAAGATTACTTTGACCGAGTAAAGATACGGAAGAAGTGACAAATCTGTGAAGGCATTATCGACAGGGTATCCAAGCACGGAGGGGGTTGTGAGTGCTCTTTCGCCCACTCAAGTTTACAGTGTATAGAACCCTTAGTCCTATTCAGTCTAAAATACCCCATCCTCACCGCTAGTCTCTTCCGGTCGAATAATCTCCACAGCCAGCAATAACAGTGGGAAAACCACTCGGTTCAGTTTATTCCACACAAGTCTCCAAAAACAATGGGAAGAAGAATATTTAAATTTTACCGATAAAATGTAGATTGTTGAAAAGTAATTTAAATCCATAATTGTCTCAAACGATACGTTTAGTTAGTGGATGAATCTATAATGGTTTAATTTTCAAATAGATTTTTATCAGAATAACATTAATATCAGCTATAGTAAAAACATTTTTTGACATAGATATATCTTATCTCTGGGGGGAGGGTTGGCAATTTTAACGACCAAATTTGAAACAATCACGTCATTTGGTTGGTGATGTCATATGTGACGTTATAGTTTGGTTATAAGACCAGCTGTTTAATTGAACTAAAAACATTCCCTTAGGAAATATCTGTGGTTTTACCTATTTCCACAAGAAAGTAAATACTGTAAAACCGTTTTCTTCTTTATAAAACTACTTATATCGTAATATTATTATCGGTGAGAGCTTTTCAAAGACGATCCATCCGAACAACTATTATTATTTTTAGCTTCCCAAATGGCAACCTACCAAGGTAGGTATTTTAAAGATAAGTATAAATAAGAAATAAGTCTAAGACGATTGTGACACTATCTTGTAGTCATGTTACTGACAATGCTGGCCTGTGTGCCTTAGACAGGATTGTTAATTAATAACCAAAAAACCAATAGCATCTTAGAGGCCTACAGTTTAAAGTGGGATCGGAGCCCCAATTTTGCCTCTGAATTACGTACAGACCTAATTACGAGAATTTTCTGTGTGGGTGAACGTAGTATCCATTAGTGCTGACGTTAATCCACACCAGGGAATATAGTATCAACCGACCGTTGCTCTTAACTATCCACAGTTCGTGACCTCAAAGTAGCTGAATTACAAGACACGCCACCCACACCTTCCCTGTAATAAATCCATCCCTACCATAACCAAAGGCCGTCTTGTGTATTAATTAAAAATAAGGTGTCACCAGGATACAAGTTGTAGTATAAAAAATTACAGTAATTATATTTTAAAGTTTGTATTTGTTCATATATTGGTCCTCCACTGGGAGAAACAGTTATAAGGTTCAAAAAGTGGAACAGAGAGCTTGACCAGTTCCAAAAAGGCCGTCACCCTACATTTTGGGCCTGCGCCAAAGAGAGTAGAGGCCCTAATTCTGGCCTCCTAACTTTTTTATGGTCAGAAGAATCGGTGAAGTAAAAAACCTCAACTCCCACTTCCGCAACATTTTATTTCTGACACTACAGTTAATATCAAATAGAAAGAGGGAATTTTAAATGTCGAGTGACACACAAAAATCGCTTCTTATTTTTGTTCCAAACATGTGCAACGAGAACATTTGGCACCCACCTTTGTTATAAGACAGTGGTTTCGGGTTTTTTCTCCTGTGTGTCATAATTTAAATTTTTCAATAGGACGGAAGTGTCAGAACCAAAAGTATCTGTATAAAGAACCTTAAAACTAAACCAACACTATGTTATGCGGATTTAACGGTAAGTGATTTATACACTTAAAAAGACTTTATCTTTGTCCACAATGAAAACTTTAACAGACGTATACTGCTTTTATAATATTCAAAAAGTCTTATCATTAAGAAGATAAAGGAATTAGAATGAGGAATGGATGCGGTTAAATTTTGTGCAAGTATATGATAAATACAGTCTAAATGTTTATGTAACGTGTCGTAAATATATTGTCTGGACTTACGAAGGAGACTGGAGGCGTTGAGAGTGTGTGGCACAATCTGTTACATGAGTGCTAATATAAGAGGCACATGTCTCTTATTTGGCCTTCGCCGTCCCCTTCGCGCTCTTCTTCCTTTTGATATTCCGATGTTTACAACCATAAAAGTCTAATACTTGTAAACTGATGTTCTAAATCGATCACATATTGTTATAACCAGCTATTTTGTTAGTTTTAAAATTTTTCAACACTGCTTTGTAGTATGTTAGAAGCATTTTTATAAAAATATAATATACTTTATTTTGAGGCAGTCCTAAACAATTTTAAATAAAAAAGTGTGTTTACTACCCTTTGAGAAAGAACTTAGATCATGGATATGTCTAAAGAGAAGGAACTATATGACGTCACACCTGTTACGATTCTAGCGTGGCGCGATTTTCTATCACCCCCACCAGAGATTAGTCATATCCATGTCAAAAATTATTTTAATACTACTTGATCGTTAGTACTATTACTATTGACTTTTGAAATGGCGACCTACCCAGGTAGGTATTTTAAGCCAAGTATGAATGAGAAATGAGTGTAAGTTGATGTACACGATCTTGTAGTCTTGTTACTGACTGACTAAGGCTGTTATGTTCTATAGACAGGAATGTTCATTAATCGCTTGATTTTGCAGTTTCTAACGCTGTCTTCTTAAACGAAAATGTAGTAACGTAGTAAATGTGGGGGACGGTAGGGAAACCGTGGGATGTCACCCATTATTTTAGGGCAATTCAATGATAGGATCTGACACATACTGTACCAGGTGTTCACATAATTTTCTAAAAAGATAATAATCTTTGTAAAGAGCTTTTTATATTATAGCAGTAAATTATAGGTTAGTTTGAATATATATCCAATTTTCACGCCATCAAAGCAGGCGAGGTTTTAGGCTTTGTGGCGACAATCGGCCTCTTGATAAATTTCCCAACGCATTTCATTCGGCAATCAGTAAAGTACTATTTAAATTAAACTGTAGTGTAATATAAATAATGTACATCCACATTCACCAAACACAGTATTTGTCTTTCCAATAGCTACACAAACATCTTCAAATAGTAATACACACTACATAGCCCATACACATTCCACAAACTACATAAAGTACACATCATATAAAAAAGGTGTATTACATATAGATTGCAGTTCACAAGTTACATAAATAAGTTAGATATATATTTGAAATACCAATTTCGGTATAAATTGGATCAACAGTGTAGGCTGCAGCTCTATACATATTTAATCTTGATCGGACCGTTATAATGACAGTTAAAATGTCTACGGACACACAAGGACATACACAATCACTCACCACTCACGCTTACACACACATACATACACACACAAACGTGATTTTAATGAATGTGATGTGTTACGGCTATAACTTTTTTCTGAGACATTGGATTACTGCAAATAATTTAACATAGAGTAAAACCATAATACTGTAGTATTAAATTAATGAAACAGTTTTCAGAACATTATTTTCCAACAAATCAAAACAATGTAAAAAAGGTTCTAATGGAGTTGAATCACTGTTTCGTGATTTAGAAATGTTATAGTAATGGAATATTGAAGTAAAGAAGTGCCTGCGCATTAATACTTGTTCAACCCTAATCTTAGTAACATTTACCCCCCCACAGGGACCGATATGCACTATGCAATCCCTTAGTGCTGATTTGCCAACTCTGTATGCTATCACAGAACGAAGACAGAAGACAATCTACAACCTAGGAGTTTACCTACGAGGCAGCATTACATCATCGAGTCCACGCATTGTCTTCGCCAATCAGGAGGAAGCAAAATTAATAAAACACCCTGTGATTGTCCATCTTCAATAGTTTTAGAAGGATAATATTATCTCCCTAATGTCATCGTGGAGGACACGATAGAGCGGGAGTATGAACTTTTATATATTTCCATGATTTTTATCTGTAAAGGAAGTTTAAAATTTCTTTGAATATGAAACAGTGAATCATATAAAAAACATAAATGAAAATAATTTATAATAATTAGTAATATGTTTATTCTAACCTGCTTACTCTCTTAGTAGTGATGTTTTTTCTATTTCAAACAAACTTATATTCATCAACTAAATAATCTTATAATTATTTTAATGTCGTTTAAATCCATTAGAGTTCTTTTATATTTCAAATAAACGTTTTAACAGACTCTTGCTTCATAAATATTGTTTGTGATAGTAGGTTACTTTCAATAATTCATAAGTATTTAAAAAAATTCCTTGTTTTTTAGCGATAGTTTTATAAGAAATAGTGAATTATACAAAAATAATAGTTTGATTCTGTCTTGTCTACTTGTCAATAACCTATTTCCTCGTTTTTAATCACTTGTACGATAACAAAAATACTAATAGGATGAAGTAAAAACTCACGTCTTCCAACAATACTTAATATATTTACTCTTATATTGTAATTATATACAACGGTATATATGTACAAAATTTGTTAAAATTGCGATCAATTTATATAAATTAAATTTAATATATGATAAATTGGGCCATGTGGAGAGTCTCCATTTGGGCCTGATGATGTTCGGTGTAACTGGACGATATCGATCGCCAATTTAACAACTTTTGTATATATTTACTGTTGTGTATAGTTGCAATATAAGTGTAAATATGTAGTGTTGGAAGACGTGAGTTTCATCTTATAATAAAACCAACACGTATAGTGTTATCAAGAGGTTATTAAAAAATACTAACAAACATTACAAACTATAACAAAGAGTTACACTATAAAAACAATAAGTGAGACCGTGCACGATAATAGGGGGAAACAAATAAGCACAAGTGTTAAGCTACAGTGGAGAGTTGAGAGTAGGGTTAGGAATCAATAAAGCCCCGCCTTCTGTGCCGGGCCGCAGCGAGTTCCTCTTTGGCGGCGACGACAGCAGCTTTGTTGTCACCTCTATGGCGGCCGGTCACGTGACTAAGCCATTGTTGTAGCAGAAGACATGCGTACTGATTACTAGGGTATTACTTTTAATACGAACTAAGCCACGTTATAGGAATAATAGTATTGTGTTTATAAAGAAGTTAATCTTTTCGTTGAATTATATATTTATATTTTCATCTGGATAAAATAGGTTCCTACTCGAGAAAAACATTGAATTAAATGAAATAGTGAAAGGAAATGAAATTGTTTATTGTCGTAATCACCTTACAGAATTGACAAAGTCGAAAATACAATTAGGTATAGAATCAGTCACATTTATAATTAAAAAAAACACTATAATAGCATTAAGTATCAATACAATTTTAACAATAATAAATAACATAATTTATAACAATCAATAATCAAGTACAACAAAGAGTTATAGTAAAACATGGCTTAGTTTACACAATGTAAAACTATTCACTTAAATAATTAATTAAAAATTCAATTTTGGTTAAAAAAACTCATTTACAGAATAAAAAGGATTTTCTAAGAGCCAGCTAAAAAATTTATTTTTAAAAGTTTTCTCATCATATTTATAGATTTGTTTTTTTAATTTATTATACATGTGGAGGCAAATTACTGTGTGGCTCTTTTGGCTCTTTGTCAATCGATGAAAGTCAATAACAGCATTATTTTTATGACTGGTATCATAACTATGTTTATTGCAACAGTGGTTAATGAGATGTGGATTTTAAAAAGATAAACGATTAAGTAAAAAATATACAAATTAATAACTGTCATAATCTGGGAGGATGCAAAAAGGGGCATACAGTGATCTAAACTTCCAGCTAGATTGATTATTCTTATTGCCTTCTTTTGTAAAAGAAGAACTTCATTGGTTATACTAGAGTTTCCCCATAGTACTAGGCCATATCTAAGAATAGACTGGAAGTAGGAGAAATATGATGTCTTCACATAGGTAAGACTAGCACAAGATGTAAGGTGCCTGAGAAGATAGATTACCTTGATAATTTAGCTGTTACGAAATCAATATGCTGGCTCCATGTTAAATGTTCATCAAAAATTACTCCCAGAAATTTCACATCCCGCTTATATTGATAATCATTACCTCATCATCTGAAGCAAAAGGGTGCAAGCTAAAGACAATTTTCTGAGTTTTTCTATCATCCAATAAAAATCCATTGGAATTAAACCACCTCGAAGCCTCTTTAAAGGAAGATTCAGCGAGTTGCTCCAGTTGCCCAAAATCACAATGCATATCAACGAAGGTAGTGGATTCGGCATAGAGAAAACAATCAGCATTTACAGAATTAGAAAGGTCATTAATAGTTAAAAGAAAAAGTAAAGGTCCCAATATGGATCCCTGAGGAACTCCCCATGTGACCTCCAGTTTCTTTCACCACTGCCCATCAATGTATATCTTTTGTCTCCTTTGACTCAGGTATGACGCAAAAAACTTAAGAGGGGAACCATTTATTCCATAATACGACAGTTTCATCAAGAGATCAGTGAGATTCACACAATCAAATTAGTCAGTGTTAAATGGCTGAATTTCTTAAACTTATTTGAATTGTACCTCTGTACACTGTAAAACTGTGGTGTTGAATAATTTTATGCCTGCAAATATTGTATGTCTACGAAACCACGAGTTTGTCTGATCTAATTGTAGTTGACAGTTACTTTTTAATTTTCATAATTTAATCAAAATAATTGATAACTCAAAAATCTAAATTTTGAAATATATATCTCTTGCATATTAATAGGTTTTTTAAGGATGAAATTAAAAGACTTATCTGGAAAGGCCTAATTTAATATATGGAGGGTGTGCGCATATTTTATACTATTCATTTATTTGTTTTATTTTATTTACTTTTCTTCGTCTCCATTGCTAATCAACAGGAACTTAAATAAATTTTGATAGTGTTTAAAACTTAAGTGATGTATTATTAATTTAAGAGATATCATGTTATTTTGTAATTTAAATAATTCATGGTAATTTTAAAAGTGTCATTAACGTTTGTGATTTAGTGAAATATTAAAGTTGAGTCAGAGAAGAACCCGAGAAAATCTGTATGGACTCTGATTCAATTTTTAACACGTTTGTAGCATGTTTTGTTAACATTGTTTTTTGACTTTGCGCTTTATAATATTGACTTTGCAGTGTATAATATTGAAATAAATACATTGATTGATACAGCATTACAGTAGTCTGAGTGCATAAATAATTTTTTTTCAATTTATAAATTGTAACTGTAAAAATGGTTGTAAATAAACCAATGAAATAACAAACTATTATTAATAATTTTATTTTCAGGTTTTACAAAGTATTGCTTTTATCCAAAGTGTTTATTTATTTTTACAAACTATTAAATTTATTTTATTTTGCTTTTAATACTTTGAGAAAAAGTTTTAGATTATTATTTCCTATGGTTCAAAATGTGTATCTTGTTTTAAGCCTCAAGAAAGTAACCTCTTGTTACTGTAGTTGGTATTACATAGTCGGTATTCAGGTTTCGTTGCATCGGTTACTGTTCAAGTACCATTGTATAAGTGGTTGAGACAAGCCAATCATATGCTAGGTTGGTGGCGCCACCTATATGGTGAATGGTCTGATTTCATAGTGTAAATACTGTGCACAAGCCAACACTTATTAGGTATGCAGCAATACTATGATTAGAAAAATACCCCCGTCGCAGCAGACCTGCGTACTCAGCGAATTTCCAAATCAATAATTTAATATATGACAAGTTTTATAAAAATATGTCCATAAACATGAGAATTATTTGCCTATTCTCCATAAGATTAACATGGGAAAGAGTGTGCAGGTTTGCTGCTGTGAGGAACACTGAGAGTAGGTATTTAAACCTTCAAAAACATTTATTTTTAACATTTATACCAACTTTCATCAACATCTGTCCATAAATAAAGGAGTTTGCCTATTCTCCATATGATTAACATGGGAAAAGAGTATGCAGGTTTGCTGCCATGATAAACACATCAACTATGATTTTTTAGCACAAATGTATCGATCTCAACCACATGAAGCTAAATATCAAGTTTCATCCAAAAATATTAGGTAATAAGTGAAATATTAATTTTTCCTTATCCTCCATAAGATTAACATTGGAGCCTCAAAATACAACGTACTGTGTTTAGATTTTTTTATATCTCGGTAACCGTTGGAGATAGAGAAAAACTTTAAGGAACTTAATTGTGTAGTTTTTTAAGCTGATTCCAATGGTGAAAGATTAAATCTAAAAAATTTCTTAAATTACATATTTTTAAAAATTACATGTGAAAAACGCAAAAAACCCCATTTTGGGGTACAAAACCCCCCCAAAATACCCGTTCCCATTGACCGATATGTCTGGTTTACGAACTCGTCCGAGCATTTGTAGGAATACACGTCTCTACCAAATTTGGTCTCGATCGGACCATTTTTACGAGAGTTATCGTGTTCAAAGATATATATATATATATATATATATAAATTTTAACGACTATTGTTTTTGGTCTCTGGGCACCTAAAGAAGAAAAAATAACATGGTCCCGGGCTTAAGTCTCACCATGAGACCTACGGTAATAGCTTCTTCCCTATGGGAAATTCGCTAAAAAACACCAATAGTATCATAACCACAAACTAGGTGAATATCTGTTGAAATAGAAATTGTACCGATTCAATCTAAGGGTAGTTATGAGTTGAATAGATTGGAGGTAGTATTTTTTATTAATTTACTTATTCTGCATAAAAATAACACGTGAAAAAAGTTAGTAGGTTTGCTGTGCTGAGGAACAAAAAACTTTTAACCTTCAGCGTTTTTTCTCTATGAGGATCATCCGGATAATGCATTTTTTATAATTACAAGACTCCTGTTGATCGTTTTAAAGAACTTCATATTTTTCCTCTCCCGACGTTGTATATTCAGGAGTCTTGTCTTGCGGCAAAACAATTTTACTGATGTCCATAATAGAACTCACGAACATCCGTATAAAACCAGGCTCAAAAATGATTTGCAGTATCCATGCCATCGCCTAGTAATTTTAAAGAAAACGCCAGAATACATAGGGAAACGTTTGTTTAGTAATCTTCCACTTCTGAAAAACTCGATTGGTAGCAAAAACATAAAAACTGATTAAAAATAATTTGTTTGAAAAAAATATTTACAAGAATAATGATTTTTGGAAAGATCAATATAGAGATTCTCTTAGTATGTATGTAACGCTCACTTTTTTACATGGATATGTCTTAGCTCTGAGGGGCTGTTGGTTAATTTTAAGATGAAAAATATGTAACAGGTTTCCATAGAAACTTCCAGAGCAATGTTTTTGAATTTTTAATATAAAAGAATAAGAACAGCTGTTTATTTAAACCGTAAACATTCCCTTTAGACATATCCATGATCTAACCTATTTCCCACAGGGAAGTAAATACAAACATTTTTATTATTATTGTTATCACTTTCTTTTTACTTTCTCCCCTTATACATAGTATATGGAGAAAGTATTGTTTTCGTCAAAATTTTCGAATTTGAGTTGAGGGTGGATATATCCGTTTTGGGTCCCTAATCCAATGTTTTGGTGGATTGATTGTGTGTGTGTGTGTGTGTGTGTTACATGTGTACAGTGACAGCCTTCCCCGTTTGTCGATTTAGATGAAATTTATGTATATATATGTCACTGTATCTCAGGCTCATTTTTTTGATTTTTGATTTTTAAGGTAGTTCACCTAAAAACCCTTAAAAAAAAATCCAATTTTTCTCAAAATGCTCTAACGATTTGATTAAAATTTGACAGTTTATAGTGTACAGAGTACTAAATAATTTGACACCACGCGCATATCTGTAAAAATGACGGTTCAAAAGTTATGGGCTTTTAAATGTCAAAAAAATCAAATTTTTAAATTTTCAGCGAAAACAATAAAAGTAAAGTATATTGCTGGTACCTGAAACCAGCTTAAAAAACTAAACAAATTAGTATTTTGAATTATTTGACAACGACTTCCAGAGAAAGTTAATTTACTGTCTCGATAATCGCAGTACGTTGTTAAAATTATCTTACGAATATAAATCAATTTCTTTTACTTTCCAGTTTTCATGACTTTATGAAGTGTAAGGTCAAATCACCAAACAAAACCAGCTCAAAAAGCTTGGTGTTACGTTGTCCCCCATACAATTTTTTTTTATTGATTAGAAAAAGATGATAATAAAAATATTATTAATTTAGATAACTTTGTAGAAATATTTTATTAAGATTGTCTTTTTTAAATTTTATTAGGAGAAAGTATGTTAGTTTATGTACCGTTTATTTTACATGGATATGTCTTAGCTCTGAGGGGCTGTTGGTTAATTTTAAGATGAAAAATATGTAACAGGTTTCCATAGAAACTTCCAGAGCAATGTTTTTGAATTTTTAATATAAAAGAATAAGAACAGCTGTTTACATAAACCGTAAACATTCCCTTTAGACATATCCATGATCTAACCTATTTCCCACAGGGAAGTGAATAGAAACATTTTTATTATTATTGTTATCACTTTCTTTTTTTACGTAAATGTCAACTTTTTAAGTTGTATTGAACATGTCACCTGCTTTCGTTTACAAGGGAATTGTCATTGTATAATGTTTTTGTGACAATAAAGCGATTTGAATTTGACAAAAACGGTCCTGGAGCACTTAGAAATGAAAAAATCAAATAATTACAATGTCAAAAAAGGGTAATTAGCATCTGAAAAAAATAGTCAGCTGTTTTGGCTGGTGTACATTTAATTTGACAACCAGCTGCACTATTAAAGATAATTAGCACCATTGATTAAAAGTGTGACATTATTTTTAAACGAAGGGAATAAAAGCTGCGTTTACTTGAAATATGAAAATTTAGTTTAAAAGAAAAATTTAAATTAACAGATTAATTTAAATGAATTAAAATAGTGACTAGTAGTTTAAATGATTTAGTTTCGTGCATTGAGATTTAAAATAAATATTTATTGAACAGATTAACCAATACCAATTAATTGGCGGAATAGTAAATATTGTTTTATGTAGCTCTTTAGCAGTGGTCAATGTTTAACCCACTGAGTCAATGGATTTAAATTGGATTTTAGTTAGTATAACTATATGGAAACAATTAAATGATTTCTTTAGTTTGAGAAATATCGTTTAAATAATATTTTTATGCTATGTTTAGCTTGGTGTACCAGGAAATGAAAGTGTCCTTTGTTTGAAATTCATAATCGGTAATGGTGAATTTATGTTATTTAGATTTTCATTCCGGACATTTTGCTGACACGATCTCGTCCTTAAGTCGAACTAATATGTAAAACATACCACAATTAACACATAATCCAGACTAAGCAGTGTAAAGCCGAAGACAAAAACGTTTAAAGCAATCAAAACGAACAAACCATTGCACACATAAGAAAATTCACAATATAAGAATTTCTTATGTGTGTAATGGTTTGTTTTTAAGTTTTTGACTGCTTTAAACTTTTTTGTTTTCGGCTTTATACCGTCTTAGTCCGGATTAAGTGTTAATTTTGTCATGTTTTAGATATTAGTTTACCTGACGACGGTAAGAATACAGATCCCGAAACGTTGTGAAACTTTGTTTTACTTAAAATCGTAATGGAAAATGTCCGCAATAAAAATCTAAATAACAAAACGAAAGTGTGTTAAAAATTTTAAGGGTAGAGAAAAGTTCTTTTTCCTAAGAGATAGATGAAATTCGTTATCCATTTTTAGACGTCATTTTAGTCTTTTAATGGTAAATATGACTTTTTTAGTTGACGCCTTTTGAATATTGTAAATATTACAGTCAGGAGGAGTAAAATATACTTGTTTTATTAATTTAGTGACTCTTTGTTTAATCCTCACACGCAAACAAAAGGAAAACTATTAGCTTTTTCAACTTATAATTTTCTTTAGTAAAATTTACTGTGGTTAATTTTACATGTTTATAAAACAATAATCAACATTTTAATACTTTTACAACAATCAAAATCCTTAGGAGTAAGGTCGGCTTTTAAAGAAGGAATACCTTTTTTAAAAATTATAATTATTATTCAGTAAAATTCACAGGGATTCACGTAATTAAAAACTCCATTCTAGCATGTAAAATGTAATTTACTGTAAATTGAAGAGGCTACCACGATTATTTCACATACTGTATGTGTAACAGTCAGATGTAATCTAATAGGTTGGATGTTGTAACCACCGAATTGCTCTGCGGCGATTGGTCGTAATAATCTGAATCAGTTCTACATAGAGCAATATACAGGTGTTCGTTAAAGTCGGGGACAAACTTAGAGGGGTGATAGTACTCATGAAAATAAACAAAAAATTTCCTATGAACATAATATGTCGAAAAATCCTTCATTTAGCCATTTGGTATTTTATACAAAAGTCGTTATCCCTCAAGAAATATTTAAGATGTAGAAACCAAACTTTGCACACATATTAATTGACCAAAGAGAAAAGTAATATCAAAGTATCATTTAGTTTGTTTTTTTCAAAATGGCGGTGGTTAAAAATCTTTTAATTTAAATAACCAATAAACCATTAACTTAATTACATTTTTACGAGATATTAAAAGATTGGATTTTTAATTTTAAATCTAACCATGCCTTTTAATTCTAACTAAATACATTTTTATGCACTATGCGTTATTTGTACAACATTAAAAGTACATTATGTTATACGTGGACAATCAAAAATCTTATTTAAAACTAAAATTACAATCTTTTTTGTATCTTGTAAAACTTGATAAAGTTAACGGTTTTGTTGTTATTTAAATTAAAATATTTTTACCCGCCGTCATTTTGAAAATATAAAAGCAAAGTAAATGATACTTTGGCAGTTGTTTTCTCTTTGTCCAATAAATATGTCTACAAAGTTTGGTTTCTGTAGCTTAAATGGTTCTTCACATACAAAATAGTGGCTAGCAGCTAAACGGAATATTTTTCGACGTATGTTTACAAGGTATTTTTTGTTTATTTTGATGAGTACTATCACCCCTTGAAGTTTGTTCCCGACCTTAATGAACACACTGTATACCTAGAAAATCAGGAATTGTATAGAAGTGTGACATATCTGCAAATGCTTGTAAAAATAGTTAGTTCATATATCAATTAGTACCTGGTGGACACCAGCTTTGCTCGGATAGAATAAGACATGTATTTTACAAGTTAATTAGCAAAATTAAAACAAATTTACTCAATGAAAACATTATTGGTTTAAATAAAACAGTTTTATTTATTATATGGCATGAATACTAACAAAAATATAGTCTCGAATATCGATCACGCGTTGCGTCAATCTGAGCGCTAAAACTGAACTACTAAGTTCGCGTCGTCGAAGATTTTTTAACCTCAATTTTTTTGTATCTTTTACTGAATTTAAATGTTACAGTTTGTTATTATTATCTGTGATCAACTGATTTTGTTAGAAAAAAAAGGATTATAAAAAGCAAAAGAGAAATTTATTTACAAATTAATTGTTTGTTACAGTGGCTTAAGCAATAAATGGTTTTCTTTTAAAACACAAAAGATTTTGGAAATAATTTTCTCTGTTTTATTTCAATTATTTTTTAGTTTTTGAAATTGTTTAGTAATTTGATATTTTTCATTTATTCACATATAAATAATAATGCATCTACAATATGTTTGCCACCATCTTCAATCAAACTGTAAAACGGTTATAAATGTTTTTGGTTTGTATTGTTACATTTTTTCTCCATAGGTAGTTAAATTTTTTTTTTTATATTACTGAATACAAAAATACAATTTGCTCAAAAATTATTAATTTATCTTTTACTGTAAAAAAATAGTTTTATAGCGTACCTTATTTTTTTATATTTATTTTTTAGTTGGAATACCTTGCGTTTAATATTTTTAAATTAAATTAACCTCGTTTTTTTTTTTTTTGAATTTTTGATTTTTAAATGTTATTTAAAAAACTGATTTTTACAAAAAGGATTGATAAACAAATTATGACAGTGTTTAATTTACAAATTGAAGCTAAAAGACTTTTAAATGAAAAAATAATAATTTTGAAAAATTTTTTTTATTAAAACACATCAATTTTAAATTTTTTCTACATTGAAAAGTTATTTTTAGCATATTTTTAAATAATTAATATAAATATAAATAATTATTTTTGCAAACCTTTTTCAATATTGAAATCTTCAATCAGCTGGTTATAAAGCTGTTTTGGTTTTTTGTTTTAAAGGTATTTATATTTTTTAGATTTTAAACTTAATATTACAAGAAAACACGAATTTTCCTGGACATTAGACCTATCTAGAACTTATTTTCTACTCGGAAATTAGTTATTTCCAAAATTTAAAGAAATTCCATTGTGCCGTTTTCGAGATCCGTGTGCAAATATATATATATATATATAAACAAACCTTGCTCGTATTATAGTATTGGATTACTTACTAGGTACCCTTATAAATAGTATATGGAGAAGGTATTGATTTCGTAAACATTTTTGATTTCGAGTCATGAATAGTTGTTTGAGAGTTACGTTTTGAGTCTCCCTGAATCTAACAAATTGGGTTTCAGACTGATGTCTGTCTCTGTATCAATCTGAAACCACGTTTATCGACTCACTTTAATAAAATTAGATATGCGGGTACACTTTGGGTATATTTTCAGACCACATTTTTGAATTTTAGATTTTTAAAAGGGTAGCTTTCTCCTAAAACCTTAAAAATGAGAAAATAAACTTTTCGCATAGTCGATTTTGATAAATTGTGTAGTTACTAGTTATTGAAGTCCTAAATAATATAGCACCATCCATATGTCTCTAAAACAAAGGGTTCAAAAGACTATGAAAAATGTTTATATTTACTTCCCGATGGGAAATATGTTAGATTTTGGAAATTTCCAAAGAAATTACATTTTCATAGAGTTTGAGCCACCTTAATACTTCCAAGAATGTTTTGTCACTGTCTAAACTAAACCTAAAAGAAAATAGAGGAATGGTAAGAAAGGGAGAGAGAGAGAGAGTGAGGGGCAAGACACTGCCGGGAGCATGTGTTAATATACAGAGGATGCTCTGATTGCCTGCCTCTTACACCTGTAGCGGAATGTTGGATCTGCTGAAAAATATATGACTGATTTAGCCTATTTACACCAGTGTTATAAGTTGCTGTGGCAGTTTTATTTGGATTTATTTCTTTGCTTTTGAGCGATGCAAAATAAAAGGTTCATTTACACACACTACCTCCTTGGGTTATAGATAGATTATAACCGAAATAAAAATCAATAATATCGTAGCCTAAATGTGATTTGTACCAAAAAGTATAAAGTTCTTTGTTTTAATCTTAACATTTACAAAGACCTTGTACCTACTACAACTCAACAATATCTTTCCCATATTCTTCATTTTCTCTACAATTTTAAGAGGGGGTTCATCGAAAACATTCGAATTAAATACATTTTGATCTAGTTTTGTTCTTAAATTTTTAGCTGTAATTTGATACAAATTATCTTAACTTACGTAATCTAGTGACAGAGCTATTTACCCTTTTGTGAAAGAATGTCAAGCCATCCAAGCGTTTAACTTCCTTGCGATATTCCTACAATATGTTGTCAGTTAAAACTTCGTTGCCCGGAAACCTAATTTTTGTATAGTTAGATACACCTTTCTCTGAAACTATGACAGATATCTCTTCATAAATTACGGCTGAAATGTAAATAAAGCGTCAAATTTGTAAAAAATAGTTTAAAATCTAATATTTTTAACGTGACTGAAAATTTAATTTTGGGGCAAAACAAAATCCTTTCCACTCAAATGATAGGCCTGGAGATCTAATTCAAGATGAACTAAAAACATTAACCTATATCTTTTAGTTTATTACACACACGACGACTGGGACCGTGGCGTGTCCTGTAATCCAGCTACTTGGGGGTACGAATTGTGGATAGTAGTGAGTGATGGTTGGTGGGTATAGTTTTTTCTTGTGTAGATTAACGTCCGCACTATTGAATTATACTTTAATCCACAAAGACCATCCTCAAAATTAGACCAGTTCCCAATTCAGGGGCAGTAGACGGAACTAATCAACAGTCCTGTCTCAGGAACATGTCATCCTTAGTCAGTAACAAGACTACAAGGTCGTGTCACAATCAACTTACATTCATTTTCATTCATACCTAGCTTAAAATGCCTACTAGGGTAGGTAGCTATTTCAAATGTTAATCTAATCTCAAAAGCAATAGAAATTGCGTGAGTTTTCTTAAAGTTAGAGGTGTCTCTATCATACAGAAAACTCACTCAATTCCTAAATAATTTAATTGATAAATAACCAATTAAATCTTAATTAACTAATTAATAGACTAACAGCCAATGACATCTAATGGACCTACAGTTTAACGCGGAATCTAAACCACTTTTGCCTCTGAATTACGAACTGGTTTAATTATGCTGATAGTTTTTGCGGATGAACGGACTATTTAATATACGATGAGAGTGTTGTCGTGAACATTGTATCGAGTATGTGTGTATTGTTTGCTAAATATGTACGACAAATTCACACATTTACCGAATTAAACCTTTTTTAATGTCACCATTGTTCTGTAACACGAGTAATGATTATACTTTAAACCCACCACTGTTGAATCTGGACCTCGTCACTAAATCAGTTATTAATATTTTTCTTTGGGCTAAATATGTCAGATCATCATATCTTAGTTATAATAAATATAAGTGAGCGAACTCACGTTACCAACTAACTATTCTTTACATTTAAAAATGGTTTTTTGTATATTTCATAACCACTCCCAAATCTATTTCACTCTTACTGAAAATACTAGTGTTTAGTGATATTAAGCGTTTCTCACAAAATGCTTGCCTACAGAATAGTTTAAAGAAAGGAAAAAATCAGACGACATGGTAGGTTACTTTTAGAAACTAATTATACAGAGTGTTTCAGAATTCCCTACCAATACTCTAGGGCATTGTTCCTGCGTAAGAAACATATCTAAATATCATATTTAAATTGTCCGGAAGTCCTTAGTTACTCACACAGCCTCCATTTTGTTTTTTTCACTTATAATATTTTTCCTGAATAATGGTTAAACGTACGGAATTGAAACTTTGCACAAACATTTATGGCAAATAGACAAAGCTACAAAAAAATTATGACAATTTCTCAAATTCATAAAACAAAATGGCGGACATTTAAAATTTTGTTTCTCAAATAACTCGTGAACCGTTGATTTAAAAGAAAATCCCATTTTAAATTAATGATAAAATAAATTTCATTTTTCTGATTTTTACCCTGGATTATTGGAAAATACTAGAAAGCAAATACCTGCGTTTACCTAAACAAATCTGTTAATAGAGGTGGCAACTTCATAAAAAAATGAGGAAATATTTTGATGTCTCATATGAAAAAAACAACATTATGACTGTGAAGGATGTATGGATTTCTTCTATTTCATTTCAAGATTCTTAAAGAGACCTATATTTTTTCCACGAAGAAGGGATCGAACTAGTTGATGCCTATACGAACGGACTGAATTACGTGAAGCAGGTGTTTAAACAATTTTTAATAAAATAAATCATTTTCCTAACATGTTTCCTAAGAAAACTTTCGATTGCTGGAGCTGAAATATAAGTTATTATTGAAAAACGAAAGTTAAAAAAAGTATTAATTACTATGCTATATAATTTGACAGAATTTTTCTTTATAATTTAATCACAATTTTAGTTTTATGTTTTGTCCTAAAAAGTATTTTATTCCTAACAACGTGTTACACAACCAATAAAAAGGATGGGTTTACAGCTAATCAGAAAAAATATGAAATATCTACTTTTAAAAATTCTAAAGTCTAATTCAAAAGTAATTTTACAATAATAATTTTTATTTTAAAATAACGAGACCAATGCTGAAGCGATCTCCAATAAAGTCTAAATCTTCCATCATTTCCTTCAACTGAATCGAATTGTGCTAAAGAGACAATAGAAACGGGGAAATAAAGGGCATCGATCACTTTTTGATCCTCACCACTTAAACTGATTGGCCGCTCCTCTTAGCCGTGTACTTTCTTTATCCGTGGATTTAAAAAAATCCTCAAAACGTATAGGTTTACCTTTGAAACTACATAGTTGTGTCAGAACCTACTATATCTGAAATGTTTCAAAGAATTCGTCCAATCAGTATTTATCAACGGCACTTCGAAACCGGTATCTTTCCTGTCATATGGAACTATTTCATTACATTAAATAAATACATTTCATTTGGAAATACTTATACATCAAATAGGTTATACAAGAAAAAATGGCAAAAAGTCTTTGGGTGTTCGGACGTAAAATAAAGAGTTTTAAATATATTTAAATACATAATTATCCTCATTTAACTCAATTCTCAATTGTACCTGTTTGGTTGTGATTTCGAATCTGTCACATAAAACATATTCATGGTAGTTTAAATTTAAAAATATTTTTTCCGAAGTGGTTTCTTAATTTTGTTTTATTACTGTTTGATTTTATGAACGTGAATTCTGTACCAAGAGGGTTTCAGTTAGGTTGATACGTATGATAACTGTAACCGTCGTCACAGGAAGTAACTACAAAGGATCTAGAAAGAAAGAGAGATATGCGTAATAAAATTCCTGCGAATTATATGGCAGTGTTTGACTAGAGACGTAATTGTTTACACATAAATAACTGAAGAGTGTTAGTTTTTTAAACTTTGTTAATCCAAAAAATGTGCAGGTAAGCACGGAAAATCACATATCCTGTGAGGAACTGAGAAGAAGAAATCGTCTTCCAAGAACGTGGACCCGTACGACCCATAAGGATAGGTCCGAAATGAGTTACAAAGACAGCTGTTTAGAGAGATTGAGTCCCTTTAGACATATCCATGATCTAACCTATTTTCCACAGGGAAGTAAATACAAAAATTTTTCCTTAGAACGCCGGTCCACACCTCACGTCCGTAAATGAGAAATGAATTGCTCGTAGTCAGAAGGAGTTTTATTTTCTTGAAATTTGGTTGAATTTTTTTATTCTTAGTTTAATTTTGTCAACAAATGGTTATGGTTTTTCTGTGTAAAGCAAATAAAATGCTTGTATTTACTCCTATGGAAAATTGGTTAGATCATGGACATGTCTAAAGGGAATGTTTTCAGTTTATCTCAACAGCTGTTCTTATGACTATATGACGTCACTTAGGTGCATTACCACCTACTACAAATGAGGATTTGTAAATTCATGTATTTACGGTAAATTTATATTTCATTAGCTTATAAGTAGCCAACAGTGTGTTAATTTATTGTTACACTAAATCTCACATAACAACCATAAGTACTAACTTAACTGCTTAAAAGTTCTTGTTAAATCATTTTGCATTATTTGTTAAAATTAATTTTTTTGTCAAAGAGAGAACCTTTCTTTCAGAAAGTTCGAAAAGAGTTTTAAAAAATAGAGTAACGAAACCAATTTTGAATAAAACATTTGAAGCCTACCATGAAGAAAAGATAGAAGATGGAACATATGATAGAAGGGGGATGTGAAGAGGACTGCCATGTCACTGATAAAACTGTTATCAAACATGTCGTGCATGGTCCGATCACATCGTCCAGCCCCGCCACGAACCACACGGACACACAGTGTGGCGGTACAAAGTTCCCCCACACAGTGTGGCGACATAACGTTCCCCCGCACAGTGTGGAAGCAACATCATTCCGTCCACCCATGCCCCGAATATTCATACTTTTTCGTTTAATACATTCATATTAAGCCATATAGAATAACTAAAGAGGTAAAAAGAATATTTTAATAAAGCTATTTAATACTTTAAAACCTTTCTAAAACCTCCTTTATAAAACATTTATTAGTTTGAGACTTGATGCTGAAGGTGATTCTTTAAAGTCTTTTCTACTGTTCAATGATTTTAACAGGGATACGTATTAGCAATGGGGAGGGGCTATTTTAAATCCAACAGAGCAAAATTTTAAACGATAACTTCATATGGTTAGTGACGTCAAATAGTTATAAGAACAACTGTTTAGAGGAACCGAAAGCATTCCCAACAGATATACCCATCATCTAACCTATTTCCTATATCTAACTATTTCCTACTATGTTCATCCAAATTAATCAACACTTCAATCGTTCTATATCCGATATTTTCATCCCTTAAATAATGAGAGCTACAGCCTCAGAGGCGGAAGGGATGCTGTGTGGCAGTAGTAATGATTGATGCAACAACCCCTCCCTCCAACCATTGACAGTACCATATAATACGTGACCAACCACAGATTCACGGGGGTTTCTACCCTTTATGCGTGGTTAAGATGATGTTTTCGATTCTAAAATTTGATTGTTATATGACAAACCTAGCTTGATATTCGTTGTGGTACAGCTACGAACATATAGATTCAAATATTATTTTTTTCAAAACAAAAGCCTTCAAGTACGAGGTTAATTAAAACCTTAAGGAAAAGCTACATGCAGGGTATTGAAGGGTTACTGGAAATTTAATTATAAAGGTCTTATATTTTTAAGTTAACCGTATTACCTTACCTTTTTTAAGAGGAATAAATATATCGACGTCCGAAAATCCTAGACCGTTAGAATCAACTAGTTAGTGACCAATAAAGTGACACCTTTTGTTTGAGCCAAAAATTTCATTGAATTATTTAAATAACGTAAGCTGAAACCCTGATAGCGGAATTATATGACCATTTGTCTCCTATCGTTTCCAAAATATCCCAAAAACGGAAAAATAAAGAAATAGGCTAAATCCTGCAAACAGATTTTCCTGTTCAACAAACATGTTTACAAAACTACTATCACAAACAACCGAATTATATTATATAAAACAATAACCATCCCAGCATTTCTCTATGGATCTAAAACATGGAGAGAAAATTAATGGTTTAAAAAATATGATTCTCATAAAATGTTATGCGCCGACCTTTCAAGGGAGGCAAAGTATTAAATTTAAAGAACCTCAACAGAGATGTGGTTTGTGAATTTAAAAGTAGAAGAATTAGATAGGCTGGGTATATTTTTAAGAGAAAGAGGATAATAATATGGAGCACGATATAATGAGAAATTTTGAACTGTAAAATAGAGAAAGCTAAAGTAATAGTGATAGAGCCAAGTGAAGACTGGCCTAAAACGACTGGGAGTGATCAGAGAAGACGCGGAAGAAGAAGAGGAAGATAGAGGTCAGTATTGCCTTTGTATGGTCCAGAGAGTAAGTAAATAAGTAAGAAGGCTTTTACATGTACAGTTACATTTTTATATACTCTTCATTGATAAACCGGTATATCTTTTTTTAAACTAAACAACCAATTACAATAGATACATTGCAAAAGGCTACCATGACATTAAAAGGTGACAAATCATAATTGTTTCTCTAAATTATTACTTATAAATTTCATTTACAACAAATTAAAATAAATTTATTTATGAACGTGGTCTTATTTTTAGTCAAAATACCTTGTTTAATGTGAATACCATTAAAACTTTCATGCACTTACACATGACACCATTGAAGAATTCTTTATCATTTGTTTTGTTTTATTAGTATTCTTGCACTTAAGCTAACACCATTTGTTCTTTATGAAGTTTTATTCTTTTACCAAAAATTGCTATACAAAACATATTGAAAATAGTACTCAACAAAAAACAATTTAATGGTAGATATCTTTGCTGTCTAGAGGCAAGATTGGATTCTACTTTTTGAAAATCGTTTTGCCAATATTTAAACTACTGAAACTTCTAGAAAATGTGATTGTAAAAAAAGTATTGTGAAAGTATGATTGTTAAAATATTAATATGATACTAAGCTTATGGTTTGTTTTAAGAAATAGCTATTAATATGCATAAACGTTTTTTGACATGGATATGTCTTAGCTCTAGGGGGTGTTGGTGATTTTTAAGATAGAAAATTTAACAGGTTACCATAGAAACACCAGAGATATTATATTGAAGTTTTAATATAAAATAATAACAGCTGTTTAGACGAAGTGAAAGTTCCCTTTAGACATATCCATGATTTAACCTATTTCCCACAGGGAGTAAATACAAACATTATTACCTTAAAATTTTGATTGAAAAATTTCGGGATAAGAGATTCTGAAATCTATCGATTGTTGATTCATGAGAAATTTGTAAGGTGTTTTGGAATATTTTGTCGTATATCAAGACGAACAAGTAATCAATTTTACTAAATAAATTATTTTCGAATAGCTAGGTCATCTACGATGATATTTTCATAAAATATAGTACCTAGTAGTATTTGCATGCAGTTCATTTCATACCTTGTTTATTTTACTTTACTTTCAATTATCACCAGTATAAATTCAGTTTAATTATTTTACTGTTGTTTCAAACCATTTGATTTGACGTGTCAAGAAAATAATATCATTCTTTTCAAATAGAAATTTCAGTAACAAATCATTTTGACAGCAAGTTCGGAATGTAAAAATATTATAAGTGAAATAAAATTCACATGATAAACCATCGTTACATGAAATACATAAGTAAGCCTATGTATTCCAAAGTAAGAGAAAACCCTAAACAATATATTGTGAGATTGAGTCTTATTGCCCTGACCGAATTAAAATGGAAAACAAAGAAATATAAATTTGAGGAAAAAAGAATTAAATCTAAACAGTTTTGATGGGATTATAAATTACAACTATTGTTTCTGAACTGAAGTAAAAATAAATCGGCTCAATGAAAGCCCAGGAGCTATGTAATTTTATAAAGAACCAATTAAAATTAAAGAAAGAAGATAAACAAAAGCGAGACTGGTATTGTATCATGATTGATTGTGTTGGCTCCAGCTGTGTTAGTTGATGTACCAACTGTGTTCACATCTTACTGATATATATATATATGCCAGTGTAAGGTGGAATTCCAGTCAATACATATTTGGTTCTTCCAACTTCTGAATACTGTTTCCCCATAAATAGGGGCATAATATAAGTAAACATATTCTATTAAATCGTCAAAAATTAAAATTAAATAAAAATATAAACTTCCATCATGCACAATAAACGAAAAACAAATACACAACGTAAATAAATCACCCGAGATAGCAGGCAATACGGAGTTAGAAAACATGATGTTGTTTGTTATGTATTTTCAGCAATTGGTAAATTAAGTTTTTTTGATAAAAATAACCAGGCTTTCGATTTGATATTGTTGTATTCCGCTGTTCATTTTATTTGGGTAAATTGATCAAAGTTTTCATTTGTTTAAAAGTATTTATGAAATACTTTTTTTCGTTCGGTTACAAAAAGACTAAACGAAAAACGTAGGAATAAATTTTACAAGAACATCGTTCATAAAACATTAGGAAAAACATTTTTTCTTCGCCGCATTGTTAGTTAACCAAAACGGCTTCTGAACCTTGGACAGCGAGAGATGAGGAATGATGGAAATGGAACAATAAGGATGCAGTGATGAAACTCGACTCGTCGGGTATCAACATTGTGTTATTGTTTGTAAGATAAGTCACACAGGCCCGAATTTAGGTTTCGCTGTTGCATTTGCCGAGGGTTTCTTACAACAAATATTTTGCCCAGCTATCACCGTGCTAGCGAGTGAACTTATGATCTTAACAGCCCTAACAATTTAGTAGTTTATAGAGAAAAATCCACCAATATAAATCGGGAAATGTGAAATAAGGAGTAAGTGTGGTGTTTAAGTTTGACGAAAATACACTGATTTTTACTTTCTCCCACTTATACGACACTATATAGAGAAAGTATTGTTTTCGTAGGGATTTTCAAATTTGAGTTGAATGTGGATATATCTGTTTTGGGGTCCCGTGAATCCAAAAACGTGGGTTTCGTCGTGATGTCTGTCCGTGTGTGTGTGTGTGTGTGTGTGTGTGTGTGTGTGTGTGTGTGTGTGTGTGTGTGTGTGTGTGTGTGTGTGTGTGTGTGTGTGTGTGTGTGTGTGTGTGTGTGTGTGTGTGTGTGTGTGTGTGCCTAACCAATTGATTTCAATTCAAGTTTATTTGGAAGAATTCAGATATTGTTAAAGTGTAAAGAAAACCTTCTTTAAATGGTATAACCTAGGTTAATTTTCAAATAGGCAGTCCCATATATTCGTACACGGGGGAGGGTAGCTGTTTCTCAAATTAATATTTAAAATTTATAGCCAAACATAAACAAACGTCATAGTTTTCTGCACATGCTACCTGATGAAAACTTCAAAGTAAAACATAGCCTATTCTTCAATTCCAGGGAAGAGATATTTGTTTGTATAAAAATCTATATGCTGTAATAAATACAGTAATTCATGTGGATTTGTCCAGTTTTAACATAAATCTAAGAAAGATACACCATATTTATGTGACCTTTTGAGTATAATAAACTAAAGAAGTCATTTTCATATTATTTTACTAACAAGAGGTATTGGTATTGGTATAAATTATATTATTATAAATATAAATTATATATATAATTACCACAATAAACTCCGAAAACGTAAAAAATAATAAATCATTGCAGGCCCCAGTCCATTAAATTTCCCCAAAACTTTTCAGTAACTTTATTTTAACACGGTTGATTAAAAACGATATTTCAGCGAAACTAAAATTGCCTTGTTCGAAATACCTGTATAATAAAAGTTGTAGAGAAGTGTAAAACATATGAACGAAAAATGCACGGACAATATAAAAATATATTATGACATTGCATTCCTAATTAATATGAAAATATCATAAACAGATTTTCCTGTAGCTGGAAGAAAAAAATAATAACATATCGTTTTAAAAATATATCCCTAAATCAGACCTCTAAGAAAAATAGGTATAAGTTGAAATAAATTGCTTCAACTTAAAATCTAATGAGAAAAATGACTTTTTATGGTGACACTTTAAATCTCTGAAACCCAAGCCAAATCAGTTTGCAAATGTAAATTAAATTTTAGCTCCAAACAAAAACAACCCTGAGCGTTATTTAAAGCAAAATAAAGTTTTATTTTGAAATAAATGGAAAATTAACAACAGACAAAACAATTTTTACTGGCCATTCTAATAAACGTAGGCATATTGCAGATCTTCCAGCCAACTCTCCGTTGGAAGCCAGTCTCATTATTGTTTCTCACAGACCGCTCCCTTTGCTTATACGATATTTTGACATGTACAGTAAATACATTAAATGTGAGATGACAGTTTCTGAGATTGAGGATATGGGGGGTAAAAGGGGAACAAGAGCTGATGGAATAGATTCTTGTCACGTCTTGAGAAATATTTCCATTTAATAAAAAATGTTTTTATACACATCTGTAACTATATATTTAGAGCTGATACTATTTGCTATTTTTTAAGCTTAGTTAAATTTTTTTGGTATTTAAATATGGTCTTGAGAACCTTCCTCTGAATTACCAACCAATCTCTATCTTGCCCGCATTTTCAAGCATATTGAATAGAAAAAATAATATAACAATAGTTAGTAAAAAAATAATCAGAATTCCTCAAATTAATTTTTTTCTGTAATGCAGCATGAGTATCGTGGGAAAATCCACTGACAGCAAAATATTTTTTTTAATAGTACAAGAAGGTCTTGATCAATTCCTTTGCAAGCTTGGATTATAAAAGTCAAGTAAAGCATTTAACACCGTTCATCTTCACATTGTTATTCAAAGGCTTAAATGATAAGGATAAATGGTTTTACTTTAATGTAATCAATCCAAAAAGAGGTGAACTTGTCCATAAAATAGCACAGATAATTCTTTAAGATGTTCTAAGGGATTAGAGGAGTGGCCCAGGGTTCAGTTATTAGTCCTGTTTTATTTCTAATGTGAGACCAGTGTCCTCGCTATTTTTTCAAAAAGTTCTCAGTCATATCTGCTAATGACTGCTTTGGCATTTTTTCGAGATGAGTGAAAAAGCTATTTTTTATGTTTAGGTTCAATATTCAATCATAAACCAAACATTGTGTTTATGATTATGATACGATATGAATAATCATATAATAATCAATGAAGCTATATGTTAGAAATAACTACTGCTTAGTTTATTGAGTTTTTTACGGAGTGACTAAAAAAATTAACTGACAGACATATAGCATACGAGCGTCGAGTAGCTTTGTTGAAGTGCTGCGTAAATAACTGTCTGTCATCAATATGTGAGCATGGGATACAATGTAACACATGGTACAGTGTCAGATGATGTTGTAAGTAATAATGTTAGTATGATCATTGCTGTGTTGTATTAGCGACTATTATCATCAATATGTGAGCATGGGATACAATGTAACACATGGTACAGTGTCAGATGATGTTGTAAGTACCATAATGTTAACGTATGATGTCAGGAGCTACCTAGCTGTGTTGTAGGGCAGCGTAGCCGACTATCTATCATCAATATGTGAGCATGGGATACAATGTAACACATGGTACAGTGTCAGATGATGTTGTAAGTAACATAATGTTAACGTATAGGAGCTACCTAGCTGTGTTGTAGGGCAGCGTAGCCGACTATCTATCATCAATATGTGAGCATGGGATACAATGTAACACATGGTACAGTGTCAGATGATGTTGTAAGTACCATAATGTTAACGTATGATGTCAGGAGCTATGTAGCTGCGTTGTATAGCAGCGTAGCCGACTATCTATCATCAATATGTGAGCATGGGATACAATGTAACACATGGTACAGTGTCAGATGATGTTGTAAGTAACATAATGTTAACGTATGAAGGCAGGAGCTACGTAGCTGTGTTGTAGGGCAGCGTAGCCGACTATCTATCATCAATATGTGAGCATGGGATACAATGTAACACATGGTACAGTGTCAGATGATGTTGTAAGTAACATAATGTTAACGTATGAAGGCAGGAGCTACGTAGCTGTGTTGTAGGGCAGCGTAGCCGACTATCTATCATCAATATGTGAGCATGGGATACAATGTAACACATGGTACAGTGTCAGATGATGTTGTAAGTAACATAATGTTAACGTATGAAGGCAGGAGCTACCTAGCTGTGTTGTAGGGCAGCGTAGCCGACTATCTATCATCAATATGTGAGCATGGGATACAATGTAACACATGGTACAGTGTCAGATGATGTTGTAAGTAACATAATGTTAACGTATGAAGGCAGGAGCTACGTAGCTGTGTTGTAGGGCAGCGTAGCCGACTATCTATCATCAATATGTGAGCATGGGATACAATGTAACACATGGTACAGTGTCAGATGATGTTGTAAGTAACATAATGTTAACGTATGAAGGCAGGAGCTACGTAGCTGTGTTGTAGGGCAGCGTAGCCGACTATCTATCATCAATATGTGAGCATGGGATACAATGTAACACATGGTACAGTGTCAGATGATGTTGTAAGTAACATAATGTTAACGTATGAAGGCAGGAGCTACCTAGCTGTGTTGTAGGGCAGCGTAGCCGACTATCTATCATCAATATGTGAGCATGGGATACAATGTAACACATGGTACAGTGTCAGATGATGTTGTAAGTAACATAATGTTAACGTATGAAGGCAGGAGCTACCTAGCTGTGTTGTAGGGCAGCGTAGCCGACTATCTATCATCAATATGTGAGCATGGGATACAATGTAACACATGGTACAGTGTCAGATGATGTTGTAAGTAACATAATGTTAACGTATGAAGGCAGGAGCTACGTAGCTGTGTTGTAGGGCAGCGTAGCCGACTATCTATCATCAATATGTGAGCATGGGATACAATGTAACACATGGTACAGTGTCAGATGATGTTGTAAGTAACATAATGTTAACGTATGAAGGCAGGAGCTACGTAGCTGTGTTGTAGGGCAGCGTAGCCGACTATCTATCATCAATATGTGAGCATGGGATACAATGTAACACATGGTACAGTGTCAGATGATGTTGTAAGTAACATAATGTTAACGTATGAAGGCAGGAGCTACGTAGCTGCGTTGTAGGGCAGCGTAGCCGACTATCTATCATCAATATGTGAGCATGGGATACAATGTATCACATGGTACAGTGTCAGATGATGTTGTAAGTAACATAATGTTAACGTATGAAGGCAGGAGCTACCTAGCTGTGTTGTAGGGCAGCGTAGCCGACTATCTATCATCAATATGTGAGCATGGGATACAATGTAACACATGGTACAGTGTCAGATGATGTTGTAAGTAACATAATGTTAACGTATGAAGGCAGGAGCTACGTAGCTGTGTTGTAGGGCAGCGTAGCCGACTATCTATCATCAATATGTGAGCATGGGATACAATGTAACACATGGTACAGTGTCAGATGATGTTGTAAGTAACATAATGTTAACGTATGAAGGCAGGAGCTACGTAGCTGTGTTGTAGGGCAGCGTAGCCGACTATCTATCATCAATATGTGAGCATGGGATACAATGTAACACATGGTACAGTGTCAGATGATGTTGTAAGTACCATAATGTTAACGTATGAAGGCAGGAGCTACCTAGCTGTGTTGTAGGGCAGCGTAGCCGACTATCTATCATCAATATGTGAGCATGGGATACAATGTAACACATGGTACAGTGTCAGATGATGTTGTAAGTAACATAATGTTAACGTATGAAGGCAGGAGCTACGTAGCTGTGTTGTAGGGCAGCGTAGCCGACTATCTATCATCAATATGTGAGCATGGGATACAATGTAACACATGGTACAGTGTCAGATGATGTTGTAAGTAACATAATGTTAACGTATGAAGGCAGGAGCTACGTAGCTGTGTTGTAGGGCAGCGTAGCCGACTATCTATCATCAATATGTGAGCATGGGATACAATGTAACACATGGTACAGTGTCAGATGATGTTGTAAGTAACATAATGTTAACGTATGAAGGCAGGAGCTACGTAGCTGTGTTGTAGGGCAGCGTAGCCGACTATCTATCATCAATATGTGAGCATGGGATACAATGTAACACATGGTACAGTGTCAGATGATGTTGTAAGTACCATAATGTTAGTGTATGAAGGCAGGAGCTACCTAGCTGTGTTGTAGGGCAGCGTAGCCGACTATCTATCATCAATATGTGAGCATGGGATACAATGTAACACATGGTACAGTGTCAGATGATGTTGTAAGTAACATAATATTGACGTATGAAGGCAGGAGCCACGTAGCTGCGTTGTATGGCAGCGTAGCCGACTATCTATCATCAATATGTGAGCATGGGATACAATGTAACACATGGTACAGTGTCAGATGATGTTGTAAGTAACATAATGTTAACGTATGAAGGCAGGAGCTACGTAGCTGTGTTGTAGGGCAGCGTAGCCGACTATCTATCATCAATATGTGAGCATGGGATACAATGTAACACATAGTACAGTGTCAGATGATGTTGTAAGTAACATAATGTTAACGTATGAAGGCAGGAGCTACGTAGCTGTGTTGTAGGGCAGCGTAGCCGACTATCTATCATCAATATGTGAGCATGGGATACAATGTAACACATGGTACAGTGTCAGATGCTGTTGTAAGTACCATAATGTTAACGTATGAAGGCAGGAGCTACGTAGCTGTGTTGTAGGGCAGCGTAGCCGACTATCTATCATCAATATGTGAGCATGGGATACAATGTAACACATGGTACAGTGTCAGATGATGTTGTAAGTACCATAATGTTAACGTATGAAGGCAGGAGCTACGTAGCTGTGTTGTAGGGCAGCGTAGCCGACTATCTATCATCAATATGTGAGCATGGGATACAATGTAACACATGGTACAGTGTCAGATGATGTTGTAAGTAACATAATGTTAACGTATGAAGGCAGGAGCTACGTAGCTGTGTTGTAGGGCAGCGTAGCCGACTATCTATCATCAATATGTGAGCATGGGATACAATGTAACACATGGTACAGTGTCAGATGCTGTTGTAAGTACCATAATGTTAGTGTATGAAGGCAGGAGCTACCTAGCTGTGTTGTAGGGCAGCGTAGCCGACTATCTATCATCAATATGTGAGCATGGGATACAATGTAACACATGGTACAGTGTCAGATGCTGTTGTAAGTACCATAATGTTAACGTATGAAGGCAGGAGCTACCTAGCTGTGTTGTAGGGCAGCGTAGCCGACTATCTATCATCAATATGTGAGCATGGGATACAATGTAACACATGGTACAGTGTCAGATGATGTTGTAAGTACCATAATGTTAACGTATGAAGGCAGGAGCTACCTAGCTGTGTTGTAGGGCAGCGTAGCCGACTATCTATCATCAATATGTGAGCATGGGATACAATGTAACACATGGTACAGTGTCAGATGCTGTTGTAAGTACCATAATGTTAGTGTATGAAGGCAGGAGCTACCTAGCTGTGTTGTAGGGCAGCGTAGCCGACTATCTATCATCAATATGTGAGCATGGGATACAATGTAACACATGGTACAGTGTCAGATGATGTTGTAAGTAACATAATGTTAACGTATGAAGGCAGGAGCTACGTAGCTGTGTTGTAGGGCAGCGTAGCCGACTATCTGTCATCAATATGTGAGCATGGGATACAATGTAACACATGGTACAGTGTCAGATGATGTTGTAAGTAACATAATGTTAACGTATGAAGGCAGGAGCTACCTAGCTGTGTTGTAGGGCAGCGTAGCCGACTATCTATCATCAATATGTGAGCATGGGATACAATGTAACACATGGTACAGTGTCAGATGCTGTTGTAAGTACCATAATGTTAGTGTATGAAGGCAGGAGCTACGTAGCTGTGTTGTAGGGCAGCGTAGCCGACTATCTGTCATCAATATGTGAGCATGGGATACAATGTACAGCCCCAAGGGCCTTCAACAATTCAGGCCCAACAATACAACATGCGGGCCTCCTTGCCAATCCTTGTCTTATACAATCTACATTCATTTCCACGTTTTATTGGTAACAATTTAGTTCTTGTGTATACTTATTTGCAATTTTTTTACTTTTACTTTTTAACCAATTATTTGATGTATATTTTATTAGGATTATGAATAATATTGAGTCACGTGTTATTAAACCAGTTAAATTTTTAAAGTAAGTTTTGATATAGGACGATCCCAATTCTGGTTATATTTCTAACTAATGTGTATCCGTTATTTAACATGGAAATAATTTTATCCCGATTACAAATAGAGTCTCATGTATGAGACATTTTAATGTGTACAATGTATATTCTCTAATTTGTTTAGTCAATAATTTTTAGTATTTTCATGTTTGTTGATTCGCATTGTATTTTTCTTACTTTAGACATTTAAATTGCATTTCAAGACTGATTTCCAGAGATAAAACATCGATAGTTCTGTTCTGATTCAATTAAAAACTATACGGAATTTGAAACGACGTGTAAAATATAATAAAATTTATACTTGTACTAACAAATATTTTATGTAAAATATGTAAGAAATGAAATAATGAATCCTTTTAGTACCCTGGGCGTTGAACCAGAATAAAAACGTGAATACTATTATCATAGTCTAATTTTATTTAAGTCTATATTAACTAGTCTTTACCAACTTTTGAACAAATATGTAAAACCTTCAATTCTTTTACCTTTAAGCCTTTTCACGTTTTAAAACCAGTTTTGGCATAAATTAGATAGACCCCACCACATGCTGCATGGCAAAATGAAAATAAAAAGTTTGAACACCTATGATATGTTCACTATAATAAATCCATGATAATTAGTTTACAATGATTGAGCCTGAAGTGTCTAATGTTTGAGCAATGCATGGTTTAGAGGGGCGTGGAGGGGAAGGTGATAGAGAGGGGGTAGGGGGTGGATAGGGTGTGAGGGTTATTATGTCATTCATTGTCAAATGTTTATGAAATCACATGGCCTTACATTCAAACACTTAGCGTTTTAATAGAAAATAGACACGCTATCCAAAATCAACTGTCGTTTTTATTGCTTCATTGTTTCATATATGTTCCTGTGAATTCATAATTTTGTTGTGTTGTGGAACCTTTTTGAAAACTGTTGAAACCTAGATTACTAATTGAAAAAAATAGACTCTTAAATATAATGCAAGTTAAATGTTTATCTAATTTTTGAGATAAAATGAATTTACAAAAACTATTTTTATTAATAAAATAGTTTAGGTATGAATGTTAATTTGTTGACTATCAAATAAGTGATAATACGAATAGTTTAACAGTTGGACTAAGGAATATTTATTGCTCACTTAACAGTTGCTGTGTTTGAACTTTTCTTAAGTTTTAACCGATTGATAAAATCTAAAAAAATGCTTAGTACAATAATGAATCGTCAATACAATAATGAATAATGTACAATGTGAATAATGTAATGCACAATAATAGATGTCGTTTTGTGTTCTAAAATATGAAAATGTAAATCTATAATCAGTTACACGTAGTATACTTTTGACACCATTGTTATTCATTGTGTACACCATAATTGTGGTAATACAATAGGGATTGTTGAGTATTAGTTATATTCAGGGATTGTTCAGGTGTGGTGTTCAGGGCGGAACTTTCGGGCAGGTCCATTCCTTTGTGTATCTGATCCTAATCTTCCGCTGATATTTAACCAATGTTCAAGCCATTCGTTTCATCGCGAATAGCCACAAATTATTCAATTTGGCTGAACGGTCGGGTCGGTCTATTCGAAGGTAGAGTACAGTAGGCCTAGGGCGGGGTTACTCTCACTAGAGCTGGCTGGCTTTGTTTGAACCACACCGACTCGCGGCTCGACCCATATAGAAAGTGATCCGTTCCAATGTTTCTAGTGAATTAACTCTTATTTACTACAGGGTCTAATTATAAAAAAGTAATATATCATTATGATGTAAACCTTTTGTTAGTTCATGTGACATGTTTATTTTACGAGTAATGTTTTGGTTTATTTTTATAATTTCGAAGCAGAAAAAACTACTAAAATGCGGTATAATTTAGGTACGCGTATATAAAAAATTAAAATTATTGCTTCGTACGTACAGGGTTGTATTTTCAATTTTTAAATCTACGGTACAAAATTTAACTGTTAAGGAAATCAGGAACATTGGTGTTTTTAATTACACTACACAAAAGGGCCAAGGTTTTTGAAATTGTTACACTACACTCGGTTCCCCGGACAGGAGGCTGTAATAAACTCGTAGAGACTCACCGGGGAAGATGGTACCATACAAGAGCAGCATTACCGCCGCAAGAGCAGATGTGTTCATACTGTGCTACCAATGTAACCGAGTCCCATCGTAGCTCACTCGCTCACTCACTCACTCACTCTCCGCGTCTCGCACCGCCGGGGAGTGGAGCACAGGCCCCCGGTCATATCGACTGTGCCGCAGCGCAGGCGCGAACCAGCACTCACTCCACTACCCAAGCTAATAAGTGCTTGTCTTCCTACAACTAGAATGAAGGGGTCCAGTATGTCGTAAATGATGTCAACGCAGCCACTACCACGGAGGAACAGGTTAGGGGATGAAGCGATGTCTTCGCTACACAACTAGAATGAAGGGGTCCAGTATGTCGTAAATGATGTCAACGCAGCCACTACCACGGAGGAACAGGTTAGGGGATGGAGTGATGTCTTCGCTACACAACTAGAATGAAGGGGTCCAGTATGTCGTAAATGATGTCAACGCCGCCACTACCACGGAGGAACAGGTAAGGGGATGGAGCGATGTCTTCGCTACACAACTAGAATGAAGGGGTCCAGCATGTCTTAAATGATGTCAACGCCATCCACTGCCACGGAGACGGGGGGATGAACCAAGAGCTTCGGTACGAAAACAGTATGATGTAAATCCAGGATGTCTAAATGATGTTAACGCCACCACCACCAAGGGGGACGAGAATAGAGGCTAAAGCGAGGTCATCTCTATACACCCAGGATGTCGTATATAATGTAATGCCACCACATCAGCAGCAATCAGGGAAACGTTTGAGAAGGACCCAAGATGTCAAGGTTCCCTGAGGATTACGATTCAGAATGCAATTGTAAGAAATTGGTCGTGGAATAATGCCTATCCTCACATTAAATTATCACTCAGCGAAAAGCCATTGGTGATTGGCAGCATTTGAACCCGGGACCGTTGGCACCAAAGTCCTACGCTCTACCCCTAGACCAGCCAATAATGATAGGTCTGTACTTGAGGTGATGTCTACCCAGCACCCTCTTTGCTAATTTTTAGGAGGTTTATTGTATCAAACAAGGAGTTAGATAAGGCGTTGCAGCTTTGGATATTCTCTTACTCAAAGGAAGGTCTATAGGATATATAGGTTACGGGTAAAGTCTTTCAATAAAACTTGAAAGTGCTATTGAAATAAGTTCGTAAACCGTAGTCCTTCATATGTATAAAAAATACTACACCCAACATCATATTTTGGCTAGAGTTGTCAGGAAATAATAGAATGGTTAAAGAATGCGTAATTAAGGAAAAAATACTCAAAAACAAGAGTTACCAAAAATGTTATAATTATTTAGTTTAAGGTTGAAGGTTTGCATATCAGTATCGAACAATTTTTTCCTAGAAATAGAATCTGTGAAAATGTTATCATGTGAAAATTATAGAAGAATGTCTTAGACAGTGAGCTACGTTATCACTGAACGCCGATTCCAGTTTGCAAAACTCAAAGGGCTTTACCATTCTTTTACGTTTCATAATTATACATGAAAGCTATATTAATAATTTTTTAGATTCAATCTCGTTTCAAATCCAAACGGAAATGGGAAATTAGAATGATTTTACAGATGCAAACACCCTTTCCTGTTCCCAGATATACCACTAATACGAATACATTTAATAATGACCTTATTGATTATACCCACGTAATGTAGACTACGAATGACGTCACAGAAGACTTGAGTGCTAATGATTGGCTCGACGGGCTGCTATCAGCAGCTCAAGGTGATCAGGCGCTTATCACAAGGTAGTATGATCCCCCAACCCCACCCACTGTCACCAAACCGAAGAGTACCTTGTAGAATACTTGTACACACATTTGAAACATACTGTATTGCTAAAGTCCAGAATACTCGTACATTGAAAATATATTTAAATAAATGATAATCATCAATGGTTTAATGATACTTACTTTTTAACTGGATCGTTTTAATGTACATGGAAAATGCTACGCATGGAAGCGTTTTTAATAAAAATGTTTGTATTTACTTCTCTGTGGGAAATAGGTTAGATCATGGATATGTCTAAAGGAGATGTTTTCAATTCATCTAAACAGCTGTTCTTATTCTTTTATATTAAAAATTCAATACAATTGCCCTGGTAGTTTCTATGGAAACCTGTTATATGTTTTCCATCTTAAAATCACTAACACCCGCCCCCCAGAGCTAAGACATATCCATGTCAAAATAATTTATATTGAATAAGAATTGTTTACCTAAACAAATATTATGCAAAAAATAACTTCATTGATTCAAATCCATATTTTAAATATAAAAAAATCATTCAAAAATTAAAAACTTAGGTTCCATGTAAAACTGGTAGTTACAAGTATTGCCCTTTTTAGATTGATATTGTATTTATTAAAAAGTTGAAGCTAGCAAACTAATATTTGGATTGAGCACGTTAAAAGAATAGAAACTATACTAGAGGTGGCAAACAAAAAAATCAAATAAAAAACACACCAGAAGAAACATAAATTCGGTGAATTAAAAGATCTAAGCCAATGTTTTAAGACTTTTTCCTTCGAAGGGGTTTCGGGAGAAACAATTGGAATTTTCTGTTTGGCGGCTTGGGGCGCCGCGACAAAGGTGGCATGTCGCAGGAATGCTTACTACCCCGGGATAAACTATGCAAAAAATGCCCCCGATGACTTAGCAGCTGCTGAACCTTTTGAAGTGGCCACGCTGCGCCCTTGTGGGATCTCTCCGTGCTTTGCAGATTAATAACAAAGCCTTAGCTAGCACCCAGAGCTATGTAATAGTCTATAAGTATAAATTCACATTTTAAAATTCTTCTCCAATAAATAGGATATAGAAAGAGTATTTTATGTTAAAAAAATTATTTCAAGTGTTTAAGAGTCAACATGATCCAAAAGAGTGATTATTAAAACTGATGAATACATCTAATGTAGTGTGCCGACTCCTAGACAACACCAAATCATTGCGGTGGGCTCATTTTAGTAAAACTCCTGTATGTTGGTAACGTTTCCTTTAATGTGGCAACGTCCCCTCTGATATAACGTTCTTTCTGATGTGGCAACGTCTCATCTGATGTGGTTACGTTCCTTCTGTTGTCACAACATTCCTCCTGATGTGGCAACATTTCCTCTGATGTGACAACGTTCCCTCTGATGTGGTGACGTTTCCTCTAATGTAGCAACGTCTCATCTGATGTGGCAACGTTCCCTCTAATGTAGCAACGTCTCATCTGATGTGCCTACGTTCCCTATGATGTAGCAGCTTTCCCTCTGTTGTCACAACATATCTCCTAATGTGGCAACGTTCCCTCTGATGTGACATCGTTTCCTCTGATGTGGCAACGTTCCCTCTGTTGTGGCAACGTCTCATCTGATGTGGCTACGTTCCCTCTGTTGTGGCAACGTCTCATCTGATGTGCCTACGTTCCCTATGATGTAGCAGCTTTCCCTCTGTTGTCACAACATTCCTCCTGATGTGGCAACGTTCCCTCTGATGTGGCAACGTTCCCTCTGATGTGGCAACGTTCCCTCTGATGTGGCTACGTTCCCTCTGATGTAGTAACGATCCCACTGCTGTGGCAACATTCACTGTGATGTGGCCACGTTCCCTTCTGTTGTCCCAACGTTCTGTCTGATATGGCAACGTTACATAAACATAAACATAAACATAGTTTATTCTGAATAAATACATACAAAATGCATATCTCATTCGTCAAGCTAAAAGCTAACTTAAAAATAAAATAAAATTCAAGTCAATTTGTATAAATCAGTTGGACAGATAGTCCTCTACACTATAAAACTCTTTATCTACCAGGAAGTTTCTCAGGGTTCTCTTAAGGTTAGCCCCCAGCTGGATTTAAAAGTATAATTAAATCCAGCTGGGAGCTTATTATAAAATACAGGCCCTGTGAAAGATGTAATCCTCTCAGAGAGCGCAAGGCGGTGTCTGGGAGTGTGGAGATTTTCGCCATGTCTGGTAGGATACCTGTGGTCCTTACCAACAACTGGAATAGCATCAAGACTATTTACTGTGAACAAAATCACCCTAAAAATAAAAATAGAAGGAAGTGTTAAAATATTTGATGAGCGAAACACTCCTCTACATGAATGTAGTGGGGGAAGTCCTTTGATGATCCGGACAGCCCGTTTTTTGCGCCAAGAAAACCCTTGAAGAATGAGGAGACCCACCCCACACTTCAATTCCATATGTCATGGCAGATGAGAAGCATCCGTAATAAACCATCAGTAGGGCATCAGAATCCAGAATAGGATTTAACGTTCTGAGTGCATAAGTAACTCGACTCAACTTACTGCACAGTTGTGTTATGTGGGAATCCCATGACAAATGACTGTCAACATCCAGTCCTAAAAACTTGACTGAAGACCCTTCTTTTATTTCAAATTCCTCCAGGGAAATGTTTTCAGGATTTTTATTGGTTGTCAGGAATTGGATTAAAACTGTTTTTTTCTGAATTCAACTTGAGATTATTGACGGATAGCCAGTTGTGTAATTCTTCAAAGGACTTAGTGACTCGAAATTGAAGATCAGTTTTAGGTCCACCAAACATCAGCGTTGTATCATCTGAAAAAAGCACAGATTTAGCCAATGGCAGATAACCAGCAAGATCGTTTATATAGACATTGAAAAGCAAGGGACCTAAGATGCTTCCCTGGGGTACACCACACCTACATTCTGAAAATTCAGATTGGTTATTTGGAATTTCCACAAATTGCCTACGGTCAGAGAGGTACGACTCGAACCAAGCTAGTGCCACGCCACGAACTCCACACATTTCCAATTTCTGACAGAGGACACCATGATAAACCCGATCAAAGGCCTTTGAAAGGTCACAAAAATACCCCAAGGCTGGTTCACGCTGTTCAAGTTGTGACACTACATCATCTAGAAAATCGACAGCCGCTTGAGTGGTTGAACGTCCACTTCTAAAACCATACTGGTTTTCGATTAGGATGTTGTGTCTGTCCAGATGATCAATCAATCTAGAATGAACAATTTTCTCCAACACCTTGGATATGGTACACAAAAGGGCAATGGGGCGATAATTATTCATGTTACTTTTGTCACCTTTCTTAAATACGGGAACAATCTTAGAAGTCTTGTAGATGTTTGGGAATATACCAGAAGAAAGAGAAGTGTTAGAAGAGGTAGACCAGGGAATCAAGAATTGTTTTATAAAACTGTTTTAGGAGAATGCTAGATATCTCATCCACTCCTGAGGACTTTTTGGATTTAAGAGAAATAATTGCTTGCTCGACTTCAAAACTGTTAACAGGATTAAAAAATAAAGAACTGATTGGTGGATGTTTTAGAGTCCTAATGCACTGAAGATTAGAATTAGAAGATGACTATTGAAGAGGTTCGCTACTTCAGACCCAGATTGAACAGGTGATCCTTCATGCATTAAGGCCGGAAGAGAAGCTTGGGGATGTGACTCACATGTCTGATATGGAAACGTTCCCTCTGATATAGCAACGTTCCCTCTGATGTGGCAACGTTCACTCTGATGTGGCCACGTTCCCTTCTGATATCGCAACGTTCCCTCTGATGTGGCAACTTTCTCTCTGATGTCGCAGCTTTCCCTCTGTTGTCACAACATTCCTCCTGATGTGGCAACGTTCCCTCTAATGTGACAACGTTCCCTCTGATGTGGCAACGTTTCTTCTGATCTGGCAATGTTCCCTCTGATGTAGAAACTTTCCCTCTGTTGTCATAACGTTCCTCTTGTTGTGGCAACGTTCCATATGATGTAATAATTTTTTCTCTGATTTCACAACGTTCCCTCTGACATCGCAACTTTCCTTCTGATGCGGCAACTTCCCCTCTGATGTAGTACCGTTCTCTATGATGTGGCAACGTTCCTTCTGATGTGGCAACTTTCCCTCTGATGTAGTACCGTTCTCGTTGATGTGGCAACGTTCCCTTGGGTGTGGCAACGTTGCCTCTAATGTTGCAACGTTCCCTTCTGATATGTAAAGGTTTCTTTAATGTGACAACGTTCCTTCGTGATGTGGCAACGTTCTCTCACGTTCTCTCTGATGCGGCAACGTTCTCCCTAATGTGACAGCAAAGAAAAAGGTTTCTGTTCTTCGGAAATATCTAGAAACTTATTTTTATTATTTTTAGTTTCAAGGGTGGTTAATTTCCGAAACTCTCGTCTCGGACACTGCGCGATACGCAATGCTCCGGTTCACTGAACGCGTAAAAGCTTGTTACGGTAACACTTCTTGCTGAGGGCGTGAGCCCAAACCGCAGCTCCATACTGGAGGGTAGAATTGACCGAAGACATAAGTAGCCGACCCTTGCTGGAACGTGATCCGCTGACGTTAGACTGGTGAGAGCAGCGACTCCCTTGGCGATTTTGTCGGCGGTGCGTCTGATATGTTTGTTTAAATTTATCTTGCACTCAATCACCACTCCTAAGTACTTAACAGCGGGTTTTGTCTCGATGTCGAGGTCTCCGACACGCATCAGGATAGCGGTCTCGATGTATTTCTTCGTTAGGACCACGATCTCCGTCTTGCCGAGTGCAAGATAAGCCTTGATCCTGCATCCAATTGTTGACCATTCGCATCACCAGATCCAGCTTCAACTGTGCAAGCTCGATGCTTGTCCGCATAGCCAATAAGGAGAGTTTCATAAGGCACATCAAACCTCAACAGACTGTCGTGACATGTTCCAGAGATCGGGTCCGATGATTCCTGCGCTGCACCGGATGTAACAGTGACTCTACGCTGACCCTCGAGTGTGTCATTTCTTTTCTCTCAAGCTTAAATTAGTACCATAGCACTATTTCAAACATCTGTGGTAATTTTTAATAAGTCCTTACAAATTTTAAATTGAAAGTAAATAAAGATGAGACACAAAAACCTATGCTTGGTATTGTTTGAACTTTTTTGTTTTCAGATTTATACCAGCTTAGTCCTGATTATGCAATAATAATGTTATGTCTTAGGTCATTTTTCATTATGTCCTGAGAACGGCGAGATTCCAGATTCCGAAACGTCGTGAAACTTTACTTATTTTACTACTTTTACTTTATTACTTTTACATATCCTAATGGAAATGTGTGTAATGAAAATATAACAACAAATATTTTGCACTCCTCTTACAGAATGGTTTCTTTTCTCTTGAGCTTAATTTCGTCCCATAGCAATATTTGAAACATCGTTGATAATTTTAATAGGTCCTCATTAGTTTTGAATTGAAATTAAATAAGTATAAGATACCAAAACCTATTATGGATTATTATAACCAATATGAGTGATGAGCGAGCGCTGTGAGTTTTATAATAGCTTTGTGGTTACTTTTGTGACTAAATAAAGTCCAGCTGGTTTGTTTTTAAGAATTATTAATTCATAATAACCAAAAATGAAAACTCAAACCATAACAAAAATATCTTCAATCTGCGATGAAACATTGCAATCAATAACCTACTAACAAATTACAAGTTACTAATAACTAATTACTTACAGTGCATACTACAGTGATTAATATCTACATAAAGCTTAAAACTACAAAGACTCCGTGATGGTATCTTTCAAAAATATAATGAATTGTGAGATAAGCTTGATTTCCAAACGCGTCAACATTTGTTATTACCATGTAATGTAACGATCTAAGATCCCAACCCAACACCGACGTTAAAGTCTCCAACGAGCCATCGTTTGTCAAAACGAGGCCAAACGATGACCGCTCGTTAACCCTTCAACGTAACCATTAACGATACCCCTAATGCTTTTTACAGGTTGAACTAGTCTTATCTTAAAGTTTATTCCACATTCGTACAACAACTAATTGTAACATGTTTCTGTCACAAAATAGTACGATTTAATTATGTCTCTAAGAGGAAGTTACATTGAGATTGTACTGAGACGACATATAACAATAGGAAATTTCATCAATAGGACAAAAAACTGGCGTTTTTGATGAGAGCATAAGTTTAAAGGCTAAGGCTGTTAAATATGCGAGTATATATTAAAAAGCTAATCTTGTGATGAACTTTATTTTTCGTCATACTGTAAATAAAATGAAACAAACTAGTTAAACATAAATTATTACCTGATTTAGTTTCAATAGTTGTTGACCAGTTTTGTCGGTTTGGACTAATCAGCTGTTATGTTACTTAGGTTCTAGCAGTTTTTTCTTGATTCCTGATTGTTTTAGGTTATGTCAGTGCTGACCTTGAATCAAAAGTATCATCAAAAATGTTTGTATTTATTTACTTCCCTTGGGAAATAGGTTAGATCATGGATATGTCTAAAGTGAATGCTTTCAGTTCATCTAAACAGCTGTTCTTATTCTTTTAAATTTTAAATTTAATACAATAGTTATAGTAGTTTCTATGGAAAACTGTTACATGTTTTCCATCCATGAATTAAAGACATATCCATGTCAAAATGATCTTTTGCGGCCTAGGGCTAAAAAAATCATCATTATGATAGGTTTAGTCCTAAGGAGAAAAAGCATAACCTTTGCTATTCAACAAATGTATCTAAAACAGCTGACATTCGAATTAATGCAGGGAAAAGATAATCGAAAGGGCATCTCCTAGCCTGACGGTTACCGTCTTGTACTTCGGTAGAAGAGGTGACGGGATCGATCCCTGGGATGGCCACAAAATTTAGATGGGAATTCCATAAAATATAGTGTACTTTGAGGCTGCATAGCATAAGCTGAACCTGCCATTGGCAAAAACAGAAAAAAGGTAATCGATGGCAAGAATTAAACGACTGTTCATAATGAACGTATATTGACAGTTTTAAAAATAATTAGTTTTGTTCATTTTTTATTTTAAAACCTCATTTTCCCATCACCATAGCCATATGACCTGTGCGGAGGATTAAAGACAGCGAGGTACTGCAGTGGCTTAAGTTAAATAGTCTAGCCAAAGGTAACATGAGATGTCAGCCACTGGTTTCTATTTCAGCAACTTTTGACTTATTGGGTCATAGCATTACCCCTGATATACCATGACAGCAATTCCTTTGGATATATTAAGCATTTGAGGATTACCATTAAACACCTTAATAAAACATATAGTATTATTTTTTAACTGAGGTCCCTCCAATTTTCTGTGTCGAATGAATTAAGCCTGCAATTGTTTTGCTTAAATGATTGCACTTTAGGAATTCTACAAAAATTGGCTAAGAATGTTAAATAAAGCTGATTTGTCACTATTATAATTATCAACGACGTTTAAAATATACGTGTTCACCTTTTTAACTCTTTTATAACAAATCGGAATTTAGAGCCAATAGGTAAGGTAGATCCAATATTTTTGAAACTGGTTTCAAAACAACGACCCATTTTTAGTCACACATATATAAATTTGTTTCAGATAATTAATGCAGTTGTTTTTTTATAGTAATATATTCTATTTCACACAAATCTACCCATTTGGCATTCAACATAGATATAAAATACATTGTTAAGGTTTTCACAACAGGTACTCTCGTACATATTACTTTATTGAGGAAATGTATAGTTTTCGATTAGGGCCTTCTTCTCACTTCGTGGTACTTTTTTAATTAAATTAAGTGAAGGAATAAAATCAAAGAATAGTTAAAATCTGCTAATAAAACTACAATACCTTTGACATCTTGGATACGAAACACTGGATTATCAACAATCTTACAGCACGTATCCCAGATTTTGACAGCGGGTTGTGGAATGAAATTTTTAGGAAGGAATATGGGTTTTTAAGAAATACTTGGATGTCAAGTAAAACACTCAACTAGGATAGGGTAAAGCCATTAAACACCTTTGGAGAAGCCACTTTTCTCAAACTGTATCCAACACGAAGTAAAGTCCTTTACAAATGTTACACTCTAAAAACTCTTCAAAACTATCAACAAATTCTACCTTGTTGTGAAGTGTCAGTGGGATGGGTGAGGGGGGTACAACTTACTAATCTTATTTCCTCTTACAAGTTATGGATCTGACGCAACTAAACTACCACAATGTCAAGAGAACCCCTTTCTACGGTGATAAAGAAAGATAAATAAGTATTTGAAGTCTTCACTTAAGGAGTTTCTTCACTTTCAGCGATTTGAAAGGTTTGTCAAACAGTAAATGTTTTTCAGCCTTAAAGAGCTTTATAAGAGGAAAAATCTACGATTTTACACTCTACCACGTTCTTCCTAAATTTGCAAAATATTTTTCAAATCATACACGTGCAGATAACATATTATGAGTTTAATTAAAATTGAGACATATTTAGTCCTTCAGCATATAAACCCATATAACATTGAGTCTTTTTAAACTTTCCACTATCAATACATCCAATTTATAAAAAAAATGTTTGTGAGAATTACCGCAAAGAGGAAAGAGCAATGCGCCTCTCTATGAGACAGCATGAAACATGCATGCTTCACTCATGTTGAACGCCCCACCCCTTCACGACCACTGCCTTCCTTCAACCCTAACCTTCTAGTAATCGATAGGAAAGTACATTTAGCAAAATTAACTAAGTGTTACATTCATCATTCTGTATGTATTTAAGTTAAAATGGTATTATAGTAAAGTACCGTAGTTGTTAAGAAGTTTTCAGGTGGATGCTTTGAGTAGTTTGATGACAATGATTAATGTCATTTAACTGTTCTAGAGCTAAAGGTTGCAACAGTAAGTGAAGTCATATAACCTTTGTTCACTCATCTAAGTACAGAGTAAGTAGGAAATGTAAAGTATGTCTTGAGTCTAGGTCGCAGATGACAAGCATGAAATGGCTATCTTTTCAATTAGTAGGTTGTCTAGAGGTAGCGGGGAGATCAAAATAATCAATTGTCTAACACATTATAGCTACTTTTTCTGTTCTTCATTTAAATATTTTATCCGTTTGTGGCTTGCAAATTATCATAAAAAAGGAAGATGTGGTTAGTTATGTCCCTATAAATGGCTGATTGTTATGCATTTAACCTAATTTAATCAGCCCACCTTAATTTTAGATGACATCGTCCACTATATTTTGTCAATACGTAGACATTTCATGATAGTCCTTTATGAGAGTATTGTGACGCGAATAGCTAGATGCACTGAATACAACATTTCATGGAGTATCTCATCGACAGGCTGTTAACTGATACTTGGCCACTTATCGATGTAACTACGAGAGTGTGATTGGTTTCACCAATTAAATTAAATGTAAATGTTTCAAGGGTCGTTTACGTAGTTAATAATTGTAATCATAACTAACTTAGTTCGTGTAAAGGGGAATTTTTATGTTTCACCTTCACATCCTAGGACGTTCTAGGACATCGCTTGGATCGTCCATGTGGAGAAAATCCATTGGACTGGAGGAATTTGAACCTTGAACCTCAGGAACCCCTTGAGAGACTTTTTATCTCTAGATTCGACGGAAGGGAATTAAGGACGCAGGTTTGCACGTAATCCTGTAACGGTTGTTAGTGGTGCACATTTTTGATAAGGGTGTCCAAAGTGTCACGTCGCGAAATAATTGGTTTAATTCCCTTCCTGACGTTCTTTGCGACAGTGTATATTTTCATCGAGTCACCTCACTTTAGTGTTTTATAGCCCAAAACACTTTCCCATGCTTGTAGTTGGTTTTCATGAGGGATAAATACAATAATCAAAAATAAAGTATACTAATACACTTCAAAGCGTACTTCCCTAAAAAAAATCGCTAGGGTTCCTAAATGTCTTGAAAATAATTATTTATTAATCTATAAGTTTAGAGTTTAATGAGTAAAGAACAATTAAGTAGTTCACTAATCTTACAGGGACAACGTTTATTTATTATTACATTAACGTATGTATGTATTACAGGTAAGCTGTTAAACATAAATACAGTTAAAATAAATAATGCTGCACAAAATTGTGAAATCAATAATTATTTTAAATTTTGTACCTTAATTAATGTGAAAACCTGTATCATTAAATAAATATAGTACGTAAACCAATGCTTAAAAGTGTTATAAATCTCTTAAATATGAAAGCGAAAAAGTAGATATAGTCACACAAATTCAAAAAGAAAAGATTTCTCACGATAATACATACTATATTTAGTAAACGTTCAACATTGTAACGATTCACCCATTGCATCGTAGTTTTCGCAAGAGGCCAGGATGGCCTATTCTGCTATGCCCTAGGACAAGGCACCACATTGGCGGAGATGAAGCGTTTGCCAACCCACCACGGATACCCGCTAGAGACCTCCGCCGAATCGTTATCCAAGAAACCGACCCTAGTGGCTTTAGATGCCACTCTGATCAGGGATGCCCTCCGACTAACATTCTCCCCACCTGCACCCCCAGAATACCGGTTACAAGAACCGTCTATCCGCCCGAGGGCAGCCCAGAGATGAGCGACTCCTTTCCTAACGCAAACCTCACTCTGGAAGGGTACAGGGGTTCGACCATTGCATTTCAGCACCAACCACTGCCACTACGAAACCAAACCCAGGAGAGTGAAGCTCCCCCGCCCGTTGTACTATCAACTTGTGGAAAGTCAACAAAATTTTGTAAAATACACTCCTGTATCCTTTATAATATTAAGGATGCAGAGCTACGAACTTTAGACATTCGTGAACGAGTAAAAAGTTATACGTTAGTGCGTCATGTATGCACTACAGGTTGAAAAAATATCTGATTTTTTATGGACATTAGTTGGTAAGAAATTTAGCCTTTCGTTTGGACGTTAGTATGTAAAACATTGGGGGTTTTTGTGGAAATCACATTGTAGAAACTATATTCACAAATATAATTACGTTGTTGTGTACCTCTTGACCAACTTTTTTACAAGGAATACGTAAAATGATAATTCTTTACTTATTTAAAATATTAAAAAGTATTAATTAAATATAGCAATATAGTGGCTATAATTATAAATTTGAATGTAAATACAGGGCTTATTTTAACCAGATATAATAGGTACTGTTAATTAACTCAGGTTATGCAGATATGACGAGATGTAAAAGGTGTTCGTAGGAGTGGTGTGATCAATGCTTAATTGGCACTAGTATAACAGGCTAGATAAATACTTTACCTCTGATTGCTTTTTCCCGCTCACAGAACAGTTCAGCTTGACGTGAACCTATATGAGTGTTGTTATTGTTCAATTATCCACACAGGCGTATTTTCTGAATTCGTCTGATTCTAAAAGGATAGCCAAAACGTGTTGACGAATTAAAACTAGTAAAATCTGATAAAAAAGGCTCAATCACTGTTTTTGCAATATAAATTGTTTAATAAAGTTGAATAATTATACTAATGATCGTCCTATTAAAGTATGGATTTTAACTATAATGAGGTATTTTTCAGTAAAAAAATAAAAATAGAAAATAAAATAAAATAAAAAATATACAGAGTGTCTTAGGGATTGTAAACTGACTATGGATTGTGAAAAATGGAAAGAATTTTTGTTTAATTTTTTAAGCTTGGCCACACACACACACACACACACACACACAATTTGTTTCTTCTTACAGAATTTAAAAACCTTTATTGTATGAATCTACTAGCTGACCCGGCGAACTTCGTAACGCCTGACAGTAAATACATGTTAACTTTAAGATTGGCCATGTTTGAAGTCGAATAGCAATACGGCTTCATTGTAAAAGGTTATTTATTCTGGGTCGCGGCATAGTGAATAACAATAACAAAACGATTAAACATATTAATAACATCCCCATACAACAAATAAATCTGAGTGGATTACGGGTTTTATTGGTTTTATGATTACATAATAATTACGTATAACATTAAATTATTATATATACACGTATCTGTTTTTATCAGACAGAAAATAAATATAAAAAACAAAAAACCGAAAAAAAGAATATCATTTTTAAAAACACATTTCTAGTTTAATTAAAAATTTTTTTTTATAGTAAAGCATACGGTATTGCTAATGGAAAGTAACCAATCAGCTGTAGCTAAGAAATCAAATGTTTTCATTGTAGACAATTTGTAAACAAACTTACTCTCCATAAGGTTAACATTAGAAATTTAAAACGCCATAAAATGGAAACTTATGAGGTTTTCGAAAATATTTTTCACTAAAACCTTCCGGAAAAGCAAAAATTTAATTCACGATGAGTAGTTTGCAACGCACAAGGTTATTCATAAAATACATAATACTTAATTCAATTATAAATAGAGATATCAAAACACCCACTAGTAAATACTTTATTTCAAATTTTACAGATTATTAAATGATAATGAATAATGTATGATATGATTTTTTTTTATTTTCAAAGATATTTTCTATATTTATTTAGACTTTAAAAATAGTACAAAACTATTTTTTAAACCCTAATAAAGCTAGTTATAGACAGTTAAGTTACTACAATGTAGTATTCTAACTCACCCAGTTACTCTCAGTTAGGACACCAGGTAGCGATCAACAGTTAGTTTGTTGTGGTCCTCTTTCAGTTTGCATCCTGTTGGCCAAAATGCAATAAGCCCGTAGAAAGCGATTGTGTCACAAGTAAATTTATTCTTCATAGTGATGTCTTGCTTCACAATGTCACCTTGAGTCATTTTAACTATTTCACGGTCATCATATCTAAGAGTCAGCAGTATCCCTTTAAGGGATAAACTTTTGTTTGAATCATATAAGTTTTTCATACCAACATATTAACTCATGGTTATACAGGCCAAAAAAATGCTTTTTGAAAACCCTTTTTACTTTGATTAGCCTTAGTTTTTTTATCACCCTTAGTTATTGCGCAACATGTTTTTTATCGTTAGTTAAATTGTTGGTACAATACCACAAGATGGGTATTTTAAGTATGATTGAGATCGTGTAGGATGATTGTGGCCAGAACTGTTAATTAATAGCCCAACAGTCAATTTCATATCAATGGGACCTACAGTTTAACGTGGAATCCGAACCACTGCCTCTGAAATACGAACTAGTCTAATTATGACTGGGATGGTGGCGACGTCCTGTAATCCAGCTACTTGGAGATCACGAATTGTGGAAAGTTGTGAGAGATGGTCGGTGGATGTGGGGTTTTCTTGTGTGGATTAACGTCCGCACTATTGAATACTACGTTAATCCACAAAGACCATCCTTATAATTAGACCAATTCGTAATTCAGAGGCCGTGGTTCAGATTTCACGTTAAACTGTAGGTCCATTAGTTGCCATCGGCTTTTGGGTTATTAATGAACAGTCCTGCCTAAGGAGCATGTCAGCCTTAGTCAGTAACAAGACTACAAGATCGCGCCTCAATCATCCTACATTCATTCCTCATTCATACTTGGCTTAAAATACCTACCTGGGTAGGTCGCCATTTCAGTTAAAAGTATAAAGTATAAAGGTCTTTGAGGATTAATATAGTTTAATAGTACGGACATTAATCCACATAAAAGAACACTAAATCCATCGACCATTGCTCACAACTATCTACAACGTGACCTCCAAGTAGCTGGATTACAGGACGACGCCAACGTCCCAGTCAAGTATTAAGTGTTTTATGCTTTATGTTATGGGGAAAGTAATAAAATATGTTATTACAATATAACCATACCTACAATAAGCTACTTAAAACAATGATAGGGTCTCTGTGTTGGTATACGTTTCAATTGTCAACTGCAATTCATGCGTTTGATCCTTTTCTTTTGAAGCTTCTTGTGAAGATTTTCCCACAGTGAGTCGCTTCCTGAACTCCTCGGTGAACAGACCAGCAATAGTGCCCCATCGTGTTTGTGACCCAGTAGCTATGGGTTTTCGATCACTTTCTAAAGACCTATGTAAGAGAAAATCTAAAAAGTTAATTTTTCTCATATCTTCCTCTTACACATAATATACTTTATTTGGCACCCAAGATCTTAATCATCAATTATAGAAAGAAAGTGTAATGGATGAAAAATGTTTATTTTTCATCAAGTCTGTAATAATCCTTTGGTGTTTTTTTCATCGCAAGCTCAACACAGTTATAACAAAAACTGCCAGCAGAGTTTTTACAATTACGATTAGACATTGCACTGAAGCACGTGTACAGGAGACGGGAATGTGAACTTAAATTGACTGTAAACAAAATACCATATATTCACAAAAAAGCACCTTTTTGCCAAAAAATATTTTTAAAAGTGCTACCAACCACATTCACATACTTTACACCTCCTTTTTAATTATTTTAACTATTTAAAAGCAGTCAATGTCTTTAAAAATCACTTATTTAACAATTTATTTAACTTATTAAACAACTCTTATATGTTAAAAATAGTGGTACAGTTTTTAAATTCAGTTATTATATTTGCGTTTCCCACCCTACAATTCATAAGTTTATGGTATTATCAGCTAAAAGGTTTTTTCCCTTGTTGGCCTGTGTTAGGAGGTAACCTTTGCATGACGATTGCCTATGCTGCAGCTCAGATTCCAATTTTTATCATGGTGTAGTGGTTAGCATATATGACTTTGAAGTTCAAGGACCTTGGTTAAAGGTCCTCTGGCAGCACTAGATTTTGATAACCACTTTCTCATACTATCGAATTATAACATTTTGGATAAAGAGAATATTAATTCATTTTCTTGTATAAAAATATTTCAAATTTCTTTTTATTACTGTTAGAAAACAGCTTGCCTTCTTATATATACAAAATGACCATATGTATGTTCTTGTTAACAATATTATTTAAAACGTAAAAATACCATAATGTTTTTATTTTATTCTTTATCAACATTAAACCTTTTCTTTATACGGTCTATTTTAAATCATTTTTGGTCCTTCGAGCCTGATAAAAAATGATTATTACAGGTTAAAATGGACTGTATTATTAAGAAAAGGTTTAATTTGGACAAAAATAAAATAATAACATTATGGTTTTTACATTTTAAATAATACTGTTAAGAAGAACATTTGGTCATCAATAATATTATAAAGAAAATGTGGTTTCTGTATGTTTGTGCGTTTGTTTGTGGATTTATTGTGGCAAGTAAACGTGAAAAATACTGAACCAAAGAGTTCGATATTTTACACAAAGGTAGATCTTAAACTCATGCCACCGTCTGGCGGCAAAAGCGCAGAGAGAAGCTAAGAAACCCCTTCTCAGCGTGAGGCCCGTCATACAAATGATAATGAAAGACATTTCAATCAAAGATTGAGCCAAACACCTGAAGATCGTGAAAATGTTATACGACACAGAAGACAATATTTGGGTCTGTAAAGTGTTGGATGCACACTGTTGAGTGGCAGAAGCGTGGGCTACC